>CM066328.1:6901638-6907281 GCA_033807585.1 Hydrophis major
ACTTTTTTCAGTGCCCTTCAGTAGTGGGATTCATATTTTACTACTGGTTCTCTGAGTGTGGCTTGGTGGGCATGGCAGGGGAAGGTTACTGCAAAATCCCCATTCCCTCCCCACCCCACTAACCTGCTTTCCAGCTCCATTCTCTGTGCAGGGCAACCAAAGAAAACCCAGCCCATCAGCTGGGACTCAATGGGAGGAGATGGGATTGGCAGGGCCAGTCAGAGGTGGGATTGGCCGCTTCTCTGAACTACTCAAAATTTCCCCTACCGGTTCTCCAGAACTGGTCAGAACCTGCTGAATACCCCCTTTGGTGCCGTTGTAACTATAATCGGTCACTAAATGAGGTGTTGTAAGTCGAAGACTACCTGTATTTCGTAATGCATTTCCCTTTTGGAATTTTGGCGCTATGGGGGTCTCTCAAAGTATTTCTCAACCTTGGCCTGTTTTGAGATGTATGGGCTTCAAATTTCCAGAATTCCCCATAGCTTGAGAAATACTATTCTGAATGCTTGTAAAAAATCTTTGAAAAGCAAGGATGGGTCAGTTCTGAGAACTTGGATTCGTGCTTAAATGTGGAACAGGGTCCAGAAAGACCTGGGTTCAAATGCAGGTAGTCCTCAACTTATAATCACAATGAAGCCCAAAGTGAACACCTCTGTTGACTTTCCGCCATTGTAAAAGGCTGTTAGACATCCTCTACTTTTCCTCACGTGACAAGGAAAACTGAAGGTGGACCCTCGACCACGATCTCCTCCATCTTGACAAACTACGGGGTTCCTTCAGCTCCCCAGCTCCCCCATCCCATGCGGCCTTCTAGGGAAGCCTCAACCGCTTGAGATGAAGTGAAGGAGAAACCCATCTGGAGATCTTCATGGACCACTGAAAGGTTTCCATCAGGATGGTAAATGTCCGTGGAGATTCTCAATCATCCAGGTCATGGTTGTCCCAAAGACACCCAAAAAGTTTCTCAGGTGAGAAGCGAAACATCTTCAAAGTCCTCTTCCCCCCCACCCCCCCAAAAAAGCACAACAACCCTTCAGTCCAGTTGCCTCTTGAGAAGAAAAAAAAAAGGCACCTTTGGATCAGGATGGTAGATCTTCAGTTTTTCTGAGAAACTTCCAAGTTGTCTACCGGCCAATGCCATATCTTTGTCTCTCCCAAGGTTATTGTCAATCTACGGAAGACTCTGACCAGACTCTGACTCTGTTTCTTCAAAAGTACTACCTATCCAAAAGTAACTCCGAGCTTGATTTTTATACGTGAGCCCAATATATAAGCCCTACCCTCCAAAATAAGCTCTAAGGCTGGGTGGATGGACAGGTAAAAATTAAGCCACGGGGGGGGGGGGTTGGAGCTGCCCTGCTACTTACCTTTGGACCGTTGTAGCCAGGCCTGGCACACCCCAACGCCTGCCTTGCTGGCTCATTGCAGCTGGCAAGGCTTTCCTGAAGGCCTCCGTAGCTGATATGAAAGCTCTGGATCGATCCAAAGCTCCATTATCGGCTGCAGAGGCCTTCAGGAAAGTCTTGCTGGCTGCAGAAGAAGAAATTCCTGAAGGCCTCTGATAGTATACACACATACATACATATACATATATTTGTTTTCTTAAGTTTTCGCGGGAACTTTACGTGTATGGCATTCAGCTTTGTTTGGGTATTTTCCCACTTTAAAAGAACAACTACAATGACATGGGAAAATACCTGAACAAAGCTGAATGCCATACATATACATATATACATATATACATATATACATATACATATACATATACATATACATATACATATACATATACATATATATATATATATATATATATATATATATATATATATATATATATATATATATATGTCTGGCATTCAGCTTTGTTCGGGTTTGAGTATGGCATTAGCCAGGGCTCTGGATTCGAATTCTTCCATGAACAGGTTTGCAATGACAGGTGACAGTGGTGAACACAGCAAACTCCAAGACCAATAAACATAGACCAAGACTCTCAACCAATCAGGAGGAAGAAAAAAACCATTCTGACACAGCAATAGGCTGCCCCAAATTTAAATCTGAAACCACTGTAAAAGTTTGACTCGGACAAACACCATACAGAAGCCTGATGATGGCAGATGAGATTCTGCTGAAACGTTGCTACAACTTTAAAAGCACCACGTGGGAAAATACCCGAACAAAGCTGAATGCCAGACATGTAAGTACCCGCGAAAACTTCAGAATATATATATATATATATATATATATATATATGTGGATCTTTGGTTATTCGGGTTTTCTCCCGCGTAAGATTGGAAGTATCTAGGCAATGTTTCGATGAAGTCTCATTCATCATCTTCAGGCTTGGTCTTCAGCTCTGTGCTTCTCAGAGTGATGTGAGCTTGCAGCTGCTTCTTCCTTTTAACTGCTCCTGGGGGTGTGACTTGATTGGCTGGGGGCTTGGCTGTGTTCTGATTGGATGGGGGGGGTGTTCTGATTGGTTGGGGGGTTGGCTGTGTTCTGATTGGTTGGGGGGTTGGCTGTGTTCTGATTGGCTGGAGGCGTGTTCTGTTCAGGTGGGGGCTTGATTGTGCTCAGGTTAGTCTTAGTTGCTGGAGGGTTTGAGCTGGTGAGCTGTGATCTTGCTGTTTGGCTGCCTGCCCCACCACATACATTGGACAGACTAACAGAAGAATAGGTGCACGCATTGAAGAACATAAGAACTCAATCAAAAAGGAAGAACCGACTTCTTCCCTGGTCCAACACCTCAAAGCCACAGGACATGAGATTGACTTTAAAATACCAGAACTATCGCCAAAACCGAACACTTCAGCAGCAGAATCATCAGAGAAGCCATAGAGATAGAAAAACGCCCACACAGCATGAATAAACGAGATGATACCTCCCGCCTACCAGCCATTTGGAAACCCACCCTCATGAACAGACGCGTACCTAACATGAAGAATGACACCAGACCCACACCCCTGAGAGCCACACAAGATGCCACCACCACACTTCCACGTAGAAAGCAGACTCACACCCACACAGAAGATGAGACACGACCACGGACCAGAAGCCGCACTGCAGCTGCATCACTACCCACCTCAAACCCCTCTGAGCCATACATGAAGCGAACTGACCCCCACCATGAAGATGCAGCACGACCACGAACTCGAAGCCAAACAGCAAGATCACAGCTCACCAGCTCAAACCCTCCAGCAACTAAGACTAACCTGAGCACAATCAAGCCCCCACCTGAACAGAACACGCCTCCAGCCAATCAGAACACAGCCAAACCCCCAACCAATCAGAACACAGCCAAACCCCCAACCAATCAGAACACCACCACCCCCATCCAATCAGAACACAGCCAAGCCCCCAGCCAATCAAGTCACACCCCCAGGAGCAGTTAAAAGGAAGAAGCAGCTGCAAGCTCACATCACTCTGAGAAGCACAGAGCTGAAGACCAAGCCTGAAGATGATGAATGAGACTTCATCGAAACGTTGCCTAGATACTTCCAATCTTACGCGGGAGAAAACCCGAATAACCAAAGATCCACATACAAATACCCGCGAGAACCTCAGAAAACAAATATACATATATACATATATACATCAGGGCTGTGAAATCTCCGATTTTACGCGGAATTCCGATTTTTTCCCTCAAACACCAATCTACATTTTCCGCGTTTTTTTTCCCCCATCGGATCGAGATCCGAGAGTCGGAAATTCGCTCTTCAGAAAAGCGGAACACTTCAGTTCTCAGCTCAGGCATAATTGTCCCTAGAAAAGCACATAAACTTCGCACGTGAGCCGCGCTAACGTTAACTGAAGTTAGCTAGTATTCTTACGAGAACGACGGAAAACCATGGAAATAAACCTTTTTTCAGTAGTTTTACATTCGCACATGCCGACAAACCACCGCTCATCGTAGCCAAGCAAGTAGTACCGCGTAACTGACTGCAAAGACAATTCATACGGCTGTACATAGAGTCTGTGCACGTGCGCGCGCTCGATCGTGCGCGCGCTGGACCCCGGCCTAAGGGACTTCGCGCTTCGCGCTCGTGATGTGCGCTTCGCGCACATGCGCTTCGTGCACGTTGTTCACTTCAGATTTTTTCAGATTTTTTTTAACCAGCTCTCACACCCGATACATATACATATACATATACATATACATATACATATACATATACATATACATATACATATACATATACATATACATATACATATACATATACATATATATATATATATATATATATATATATATATATACACATATATATACATACATGTGGAGCAAGAAGATCTGCTTGTAAGTTTTGATGTGGTTTCACTATTCACTCAAGTCCCGATAAAAGAGACCCTCGAAATCATCAAAAATAAATACCAACCAGCTAAACACCTCATGGAACTAACAGAACACTGCTTAACCAACACATATTTCATATACAAAGGACAAAGATACAAACAAATTGAAGGAGCCCCCATGGGATCACCACTGTCACCTGTCATTGCAAACCTGTTCATGGAAGAATTTGAATCCAGAGCCCTGGCCAATGCCATCCACAAACCCAAACTATGGTTAAGATACATTGATGACACATTTGTTATTTGGCCCCATGGACAAGAAAACCTAAACAATTTCCTAACACACTTAAACAGCACACACCCCAAAATCAAGTTCACCATGGAAACGGAAACAAACAAACAACTACTATTCCTAGATGTAGTAATCTACAAAAAAACAGATGGCACACTAGGACACACCATATACCAGAAGAAAACACACACCAACCGCTACCTCAATGCCCAATCCCACCACCACCCAGCACAGATAAACTCTGTGGCTAAAACACTAATTACTAGAACCAAACACCTGGCAGACAAGACACACATTAAGACTGAACTATGCACCCTGACTAAAATATTGACAGCCAACGGCTTCCACAAAAGCAAAATCACCAACTTGATCCACCAAGGCATATACGAAGTCCCCTGTGCATCATGCCGGCCACATACATTGGACAGACCAATAGAAGAATAAGCACCCGCCTGGATGAACACAAAAATGCACTCAAAAAGCTGGAACACACTTCCTCACTAGTCCAACACATGGAAGCCACAGGTCATAGCATCAACTTCAATGGCACCAAAACCTTAGCCACTATGGAAAATCCCAGCCACAGAATCATCAGAGAAGCCATAGAGATTGAAAAAAGACCGGAAAGCATGAACAGAAGAGATGATTCCACCAGACTGTCAATCATTTGGAAGCCTGCACTCACAAACAAAAAAATCTCCATACCACTAGCCAGCCAAACACCTGGGCACAAACAGATCCCCCCTGATACCTCCAGCTCAAACACACCCCAACCAGACACCCAGATGAAACCCAGCTTCCTAACTAATGATAGCTGTCCGTTTATCCGAAGCCAAGCTGCACTAAAGGCCTTCAATAAAGTAACACAATGCTGCCAGCCAATCAAGATACAAAAAGAGCCAAAAAACAGACAGATGATATCAGAAACATCAATCAAGCAGAACACAGCAAACTCCAAGACCAATAAACACAGACCAAGACTCTCAACCAATCAGGAGGAAGACAAAACCATTCTGGCACAGCAATAGGCTGCCCCAAATTTAAATCTGAAA
>CM066328.1:6907381-7296818 GCA_033807585.1 Hydrophis major
GAAAATATTTTGAGTTTTTTGTTGTTTGTTTTGCATGGACAACTTAAGAGTCTCATGCACTGGGCTGGACCAGAGAGAAGGCAGGTGGAGTAACAAATGGATTAGTCTTGGTGTCCCACAGATTGCTTTCCTTCCTTCCTTTCTGTGCGTGTCTCTCTTTCTTTCTCGCATTCATCTCCTTCTTTCCTTCCTTTCTCTTTCTTCCATCCATCCATCTGCATTCCTTCCTTCCTTCTGACTCCCAACTCTTCTTCCCTTCCTGTTTTTCTTCCTTCCTTCCTTCCTCTTTATTCCATCCATCCATCTGCCTTCCTTCCTTCCTTCCTTCTGACTCGCAACTCTTCTTCCCTTCCTGTTTTTATCCCATCTCCCTTCCTCCTCCCTCCCTCCCTTCCTTCCTTTTTCTCCCATCTGCCTTCCTTCCTTCTGACTCCCAACTCTTCTTCCCTTCCTGTTTTTCTCCCATCTCCCTTCTTTCCTCCCTCTCTCCCTTCCTTTCTTCCTCTTTCTCCCATCTGCCTTTCTTCCTTACTTCTGACTCCCAACTCTTCTTCCCTTCCTGTTTTTCTTCCTTCCTTCCTCTTTCTCCCATCTGCCTTCCTTCCTTCCTTCTGACTCCCAACTCTTCTTCCCTTCCTGTTTTCCTTCCTTCCTTCCTTCCTTCCTTCCTTCCTTCCTTCCTTCCTTCCTTCCTTCCTTCCTTCCTTCCTTCCTTCCTTCCTTCCTCTTTCTTCCGTCTGCCTTCCTTCCTTCCTTCTGACTCCAGTATTCTTCATTCCTTCCTGTTTTTCTCTTTTTCTCTCTCCTTTCTTCCATCTGCCTTTCTTCTCTTCCTTTCCTCTGTTTCTCTGTCCCATTCATCTTCCTCTTTTCCTCCTTGCCTCTTTCCTTCCCTTTTTTGCTTTTGTCTCTTTCTCTCTCTTCTTTCTTTTCCCCCTCTTTTCTTTTTTCTTTTCCTTTTCTCTCTCTTTCTCACCTCCCTCTCCCTCTCCCCCTCTCTCTTTACAACAGAGAATTAACACAACAGCCCTGGGACCCGAGTAGACGCTGTAACTCAGAACTGATTGCTGACGGTTTTGGCCAAAAGGGGGGGGGGGCTGTCATCAGAAGAACCCCAGGGGCTGTTAGGGAGCCCTTAGGCCGCCTCTCCTCCGCAGTCGGCCCTCCAATTCTCACATAAAATGAAGTTTGCATGGAGGGAGGGTGACGATTCAGAGGGATCCCTTCCATCCTGATTGTGTGTGTGAGTGAGTGAGAGAGAGACTGAACCTTGTAACGGAAGTGCCTCCTCTTTCTTTCTTGTGCAAGGGTGTGGCTTCCATATCACTGTTGTGGACAGTATCTTGAGGTTTCTGACCTCCTGTGGGTCTCTTGACATCCTTTCTTCCATTTCTCCAGCTGATGAACTGGCACCCTTTGCAATCGGAGGAAGAGAGAGAGAAATCTCTCTCTCCAGTTCCCTGTCTTGGTTTTTTATTTTTTCCCCTGTGGTCTTGGGGAGGGGAGAGGGAAAGAGAAAGAGAGAAGGGAAGGGAGGAAGGGAGAGGGAGGGAGAGAAGAAGGGAGGGAGGGAGAGAAGAAGGGAGGGAGGGGGAGGGAGGGAGAGGAAGGGAGGGAGAAAGAAAGAGGGAGGGAGAGAAGAAGGGAGGGAGAGAATAAGGGAGGGAGGGAGAAAGAGGGAGGGAGAGAAGGAGGGAGGGAGAAAGAGTGAGGGAGAGAAGAAGGGAGGGAGAGGGAGGGAGAGAGGAAGGGAGAGAGGGAGAAAGAGGGAGGGAGAGAAGAAGGGAGGGAGGGAGAAAGAGTGAGGGAGAGAAGAAGGGAGGGAGAGGGAGGGAGAGAAGAAGGGAGGGAGGGAGAAAGAGGGAGGGAGAGAAGAAGGGAGGGAGAGAGGAAGGGGGAGGGAGAAAGAGGGAGGGAGAAAAGAAGGGAGGGAGAGAGGAAGGGAGGGAGGGAGGGAGAGGGAGGGAGAGAAGAAGGGAAGGAGAGAGAAAGAGGGAGGGAGAGGGAGGGAGAGAAGAAGGGAGGGAGAGGGAGGGAGAGAAGAAGGGAAGGAGAGAGAAAGAGGGAGGGAGAGAAGAAGGGAGAAAGAAGGAGGGAGAGAAGAAGGGAGGGAGAGGGAGGGAGGGAGGGAGAAAGAGGGAGGGAGAGAAGAAGGGAGGGAGAGAGGGAGGGGGAGGGAGAAAGAGGGAGGGAGAGAAGAAGGGAGGGAGAGAGGAAGGGAGGGAGGGAGGGAGAAGGAGGGAGAGAAGAAGGGAGGGGGAGGGAGGGAGAGAAGAAGGGAAGGAGAGAGAAAGAGGGAGGGAGAGAAGAAGGGAGGGAGAGGGAGGGAGAGGAAGGGAGGGAGAGAGAGAAGCAGCACAGGTTCTTTTATTCATCTCCATGAATTCCCTCTTCAGAAAGTGAAACGAGGCTCTTAAAAATGGTCTTTTCTTCTCTCTGAGCTTACGGAAGCCTCCCTTGTCCAAAAGGCACCTCACCAAAGGAGAGGTGATTGAGAGGGAGGGAGGGAGGAAGAGCCAAACTCCAGCAATCCCACTTTTCTGGGAAGTTCGGTGAGGAAGGAACAGGGTGAGATTCAAGCCCCTTTGGGGAGGTTCCTGCCTCTGTCTTGATGCTTTCCAAAGAAGCAGCTGGAGGGAAGGAAGGGACCCATTGGAGTCTCAAGCAGGCATTCATTCAAATTCTGTGTAGGCTTTTGGTCAGCCGGATAAAATACAGGCAGTTCTCAAACAGTCCTCAAACTTTGGGCCAATGCAACCCCAAGTTGCATTAACAGAAGGATACAATCAAGATCAAGGGAGGGACTAATACCACTCTGTAAAGCCTTAGTAAGACCACACACACCTAGAGTACTGCATTCGGTTTTGGTCATCACATTATAAAAAAGAGGTTGAGACTCTAGAAAAAGTGCAGAGAAGAGCAACCAGGATGATTAGGGGACTGGAGACTAAAACAAACAAAGAACGGTTGCAGGAACTGGGCCTGGCTAGTCTAGTAAAGAGAAGGACCAGGGGAGACAGGATAGCAGCCTTCCAATAATTGAGGAGGAGGTGCCCAAGAGAGGAAGGATTCAAGCTATTCTCCAAAGCCCCTGAAGGCCAGACAAGGAATAAGGGATGGAAACTGAACAAAGAGAGATTCAACCTGGAAATAAAGATAAATTTTCTGACAGTGAGAACAATCAACCAATAGAAGTTGCCCTTGGAACTTGAGGGAGTGCCATCCCTGGAGGCTTTTGTGAAGAGGCTGGACTTCCATGTGACAGAAATGGAGGCGGGAAAATGGACCTTCCTGAAGTCCAGAAAAAGGGCTTCTTTCCGGCTTCCAGAGGTCCTCCAGAATCCGGGGGGGGGGGGGAGGCTGTTTTCACCCTCCCAGAGGCCCGAGGGAAGCCTTTGGACCCTTGGGAGGGTGAAAAGTGGCCCTCCTGGAAGTCCCGGTAGGCCACGCCTACCCAGCAACTGGGCAGCGAACCAGGTTGCTGGGATTTTGGAATCCCACCCCTGAAAAGTACGCTTCGAATTTGACAATCGCTTTAAGATGAGATTAAGGTCCCCTTGGTCTTCCCATAATCCCCATTCTGGCGTGACCCACCCCATCCAACGCTTCCTTGGGAGAAGTCAAGCAAAGGTAACCGGCCTTCTTAAATTCTCTTGCGTCTTCTTTCCTATTATCCACTCCATGTTAGCTTCCTGGTCTGCAGTCCAACCTCCCTGTTTCAAACCTTGCCTATATTTATTCAGTGCAGGTAGTCCTCGACTTACGACCCCAATTGAAGCATAATTTTTGCTTGTTTGGGTGAGACGGCTTTGCCCCATTTTTTTAAACAACCTGTCTTGAACCACTGCAGTTTTTAACTCAGAAGCATGGTGGTTGTTCGGTGAACCTGGCTTCCCCATTAACTCTGCTTGTCAGAAGGTCGCAAAAGGGGATCACGTGACCCCGGAACACGGCGACCGTCGTAAGTATGAGTCAGTTGCTAAGGGTCTGGATTTTGATCATCGTGTGACCATGGGGATGCTGCAATAGTTGTAAGTGTGAAAAACGGTCGTAAGCCACTTTTTTTCAGTGCCATTGTAATTTCAAATGTCACTCCATGAACTGTCGTAAGTCGAGGACCTCCTGTATTATGGATGGCTGTCTAAGACTTGAAGCAAAATGTTCCTTACATGAGTGGACACTAAACAGTTCAGCGTTGCAGATGGAACAACCCAAGACAACAATTTGAAAGCAGCAAAAAGTTTTATTACCTTATTTGCAAATAAGGGCTCAATCAAAGGTGAACACAGATCAAAGCAGACATTGATTGGCATTTTATTCCTTACACAAGCACAAAGTCATTTCCTATCCCCTTTTCCCTTTTCAAATCATGCAGCTTATTCCCTTCTTCGAGCCCCCTTTTTCTTAGAAATAATATTTTCGATTATTAAAAGCACTCTCTCACCCTTTTTCCAGTTCTAGCCCCCCAAAGCCCCTAAAATCCCCTTCAAGGTTCACAGTTCTCTACTTGTGGTTCCGGTTGGCATCTTACTTGTTTGTGGTTTTAATACCTAGCTCTATACTTTGCTGCATGCTTTTCCTGTAACAATCACACAGACAACTTTTCTTTTCTACTTAAAGCATTTTTAGAAGCAATACAAACTCCATTTTGTTTTACAATTCATGATTATATGATTATTATTTCATCTATTGGTATCACGACGAATTCACATATACCTATTGTAGGTTGCTTACTTCCTAGCATAATTTGTTCACAATTCCCCTTTCTGTCGGCAAACGCTGCTGTCAATTATCTCCTTTAAATAATTTCAGTTTTCCATTAACCTCATTTGTTTCTATTAGCTCTCTCCATGATGGCTCTGTTAATATGTTAAGGCCGTGATGGTGAACCTGTGGCACTCGTGCCACAGGTGGCACACAGAGCCATTTGTGCCAGCATGTGAGCTGCAAACAAACTTACCTCACTGCGCATGTGCGTACCTCACAGCTGGTTTTCAGCTGGTTTGAGGTTTTTTTCGGCCTCCCAAAGGCTTGAGGAAGGCTTCTGTAGGCTTTTGCAGTCTTTGCAGGCTGAAAACTAGCCCCATTTCATCACTTCCGGTATTTTCAGAAAAAAACGGGAAATGATGAAATGGGGCTAATTTTCAGCCTGCAAAGCCTGCAGAAGAAGTCTTCCTCATGCCTTTGGGAGGCCGAAAAAGGCTTCAAACAGGCCTAAAATCAGCGGTGAGGTGCAGTGCAGGTAAAGGGGCGGCGGGGGATGTGTGAGAGGGGCATTGCACACACATGCGTACGGGGCGTGGGGGAAGCACGCATTGCCTTCTGGGTGCTGGCACGCGAGCCATTTTTGACACAGGAGCCCAAAAATGTTAGCCACCACGTGTATATACCGTATTTGCCGGCGTATAAGACGACCCGGCGTATAAGACGACCCCCATCCACCCCCGGTAACTAATCATCCAATATTTACACAGTGTGCATGTTATTCTGTTTTGGTCAGCCAAACGATCCCAGCGGGGGTCACCGGAAACGCCCTCCAGAAATCCCCGGGGCAGGGCGGAGTGCCAGGGGCCGTGGAAGGAGGGCAGCCTTCACATGGCCCTGCCTGGATCAACAGGAGCGACCCACGCTCTCGCTCCCTCCAGTCGCTGCAGCCTCAGGCGGAGTGAGGCGAGCGGGATTCGAACCTGATTCAGAGACGCGGGGAGACTCTTGGAGGAAGCGACGCGGGGGATCTGGGAAGCCAGAGGCACCTTCGCTGCGTCCCACAAGCATCCGATAGCCGGCAGTGGATATACCGGCGTATAAGACGACCCCTCCACTTGGAGGCATGTTTTTCAGGGGAAAAAAGTCGTCTTATACGCCGGCAAATACGGTAGGTATATTTCCCTGATTTGTCTGATCCTCTCAAAAGCCCCCCCCCCAAAAGCTTGTCACTTTACTATTTCCTCCCATTTCAGTGTTTCTCAACCTTGACCATTTAAAGAGATCTGGATTTCAACTCCCAGAATTCCCCAGCCAGCACCGGAATTCTTTAAATGACCATGATTGAGAAACAGTGACATTCCGAGTTTGAGTGCCCGACTTAACAAACCACAATTGACCCCAACATCTCTGTTGTTAAGCAGGACAGTTTTTAAGTGAATTCTGACCTAGTTTACAATCTTTCTTCCCATTGTTATCAAGTGAACCAGTGTAGTTATATTAGTAACACAGTCATTAAGCAAATCCGGCTTCTCCATTTAGATGGATGGATGGATGGATAAGCAGATGGATGGATGGATAGATGGAAAGACAGATGGATGGAGAGGCAGATGGATGGAGAGACGGATGAATGGATAGGTGGATGGATGGGTGGATGGATAGAGAGATGGGTGGATAAGCAGATGGTGGATGGATAGATGGAAAGAGATGGATGGAGAGATGGATGGATGGATAAGCAGATGGATGGGTGGATTGATGGATAGATAGAAAGACGGATGGATGGAGAGGCAGATGGATGGACAGAGAGAAATTCATGCAGAGCAGGAATGTCAAACTCACATCACCATGGCATCATCACCTGATGTATCACACCTTTTTCACCTTCAATAAATTTGGTGTGGGCGTGGCCAGTGTATGACGCATCCAGCCCACATGGGGCTGGGAGTTGGACAGCCCTGCTGTAGAGGTTGAAGAGAATGTGGGGAAGGATGAAACCTCTCTTCTCCATCCTTTATTCCTTTACTTTCCTCTGTTTTTTTCCCTTTTCTAAATCTTTTGTTCAGTTTTTTTAAATTTCTACCTGTTTATTTTGACTTTTTCACAGTCAGAGACCTTCAGGAACTTCTCCTTCGGCAGCTGGCAAGGCTTCCCTGAAGGCCTCTGCAGCCGATAAGAGAGCTCTGGATCGATCCGGAGCTATGTTATCAAGTTAGGACTTATCGGCTGCAGAGGCCTTCAGGAAAGCCTGACCAGCCCTGCTGGCTGCAGAAGAAATGGGCCAGAAAGGCAGGTGTCGGGGTGTGCGAAGCCTGGCTACACCTGTCCAAAGGGAAGTAGTAGGGCAGCTCCATCACCCCTATCCCCAACCTTGCTTAATTTTTACCTGTCCACTCTGGAGTGGGTGGGGTCTTAATTAGGGCTTATTTTGGGGTGGGTAGGGCTTATATTGGGCACACATGGCAAAATCAAGCTAGGACTTACTTTCAGGGTAGGTCGTATTTTTGGGAAAACTGTGTGTGTGTGTGTATGTATGTATATGTATGTATGTACACACACATATATATACACTGCTCAAAAAAAATAAAGGGAACACTTAAACAACACAATGTAACTCCAAGTCAATCACACTTCTGTGAAATCAAACTGCCCACTTAGGTAGCAACACTGATTGATAATCAATTTCACATGTTGTTGTGCAAATGGAATAGACAACAGGTGGAAAGCAGAGGCAGTTAGCAAGACATCCCCAATAAAGGAGTGGTTCTGCAGGTGGTGACCACAGACCACTTCTCAGGTGGGATGCTTTCTGGCTGATGGTTTGGTCACTTTTGAATGCTTGTGGTGCTTTCACTCTAGTGGTAGCATGAGACGGAGTCTACAACCCACACAAGTGGCTCAGGTAGTGCAGCTCATCCAGGATGGCACATCAATGTGAGCTGTGGCAAGAAGGTTTGCTGTGTCTGTCAGCGAAGTGTCAGAGCATGGAGGCGCTACCAGGAGACAGGCCAGTACATCAGGAGACGTGGAGGAGGCCGTAGGAGGGCAACAACCCAGCATCAGGACCACTACCTCCGCCTTTGTGCAAGGAGGGACAGGAGGAGCACTGCCAGAGCACTGCAAAATGACCTCCAGCAGGCCACAAATGTGCATGTGGCTGCTCAAATGGTCAGAAACAGACTCCATGAGGGTGGTATGAAGGCCCGACGTCCACAGGTGGGGGTTGTGCTTACAGCCCGACACCGTGCAGGACATTTGGCATTTGCCAGAGAACACCAAGATTGGCAAATTCACCACTGGCGCCCTGTGCTCTTCACAGATGAAAGCAGGTTCACACTGAGCACATGTGACAGACGTGACAGGGTCTGGAGATGCCATGGAGAACGTTCTGCTGCCTGCAACATCCTCTGGTTTGGCAGTGGGTCAGTAATGGTGTGGGGTGGCATTTCTTTAGGGGGCCGCACAGCCCTCCATGTGCTCGCCAGAGGTAGCCTGACTGCCATTAGGTACCGAGATAAGATCCTCAGACCCCTTGTGAGACCATATGCTGGTGTGGTTGGCCCTGGGTTCCTCCTAATGCACGACAATGCTAGACCTCATGTGGCTGGAGTGTGTCAGCAGTTCCTGCAAGACGAAGGCATTGATGCTATGGACTGGCCCACCCGTTCCCCAGACCTGAATCCAATTGAGCACATCTGGGACATCATGTCTCGCTCCATCCACCAATGCCACGTTGCACCACCGACTCTCCAGGAGTTGGGGGATGGTTTAGTCCAGGTGTGGGAGGAGATCCCTCAGGAGACCATCCGCCACTCATCAAGACATGCCCAGGCATTGTAGGGAGGTCATACAGGCATGTGGAGGCCACACACACCACTGAGCCTCATTTTGACTTGTTTTAAGGACATTACATCAAAGTTGGATCAGCCTATAGTGTTTTTTTCCACTTTAATTTTGAGTGTAACTCCAAATCCAGACCTTCATGGGTTGCTAAATTTGATTTCCATTGATAATCTTTGTGTGATTTTTTTGCCAGCACATTCAACTATGTAATGAAGTATTTAAGAAGAATATTTCATTCATTCAGATCTCGGATCTCTTATTTTTGTGTTCCCTTTATTTTTTTGAGCAGTGTATATTGTGTGTGATTGAGAGTATCTTGGTGACATTTCGACGAGGTCCCACTCGCCATCTTCAGGCTGGTTCTTTTGGCTTCGTGCTTGAGCGAGCAAAGCGTGATTGGAGCTGCTGTCTCCCTATATATACTGGTGGGGAGGTTGGCTGTGTTAAGAAATGAGAACACAGCCAACCTCCCCATCAGTATTTATAGGGAGATGGCAGCTCCAATCACGCTTTGCTCGCACAAGGACGAAGCCGAAAGCACCAGCCTGGAGATGGCGAGTGGGACCTCGTTGAAACATCACCAAGATACTCTCAATCTTACACGGGAAAAGACTCGAACATGCCAAGACCTGCATACCTGTACCCATGAAAAATCTACGAAAACAAATATACATATACATATATACATACATACATACATAATCAAACTCACTTTTCCCGTTTTTTTCTCTGCCACCCTCTCTCCCGACCATCTGGCTCCTTGAAGGATGCCAAATGTTGCTTTAGAAAAGTTCATTTGATCCGAGCTCCACCCTGCAGGCAGGATGAATTTCATTAGCCTTCCCCCCACCTCCCCTCTCCCTTCCCACCCACTGGAAAATTCATTTAGTGTCCATCTGAAGGTGCATCACCCCGTCTTGGCAAAATAAATAAACAGAGGCCAGCAGGGAGGAAGGTGAGGATTAGAACTCTTCAGTGGGGGTTGGAGATAATTAAAAAGATGTTGCCAGAACATAATTCTTAATTAAACTGTAATGAGATAAGAATTTGTGTCTGTCTGTTTTTCAAGGGTTGGCGAAGAGAGGCGCAAATCTCCACCTTAATTATATGATTTACGGTCTAACATGCCCCAAGATATAATTAGTTATCTTGCCGCTCCTCCTCCTCCTCCTCCTCCTCCTCCTCCTCCATTTTTTCTTCTTTGGGGGGGGGGAGGAATTTAAACTGTATTTAGATTAAGAAAATTGGCCTGGTTTCAGGTTAAGAAGCATTTCTGGGTGAGACGGAGTTATTATTATTTTTATTTAAAATAAGGGCAGGCCAGGTGGAGCGAAGGAGGTGTGGAAGGAAAGACCCTTCCCTGTGTTATTCTGACTCACAAAATTTATGCAGAGGCATCTGGTTTTTCATAAACTGCCGTTTCAACATTCGGTAATTGGAAAAGGTGCAATCTGGCCTCCTGATGTTTGGCTCCCGTGTGTTTTTTGAACTTGGCCCAATGGTGGGATACAACATTTTTTATGACTGGTTCTGTGGGCGTGGCCTGGCTTGGTGGGCGTGGCAGGGGAAGGCTATACTGCAAAATCCCCCTTCCCTCCCCACCCCACTAACCTGCTTTCCAGCTCCGTTCTCCTGTGCAGGGCAACCAAAGGAGACCCAGCCCATCAGCTGTGTTGTGTATGTATATAAGTAATAAAGTGTGAGCTTGGAGTAAGTGCAGGGTTCTGGCTGTTAAGCGGCCGGACTGGATTGGCCCATTCCGGGGAATCCGATTGGCCCTTAACAGAGAGTTCCTATTGGTCATAAAAGCTAGCATTCCTAGCCTGTTATTGGTTAAAACATTACAAGGGTTGCCTATATAAGGTGAGGGTTACTGTTGTTTGATTGATAAGTCACTATGTAAATAAAGAGCTGAAGTTCACCGTTCAGAGGCTTGTCTCCATTCCTCTTCACCCATTCCCAAACTTAACACTGGCGACGAGGATGGGATGTGGAGACATCTGAACCAATGAAACTTCGAAGAACACTGAGCACGTGACAGACGACGCCAACAACGGAACCATGTCCGGCGGCATCGTATCACCCGCTCCATTCGATCCAACCCAAGAGGACTGGGAGTCCTACATGGATCACTTCCAAATGTTCCTAGAAATGAACAATTTAAAGGACGCCACACCAGGAAAGAAACGGGCGGTGTTCCTAACGCATTGCTGTCCAACTGTATTTAAGATGGCTAAAGCATTAGCCAAACCCCGAGAAGCAAAGGCGATGGATTGGGACGACCTTGAACCTCTCCTGCGAGGTCACTACACCCCAACTGTGCCTATGCTGGTGAGACGGCACGAGTTTTTCCAGAGGAACCAGCGAAAGGGAGAAAGCGTGGCTGACTTCATAGCAGACCTCCGAAATTTGGGAGGCCTCTGCAAATTCGCCGATTTAGAAGAGGCACTATGAGATCACTTAGTCCTGGGATTAGATGCACCAGGAGTGCAAAGCAAGCTGATGGCAAAAGGAGACATCAGCCTTGCCGACGCCATCGCCAAAGCCACGGCAGCAGAGGCGACCAAGAAGTCGGCTGTACAACTACGGTGGAACCGCACTCCGGTACCACCACCGGCCAGCGAAATCTCACCTAGTTCAGAAGGGCAGCTGGCAACAACGCACCACGAGGACCTCTCTTCGTCATCAGATAGCGACGAAGAAGGGGTCCATCGACTGCGGTCCGACCGGGACCCTCACCCAAAGCCCTTACGCCCTTGTGCTGGTTGTGGAGCCAACCATGCCAGATCCGAATGCAAATTCCGCGACACACTCTGCCATGAGTGCGGGAAACGAGGTCACATCAGACGGGTCTGCCGCAGCTTGCCAGGACCCAGCCAGGCCTCAAAAGGGACTATCGCCAATCGACAGAAAACCGTCCTGTAAGGTGAGAACCAGTAAACCACTCCTACAGAAATCAAGCTTTGCAGAGAGAAGAGGCTCACCATACTATCACTATTGGTCACGCCTCAACCTTGGACACTAAGAAAATTCGAGTCACAGTAGCCATCGAAAACCAGCCTTGCCTCATGGAAGTTGACTCAGGATCATCCCTCTCGATGGTGTCATAGAAAACACTCAAGCAACTCATCCCCACAATTCAACGCCAAGATCTACGGTTCCAATGCCTCATCATCAAGGACTACCAGGGGAATCGAATCCCCGTCATCGGGTCCTGTTGAGTCCGAGTCTCCTTCAAGAAGCACACAGCGTACTTACCTTTAACGGTCATCGATAGAGATAGGCCTAGCCTACTGGGCCTCCAATGGTTCGCGCCACTCGGCATTGAAGTGGCCGGCGTAAACCGAGTCGGTGGCTGTGACTGGGAGGAAGACCTTATATCTGAGTTCGGGGACGTCTTTGCGGACAGCTTAGGCGAGTACAAAGGGACCCCGATCTCATTCAGCTTAGATCCAAAAATAGCTCCCATTCGTTTGAAACCCCGTCGAGTTCCGTTTGCTTTAAAACCAAAAATCGACGAACAACTCGACAAACTGATAGCTCAGGGGGTGTTGAAGCCCATCGATCACTCCCCTTGGGAAACCCCTATTGTAACACCCATCAAGCCAGACAGGTCAATCCGAATTTGTGGGGACTACCGGGCCACCTTGAACCACGCCCTGCAGCAGAACGCATATCCAGTCCCAGTAGTGCAGCACCTCCTCCATTCCCTGGGGGGCGGGAAAGTTTTTGCTAAATTGGATTTAGCTCAAGCATATCAACAATTACCAGTGGGTGAAAAAACGGCACAGGCCCAAACTATTGTGACGCACCACGGTGCCTTTAAATGTATCCGGCTGCAATTCGGAGTTAGTGTAGCCCCAGGGATCTTCCAGAGTCTTATGGAAAGGTTATTGCAAGGAATTAAGGGCGTGGTCCCTTATTTTGATGATGTTTTAATAGTAGCCCCTACAAAAAATTTTTTACAAGACCGGTTAAAATTAGTCCTAAAAAAATTCCAAGAAGCCGATCTTAAGGTTAAAAAAAACAAATGTAAATTGTGTACTGACAGTGTTGAGTTTCTGGGGTACCTGATTGATAGCCAGGGCATTCACCCTACCGAGAGTAAGCTAAAGGCAATCAAAAATGCTCCCAGGCCACGAAACAAGGCTGATCTCCAGGCGTTCCTAGGCCTCATCAATTTCTATAATGTATTTTTACCGCACAAAGCAACCGTCGCTGAACCGTTACACCGATTGTTAGATAAAAAAAGCAATGTGGTTATGGGGTCACTGAGAAAAACAGGCATTCCGAAATGTTAAAAAACTGCTCACATCTGACTCTGTACTCATGCAGTATAATGAGACTTTGCCGTTAGTTATAACCTGCGATGCATCGCCTTTTGGGGTGGGCGCCATTTTGAGCCACGTACTGCCAAACGGGAATGAAGCCCCTGTTGCATATTTTTCAAAGACTCTTTCGAAAACAGAGCGGAACTATGGACAAATTGATAAAGAAGCCCTCGCAATCGTCTCAGCTGTGAAAAGATTTTACGAATACGTGTATGGGAGGGTTTTTACCATTGTGACTGACTACAAACCGTTGCTAGGGATAATAGCTGGGGATAAGCCGACTCCCTACATATTATCCCCTAGGATGACCCGATGGTCAGAATTCTTAGCTGCTTATAATTATCGGTTACAATATCGGCCGGGGAAAGCCATTCCCCACGCCGACGCATTGAGCCAAACACCGCTTCCAGAGACTCTCGACGATCCAGCACCAACGGTAACCACGTTGCAAATCGAGGCACTCAACTCGCCGCCACTGACTGCTCGAGACATCACGAGAGAAACCAAGCGCGACCACACCCTAGCACGAGTCCTGAGTTGGGTAGAACGTGGACGGCCATTGGACCAAGTATCAGATGACTTCACACCGTTTAAGTCTAGGCAGACTGAACTCTTCTCCCAGAAGGGTTGTATCATCTGGGGCGATAGAGTCGTTATCCCAGAGCGGCTCCATAAAACGTTGCTGAGAACGTTGCACGAGGGCCACCCCGGCATCGTGCGAATAAAAGCACTTGCACGAAGCTACGCGTGGTGGCTGGGCATTGACAAGCAAATCGAACAGTGGGTTAAAGCTTGTCCCAAATGCCAAGAAGTCAGCAACACCCCACCAAAAACCATGCCTACTGAATGGGAGACGCCACGTGGACCCTGGTCCCGAATTCACCTGGACTTCGCGGGGCCAACCAAGGGCCACACCTTCCTGCTTACTGTCGATGCCTACTCAAATTGGCTCGAAATTCATCGCATGACGACTACGACCTCCGAGGTGGTCATCAAGGTTCTAAACAGACTCTTTGCAACCCACGGACTACCAGACGTCCTGGTGTCTGATAACGGGCCACAGTTTACTGCACTAGTGTTCGAGCAGTATCTCGCTGACCGCGGCATCCACCATGCGCTCACCTCGCCTGCGCATCCTGCGACCAATGGCCGAGCAGAACGCATGGTCCAATTTGTGAAGAGAACCTTGCAAAAAGTAGACTACGACAACATTGACAACAAAGTCAATCAAATCCTCTTCTTGCAACACATCACCCCACATAGCATCACTGGCAGAACTCCCGCCGAACTGCTTATGGGATGAAGGCTCCGCTCCCACCTCGACCAGTTGCACCCTGCTTATGAACCGGAGAAACCACTAGGATCCAGCAGCCGCTGTCGCACCTTCCAGGTAGGAGACCTTGTGTATGCAAAGAACTTATCGGGTGACCTGTTCTGGGTGGAAGCGACAGTAGTACGTGTAACCGGCCCCAGATCCTACCTTGTGCAATGCCTTGACAATTAACTTTGGAAACGGCATATTGACCAATTACAGTCACGACTTGCAGCAGCCAGTCCGCAACTCCCCTACGACCAAACTGAGGGGGGGGGGAGGTATGGAAGATGTGGAAATCCTAGAGAACCCGCTCGAAGGAAACGACGATTTAAATGTAACTCAAGAAGTGGAGCTGGAGGGAGAAATGTTTGCACCTCAGGGAATTGCGGAAAATGTGGGCAATGACTTGGAAGTGAACTCTGAACCAGAAGCAGCCCCACCACTGAGTGACGACCTACCTCAGCTGGATTGCAACCAGCCAATACAAAGGAAATCCAAAAGACTGAAAAAACAACCGTCCTATTTAAGGGACTATGACTTGGACTAAGGAACCAGAGGGAAGGGGTGTTGTGTATGTCCATAAGTAATAAAGTGTGAGCTTGGAGTAAGTGCAGGGTTCTGGCCCTGCACTTCTGATTGGCTGTTAAGCGGCAGGACCGGATTGGCCCATTCCGGGGAATCCGATTGGCCCTTAACAGAGAGTTCCTATTGGTCATAAAAGCTAGCATTCCTAGCCTGTTATTGGTTAAAACGTTACAAGGGTTGCCTATATAAGGCGAGGGTTACTGTTGTTTGATTGAGAAGTCACTATGTAAATAAAGAGCTGAAGTTCACCGTTCAGAGGCTTGTCTCCATTCCTCTTCACCCATTCCCAAACTTAACAAGCTGGGACTCAATGGGAGGCAGAGAAGAGATGGGGCAGGGCACCACTCAGAGGCGGGATTGGCCGCTTCTCCGAACTACTCAAAATTTCCACTATCGGTTCTTCAGAACTGGCTGAATACCACCTCTGACTTGGCCCCTTTAACTTCAACTCCCAGAATTCCCCAGCCACTGAAAAGGTCTCTGGAACTTCCTGCCACTGGATTCACATTTGACAATCTTGGAGCACCTAAATTTGCTTTTTCTTTTTTTTAAGTCGGCCCATTTGACATAGGTGGACTTCAGCTCCCAGAATCCCCCAGCCTGCAGGGGGCAGGGAAATCTCTGGAACTTCCTGCCACTAGACTCATGTTTGACAGGGTGCCTTGGGACTAAACTCCCTTTTTTTTTTTGAACTTGGCCCTTTAAGACAGGTGGATTTCAACTTCCAGAATGCTCCTAGCTGTTGAGAGTTACTGTCCCTGTATATCCTCCAAGGCAAGGGTCGCCAATCTTTTGGACCTCAGGGACCACCAAACTCATAATTTTAAATCCCAAGGACTAGAGACCCTGGGAAAATCCCCCCCAAAAAATCTGCAGGAAAATTCCCCACCCAGTTTTCCTACCGATTGATCTTTTTTCTTTTTTGTAAATTTTATTTGAGTTTTCACAAAAAGAAAAGAAATACAAATAAAACATTTTTTGAAAGCAGCATAATCCCGGGTTACATTTCTTCATACAGACGCAACTTCAGGTTCATGTTCATTTTTATATTCTATTCCCTATCTTATTACTATTTTACATTTTCTACATAGCTTCTCCCCTCTTTTAATTTTCTCAATTTTATTTTATTTATTTCATCTCAATTCAAATCATTATATTTATATTTTTTCTCTGTCCTGTTTCAATTGTCTGTTATCTTTTCTCATTAAACAAAATTTCTCCTGTAGTTACTAATTGGAGTATGACGCCTTTATATCTTTCCCCTAAAGTTGTAACACTCAATATAATACTTCCATTCTGATTCTGCTTGGTACATTCTTAAACTACACACTGTATTCTTGAAAAAAAAATTATAAATGTATATAATTAAAACAACATTCCATTCCAATTCAATTCTATCATTAATATTAATATTCATTAAAGTCTTAACGTTTTTCACGTTGCTTTTCAATTAAATATCATACTTCTATGGGAACAATTATAAACTTTCCATAGTTAATCCCCTCCCCCTTCACTTATATTTTATAAAACATTGACTAATTAAAATGTTCCCGTTTCTTCCTAATTCAATTTTCTCATTTATTTTATTTCATTTATTTTATTCACAAACATTTCACTAAATTACACTAATTATTTTATCTCTCATTCTAATCATATGTTGTTTCCAATTTTCTAGTTATTTCTATTACAAATATAACAATACAATCTTATGTACCGTCACAGAATCCCTTTTTCAGTTAGATTTTCACCCATTATCTCTAAATAGGTCCTGTTTCTTTATATCTTTCTCTGGTCCTTTGTAACTTCTTTCCTTTCCTTCTTCCCTCTCTTCTTCTCTCTCCCCTTTTTCCCCTTTGTCTCTCTACCTCTATTTCCCTCTTCTGTATTCCCCTTTTCTGTTGCTTTCCAGTATTATACTTATTTTTCGAAATATTTTTCTTTTTTTTGGTTGTTTTTTTAAATTCTCCATTCTCTTTCCCCCCCTTTCCTTTTTCTTCCCCACATAGAATCACTTGTTCATTAAAGATGCCTTCTTCTTTGTCCCAGTCTTCTTGTTTTGCAGTCTTTTTGTTGTTTCTCATTGTTCCAGATCTCCATTTCCAAGAATTGAAAAATGAAGCCAAAAGAACCCTTCCCTTCTTGTGCATCTTCTTTGTACTTTTTAAGTTCCATTTTCAATTCATCCAGAAGTGATGCCATTGTATAAATTTTTAAACAAACCACCCGATTGATTTTAGTCATTCAAATATAATAACCAAAAATCCAAAAGTCACCAAATAATCCAAATACACGCAAGCTGTTTCTTTTTTGCTCTTTTTTTCCCCTACTTTCTCTTCCTGGGGTTACTATTTAGTTGCAAAGTTTCAGTTAAAATGTATCTTTTAGAAGTCTTGTTGAAGTTTTACTTTAGATTCTTTTAAAGTCCAGGCAGTCTCCTCCCTCTTCCAGATCCTGCCCTTATTCTTTTTCTCTCCCTTCCTGCTTATAGAAGAAAAAGTTTTTAATGTCCAGAAATCTTTATTGTCCCTTTGGCATTTTGTTTTATTTTCAGCTTAATTGCCTATTGATGCCAAAGCAGATTTTTCCGATTTCTTATTTAAGTCTCTTAGTTGTCAATATAGGGAAGGAGAGAGAGAAAAAAAAGCCAAACCTTTCCCTTTTCACTTTCTTTCGCTGCTTCTGACTCTTCTTTGGGAGCAATGTTATTTTTGTAAAATTTAAAGTCCAGGGTACCTTAGTTGTTGCTTTTTCAACTTAACCCGGTCAGCCAAAACTTTCACTTCTTATCTTCCTCCTGCACATTCTTTTCCGGTTGAGTTCTTCTTTGAGGTGGCCATTTCTGACCACCGCTCCTACCGCCTTCGGAAAAGGGAGTAATGGCCAGCTGAGGAGGAAAGATGCAGCTCTCCTCAACCCTGCAGGCAGCCTCCCCCTTCTTCACCACATCTACAGGGTGGCTTAGCCCCGAAACCAGCCGGCTCGGGGCGCTCCAGCGGCAAGCCCAGACAGAAACCGCGCATGATCGTGGATTCCTGTCTGTTGCCGAAGCCCTTTAAACCGGAAGTCTCAATCGATCATTTTTTATTTGGGATTGCAGAATACCATCTCCAGCTCTGTTCTCAGGGGGAGAGAGAGAGTGGGAGGGGGGGAGACTTTTGGCTCCATGCAAGGAAAGCAGCAGAAGCAGCAGAAGTCTTTCTTTTTCTCCCTCAAGCTCCACCAGAAACGAGTCTTTGTGAGTCTTGTCAGACCGGCACAACCTCTTGAAGCAGGAGGCCCTGCAGAATCCTAAAGACTCGTTTCTGGTGGAGTTTGGGGGAGAGAAAGAAAGACTTTTGCTGCTTTCCTTGCATGCAGCCAAAAGCAGAAGAAGAAAGAAGTGGAAAGAAGCAACCTGGTGGCCAGGCCAGGTGTGTGGGGTGAGTGGGGCAAGTTCTCCCCCTCTGCCCCTTTCCCCCCTCCCCTCACTACCTCGTGTTGTTCGCAATGCAAGCAATGTAAGCCTTGTGTTCCTGCGCAGCCTGGATTAATTGCTTTTGGGGGGGACATTTCTCTGCGGACCACCCAAATTTTCTTGTGGACCACCAGTGGTCCCTGACTCACTGGTTGGTGACCACTGCTCCAAGGCTCTACCCATCTGGCTGAGACAGACAACGGTATAAATTTGATATATAAATAAAACAAGGCAATAAAATCTGGCAAGCAGGAAGCAGCAGGGACTGGTGGATCCTTTTGAGAGGGCAAATCTGTGGAGAAGGCGGAGCAAAGGCTGAGGGCGTACTCACAAAATGGCTGCCAGAGCTGCCCTGGTCCAACTAGCAACAAAGGAGGGAGCCAATCAGGGCTGCTCACTGATCCCTGCAAAGAATCCAGATGTTTCACCACATCCTTTTTTATTTTTTCTTTGTTTTCCTGGCTGCAGGCAGAGCACCAAATCAATGCCTTGCAAGCTGCTGGGTTGTGGTTTATTTTTATTTTTATTTTAAATTATTTTCTAAGAAGACACCATGTTAGAAATATGAGTCCTAGGGGGGCTCCATAGCTTCCCCTGTAAAAAAAAAAAAAAGAACTGGAGAGTTAGTTTTGCAGCATCTCAGATTCACCTTAATATATCTATTTAAAAAGCAGGGAAGGTGTTATACGTTGCAGGGAGAAACCAGGAGGTTTGCATTTGTATGCCATCCATGTTGGGCTCCTGCGTTCTCTGCCCTGTTTCTAACACAGCATCGCAGAATTATGTAGCATGGATGGAGGGATTCGGAAGCCTCCTCATCTCCCCTTCTTCTCCCTGGGTTGGTTATCTTCACTCAGCTGCCCCTGACCCTGTTCAGGGATGTAAATGTGATTTTTTTTTCTTACATGGGAAGGAAGGGAAAAAGAGAAAAGGAAAGAAAGGAGTAATAAAAGGAAGGAGAAAAGGAGAAAGGCTGAAAGGGAGGGAGGAAAAAAAGAACAGGAAGAATAGAAAGGGGAAAGGATTAATGGGAGAAGGAAGGAAAAAGGAAAGGAAAGGAGAGAAGAGGAGGGAAAAGGAGGAAGGAGGAAGGGGGAAGAGAAAAGGAAAGAAAGGAGTAATCAAAGGAAAGAAGAGAAAAGGAGAAAGCGTTAAAGGGAGGGAGGGAGGGAAGGAGGGAAGAAAGAAAGAATAGAAAGGGGAAAGGATTAATGGGAGAGAGAAGGAAGGAAAAATGGAAGGAAAGGAAAGGAGAGGAGAGAAAAGGAGGAAGGAAAGAGAGGAAAGGAAGGGAGGGAGGAAAGAAAGAATAGAAAGGGGGAAAGGATTAATGGGAGAGAGAAGGAAGGAAAAAGGAAAGGAAAGGAGAGAAAAGGAGGGAAGAAAGAAAGAATAGTAAGGGGGAAAGGATTAATGAGAGAGAAGGAAGGAATAAGGAAAGGAAAGGAGAGAAGAGGAGGGAAAAGGAGGAAGGAGGAAGGGGGAAGAGAAAAGGAAAGAAAGGAGTAATCAAAGGAAAGAAGAGAAAAGGAGAAAGGGTTAAAGGGAGGGAAGGAGGGAGGAAAGAAAGAATAGTAAGGGGGAAAGGATTAATGAGAGAGAGAAGGAAGGAAAAAGGAGAGGAGAGAAAAGGAGGAAGGAAAGAGGGAGGAGAGGAAGGGAGAGAGGGAGGGAAAAAGAGAAAAGGAAAGAAATCAAAGGAAAGAAGAGAAAAGGAGAAAGGCTTCCACCATTCATCTCTTCTCTCTTTCATCCCTTTTCTATTTTTTTTTTTAAAAAAAGGCCTTGGCTGCAGCTTGGCAGTCGTCCAGCCCCTCTTTCCTTCCCCAAGATAATTGCTTTTCTATTTTCATTTTACTGTAATCTTGTACAAGTGAGACCTGGTGGGAGAAAAACAAATGTCAGAAAACTCTTCACAGCCAGCTCCTCCTCGGGTCTGGCGGGCATCCCATCTTCAAAAGCCTCGTGCACAACACAAATGTCACACTCTGGGGTGGAGGGGGGGGCAAGAGGACTGCACAAGCAGTGGAGAGTCCTGGGTTCCAATCCTTCCCCCTTTCTAGTCCAGCTGCACACACACACACACAAAAACTACAAGGAGTTTCAAACTCAATTTGGAGCTGCCATCTTGACTTCCGGGCACTCTCTCTGGACTGGCAGCCCAATTTTTCTCCTATTAGGAATAAGCTCAACACATTCAGTTTTTATAGTTGGGATGGGAGGCCACAAGGAGATCCTGTGAGTGACACAGGGAAAGCTGTGGCAAAAAAGTGGTTGGCGCTCAATTTGCCAATGAAATAATCTTTTTTTTTTTTTCTCATTCCCCTGGCTCCAGGGGTCTCCAACCTTGGCAACTTTAAGTCTGGCGGACTGCAAATCCCAGAATTCCCCAGAAGCTTTTTCACACTTAAACCGTTGTAGCATATCCCTGGTAGCACGATTATAATTCAGACTTTTGGCAACTGACTCATATTTATGACGGTCACAACATCCTGCAGTCACATGATCCCCTTTTGGGACCTTCTGACTAGCAAAGTCAGTAGGGAAGCCCGATTCACTTAACTGTGTGATTGACTTAACCACTGTGAGGATTCACTTAACAACCATGGCAAGAAAAGCCGTAATATGGAGCAAAGCTCAGTTAACAACGGCCTTGCTTAGCAACAGGCATTTTGGGTTCCATTGTGATTGTAAGTTCAAGGAAGGGAAGGAAGGAAGGAAGAAAAGGAAGGAAAGGAAGGGAAGGGAAGGAAAGAAGGAAGAAGGGAAAGAAGGAGGAAAGGAAGGGAAGGAAGGAAGAAAGGAAAGGAAGGAAAGGAAAGGAAGGAAGGAAAGAAAGGAAGAGAAGGAAGGAAAGGGAGGAAAGGAAGAAAAGAAAGGAAAGGAAGAAGGAAAGAAGGAAAGAAAGAACAGGAAGAGAGGGAAGGAAGGAGGAAAGGAAGGAAGGGAAGGAAGGGAAGGAAGGAAGGAAGAAAAGAGAGGAAGAAAGGAAGGAAGGAAGGCCAACTTATGATTGTAATTCCGGGTTCAATTATAGTCATAAGTGAAGGACAACCTGTCTTTCAGTTCTGACAGCTGGCATTCTGTTTGTCCTTAATGTCAATTGCTTATTGTGGTGAGTCTAAACAGGATATAAAGTTATGGGGCTCTCCTAGATGTCCACTCGGCCTCCTCCAATGCCACAGGCTTCATCACATTGCGGATTCCTGACCCGTAAAGCAGAGAGTCTTCCATCATGTCCACAGGCTGCACCATCACAGCGGCAACAGCTGCCTCTCATCCATTGTGGAGATAATATATTGCAGGCCCTGCATTCAAGGCATGAATTAATCCTGGTGCGCAGAAGGCAACCAAACAACCTTTGTAGGAAAAAAATAAACTCACATACACCGGCCCAAGGGCTGCACTTCGGCCAGTGAGAAGGACATCTCCTGTGTGTATTTCTCTCTCTCTCTCTCTCTCTCTGTGTGTCTGTGTGTGAGAAAATGGAGAAGGGGAAAGGATTGATGGCTGAAATAATTTTCTTCCTGCGCCAACTCAGGAAGCTCAAACTGCCCAAGGAGCTGCTGATCCAGTTCTACAGAGGAAGGATGGAGTCTGTCATCTGCACCTCTATAACCATCTGGTTTGGTTCTGCAACCCAACAGGACAGACAAAGACTTCAGAGGATAATTAGGACTGCAGAAAAAACAATGGCTACCAACCTGCCTTCCATGGAGGAACTTTTATACTGCACAAGTCAAAAAGAGGGCTGTGAAAAAATCTACAGACCCCTCACATCCCGGACATAAACTCCTTCCCTCAAAACGACGCTATGGAGCACTGCACACCAGAACAACTAGACACAAGGACAGTTTTTCCCCAACACCGTCACTCTGCTAAACAAATCATTCCCACAATACTGTCCAACTACTTACAAAGCCTGCATTACTATTACTATTAATCTTTTCATCACTCCTTATCACC
Organism: Hydrophis major; assembly: GCA_033807585.1. NCBI lineage: Eukaryota > Metazoa > Chordata > Lepidosauria > Squamata > Elapidae > Hydrophis > Hydrophis major. The sequence continues at coordinate 6,929,577 of CM066328.1, forward strand.
CATCCCCTCCCACTTGTGACTGTAGGACTGTAACTTTGTCGCTGGTATCCTTACAATCTATATTGACTGTTTCCTAATATGATTTGATTGTTTATTGTACCCTATGACGATCATTAAGTGTCGTACCTGATGATTCTTGACTCTTGGTGAATGTATCTTTTCCAATAAAGAATTCTATTCTATTCTTCAAAATCTTAGAGGCTTTCTTTACACACCTACTTGAGCAGGGGGTTGGACTAGATGACCTGCAAGGTCCCTTCCAACTCTGTAGATCTGTAAACCATTTTAAAAGGGGAGCTGCCAGTCTACTTGCTCTTTCAAATCTTGTACAAGGTAAGGCTAAGGCACGGGGAGGACTCTTTGAGGCCATGCAGTCCAAGCCTAATTCGGAGTCTCCCACCAGGGAAAGGGCTGGTCTTGATGACCTCAGGGAACCCGTTCCACTCGAACAGCCTCAATTCCCCTCGAAGCCTGTTGATTTCTAAATGGGTTTCTCTCTGGTAGGAGGTCTGGATGTGATGACTCAGGGTGGGATACAAAACAAACTCATTCACAGAAAACAGTCCCTTTTATTCCTTCACTTTGCTTCGAAACTCTGAATATTCTTGACAGAATGCAAAAAAACTCCCACACAAACAGTTACAAGAAGGAAAAAAGCAACACAAATCAGGCAAGATAAGGGCTGGAGGACGTCCACAGATAACACACTCTGGGAAGGATGCCAAACTCAGAGAGGAACCATAAACTAACGATATTTACATGCTTTGTTTCCAGCACTGGCCCATACGCAGGTCCGTCCTCTTATCCAATTGTCACAGCTGCAGCCCATGAAGAAGATCAAGGCCTTCTCCTCTCCAGTAGACCACGTCTCTCCCTTATCCTCTTCTCTCTGAGTGCCCTAGGATAGAGAGGGGGTGGGCCTAGGTCCTCCCCTGACTGCCCAGCCAGCCTCTGCCCTTCCCCAGCCTCCTCCACAACCTCTGGAGCCACACTTCTACTCCTTGTCGGCTGTTCCTCCTCTCCCTCGGAGTCAGTCTCCACCAGGGGCAGGACACTGGAGGAGATTCGGAGAGAACTCAGGAGACGGTGAAGCCTCGATAGCCTGGGTTGTGGGAGAGACTGGAAGGGATGTTTGGAGTGGGCTGGGCTGCCTTGAGTATCCTGCACGTCTGAATGGGAGATGAGAGTGAGGAAAAGAGGAGAAAACAGCCCTTTTACAGCTGGACTAGGATTAGGCTGGGCCGGCGATGGGACATAGGTGGCATTGGGAGGATAGTTGCAAAAGGGGGAAGGGGAGCCATCGGTGCACCTGTACAATTTTTCAGCTAAGTTCCTTCCCCACCGAATGAAAGCCAGCTCGTCCTTGCTTAACGACCACAGTTGGAACCAGCCATGTGGTCGCTAAGCAAAACCACAACTCTTTTTAGGGGCTGACTTCAGCTTTCCTTTGCTTGAAGGTCATCAGTGGAGGATGGACATAAAGTTCCTTTTTTTAACCATCTCTGGGAATGGTCACTAAATGAGACAGCTAGTAAACGAGAACTACCTGTGGCTGCCCCCTTGCCACCAGATGGCCGGGCCCCACTTGTCTAGGCTAGAAAAGTCTCAGTAGGACTGCCATTTTGGGAGCTACTACGAATCGAATTGTCTCCCGGTGCTCTGCTAGCTCTAGTCTCACTGGTTCGGTTAAGTGAGTAGTGTAGGCTCCGCCTAGCAAGGGAGCCTTCAACTTGCTCAAAGTGGATCAGGTGGGCTAGCTTTTTCGCTCTGATCCCGTTTTAGGATTGTGGTCAGATTGATCAGGCATCTGGTGCAGCCTGAATCTATTACGGCTTGAAAAACTCCCTTATTCCTTGTCTTTGGGGCTTGAAAGCAACTTGAGAAAAGGTAAAAAAAAGATGGTGGCAAAAGCAGCACAAAGCTAGAAATACTGGGAGGGGGAAAGGGATGACGGATCCCTGTCTGTTTTTTGCAGCTTTGTCCTGCTTTATACAACCGTGCTACTGTGTGGACGAGGTTTTGTCTGACCCAAGATGCCAACTGGGGAATTCTGGGAGTTGAAGTCCATCCGCTGTCAGGATTCCAGCAATCACCCTTATTAAATCAGGATTCTCGAGCCAAACTTCAAAGGATTCATTCGAGGCAACCTCCTGGCCCTGCCCTGTATGAAGCCAACTCTGGCACATGTCATTTACAGTCCCCTGTGAGCCTGTTTCCCCCCTGGGTGTGTCATCAATCAGATCCTCCAATTGAGCCCGTTCACAGACTGGGTGTCGTCAATCACATTCTCCAATTCAATATATTCACCGGCAAAAGCTCTGGTAGTTTAGTTATAATCTTTTAAAGAGAAGAGTTGGAATGTACTTTTGCTTCCAAACTGCTGCAACTCCTCTTCCAGATTCCTCCCCCCCTTTTAACGGCAACTATTAAAACAGGCCTAGGAAGGTTTTATGAGTTGACAATCCATCCATCATCTCTCTCGCTCTTACTCTCTGCCTCTCAAGAGCCCTGTTGGTGCAGTGGTTAGCATTGCAGGCTGACCCTGCCCACTTCCAGGAGTTCGATCCTGACCGGCTCAAGGTGGACTCAGCCTTCCATCCACTGCTCTCCCAGATTTCCTTCCTCCCTCCCCCCCACTTTTTAAATGGCAGCTACTAAAACAGGCCCAGGAAGGTTTTATGAGTTGACATCCGTCTTTTTTGTGGCAACGTTTGAGAAAACAACTTTTGTTGCTTCTCTTAGTGACATAAATCTGAAATGATTGCAAATAGTCAAGTAGGGCTATACTAAATAATAATAATGATATGTCGAATTGGTCCATGGGGGGGGAGAAAAAGCATCATCCTCGACTTGTAACCAAAATGGAGCCTGTCCATCACGGTTGTAAATTGAATCAAACCCCCCCCATCCCCGAACAATTTTAAAACCTTTTATGCAGCTGTTGTAAAGAAACACAATGGTTTTCAAGCAAATGCTGAAGTCCTTGAGCAAACCCAATACAGATTGGCCTCGACATACGACCACAACTGAGCCCAATATTTCTGTCATTAAGTGAGATGTTTGTTAAGTGGGTTTTGCCTCATTTTATGACTTTCCTTGCCACAGTCGTTAAAGGAGTCAATGCAGTTGGTTAGTAACCTGGTTGTGAAGCGAATCTGGCTTCCCCATTGACTTTGCTTGCCAAAAGATCACAAAAGGGGATCCCACGCCCTCGGGACGCAGCGATGGTTGTAAGTACGAACCAGTTGCCAAAGATGCCCATTTTGATCACGAAATCATGGAGAGGCTTCAAAGGTTGTAACAGTGAAAAATGGTCCTAAGTCAGGTCTGGGATTCTACCGGTTCGCACCTATTCACTAGAACCGGTTGTTAACATTCTAAGCAGTTCAGAGAACCGGTTGTTAGAAGAAATTTTTACTGGCTTAATCCTGTAAGGAAGGCAGGAAGGAAACATTCTGGTGTTGCTTACAGAAACTGCCTCTCCATTAACCCTTATTACATTCTTGGCAGGACGAGACTTCCTGTCTCTGGAACATCTCTGGAGTTTTTTTCCCTTCCTTTGCTGGTCCTTTGCTTGTGTGGAGGGACCATTCAAAGTTACAATGGCACTGAAAAAAAGTGACTTATGACCATTTTTCACACTTACGACTGTTGCAGCATCGCCACAGTCAGGAGAGGCCAGGCGAGGAGATGCATGCCTTGATGTGAGGGATATTGAGTTGGCCACGCCCAGCCAGTCACATGACCAACAAGCCACACCCACCAACTAAGCCACACCCAGGGAACCGGTTGTGAAAAAATTTGGATCCCACCTCTGTCCTAAGTCACGTTTTTTCTGTGCTGTTGGAACTTTAAATGGTCACTAAATGAATCGGGGATAAAAATCAGATTTGTTAGATCTGTCAGATTGTAACTCTGCCCTTGGTAGAGATGTTTTTTCAGAGTTTCTGCTTTTTTAAAAAGGCAGAAAGGAGGCAGATTTGGAGATGGTGAGTGTGAGGACTTTTGTTGCAGAGTTGAGAGTAAAAAGAAGCTAATTTCTAATCTTTGGTGTGCTATAATGCTTACTCAAGACTTTACTAAGAATGTGGTTTGATCCTTCTCTTATTTTGCAGTGTAGAAAGTTAAGCCCACTTTAATCGTAATTCAAGGTTTGATGGCAGAAAGCAGAATTTTGTGTTATATTCAATATTAGCTTGATACCCTTGCTTTGCTACGAAACTATGTGATTGGATTAGTTTTGGGGGAGGAAAATAAGGGGGGAAAAATTGTGCCTCTGCCTACCACCATCCATCGGTATTCATCTGGCTAGCGTCCTGTCAGTTTGTGAGTTGAGGGCTGTTTGGAAACTGAAACAGTATTTGCCATGTGAGCAAGGAGACAGCAAGGAGCCTGGGCGTGGTGGCTTAGGTCAACTGTTCTGTACCAAAGCTGCTTGGTGCTGTGAAAGTAAAACTGAAACTGAGTTTTGCATTTGGAAGAGATTTCTTTTCAGGTGGGGAGGGAGAGTAGAACTCCTTAGCATCAGAGCAGGTTAATAATAATATCCGAAATACTAATGCTCTGGATGGTCATTTTGAAAAATCTTTTCTTAGTGAGCACCTAGAAGCCAAGAGGAACAGACGTGCCAAATGTCAAGTTTGTAGGCTTTACGGTTCTGGAGATTTCGTGATGATGCATGAGGGGCATTTCGCATATATATAAGCGATATATATATAAGCGATATATATATAAGCGATATATATATAAGTGATATATATATATATGCACTGCAATGCTTGATATGAGCATGTGGCACAAACCTGGAATGCAATTTTTTTCAACCTGAGCAATTTTAAGATGGGTGGACTCCAATTCCCAGAATTCCCCCAGTCAGCATGCTGGGCTGGGAGAATTCTGGGAATTGAAGTCCACCTATCTTAAAGGTTCATTATCTGGGGAATTCTGGGACTTGGGAGAATAGCAATTTTAAACCACGCTGGCTGGGGAATTCTGGGAATTGAAGTCCAACCATCTTGAAGTACGGTAAGTAAATATGGCTCTCAATGATGGAAACCTTCAAGTTTGAAAACAATGGTGATAAAGACATTTTGAACACTGAAGGGAAATTAAAAACGAAGCAAGAGGTTGAAGACCAGGACATTATGCTATCATGGTGGCCTCAATTGCAAATACAATCTAGATAGGATACAGATATGAAAAAAGTATGGCTTTTATAATATAGGGCTCCTTACTCTTAAAAGTTGATGAGGTTGACAAAAACACTAGTCCACAAAGGGCTGCTTGCTGTTGAGCCTCCCACCTGGCCAGGTCAGAGGAAAGCCCTAGCAGATGTATTTGGGTGAACTGGTAGTTCCGGTGACTTGTTGGCCCCGCCCACCCGCCTGTGCCCTAGTCCCGTGATGGCAGGACAGTCAATTGTGTGGGCGCGGCGAGCCCCAGGCAAACTTACTTCACTGGGCATGCGCGTGCCTCCTGGATGATTTTTGGCCGGTTTGAGGCCTTTCTCAGCCTGCCAGAGGCTTGAGGGAAACCTTTGCAGGCCGAAAAATAGGCTCGTTTTATCTCTACCGGTATTTCCAGAAATACAGAAAGTGATGAAACGGACCTATTTTTCGGCCTTCAAAGGCTTCCCTCAAGCCTCTGGCAGGCTGAGAAAGGCCTCAAATCGGCCGAAAATCATCCAGGAGCTGGGAGGCACAGTGCAGGTCAAGGGGCATGGGAGGAAGAGGCTCATGCATTTCCTTCTGGGTGATGGTACACAAGTGCGCATACAACAATTTTTGGTACAGGAGCCCCAAAAGGTGAGCCACCAGCCTGCCCCAGCCTGTTCTTTATTTTTGCGTTTCCAGGTCAGCTGATTCGCAGGGCACAGCCGATTGCCAGGCCTCTGCTGTTTTTCTCACCGGGGCTGCAGTAGAAGGTAAATTTTAGCATAAATGGTCTCTTTGTTAATTGCTGCACGTGCGCTAACCGGTTGTTACACTGGTTGAATTCCCACCACTGATCCACAGGCTGTAGGGAAGGAGGGGGGGGGCAAAGGATGCTTGTTTCAGAGAAGCTCAAGAGGTTTTCATAGACCAGCTGTGGACCTCGACTTACGAAGAATGTCGCATCACGAGGCGAAGGCCAGCAAAATCCCAAATTCGCTCGTGGGAGGGAAGTGGGCACAAGCCAAAGAAAAGATCCTGGCTCGTTCCCTGCAGGGGGCTCCGGCAATCCCACCAAGACCCCCCCAAGAAAATCCCCCCTGTTTTAGCCACGGAAGAAGAGTTGTCCAGAATGTTTCGGCCCAATTCTAGAATCTCTGGGTCAGGGATGACCGCTTGGAATATTTTTTGGGGCCCATGGCTGCCATTCGGTACATCCCTCCTGTCCTCCCTCCCAGCCCCCCCCCCTCCAAAAAATAAACACCTTTTCCAACACTTTGTGGTTTTTCTTTTCCTTTTTTTTTTTCTTCCAGACAATCTTCCTTTAATACAAAGTCAATATATATATCTACATACAGAGTGGCGTGGTGACCACTTCAGATTGTTTGTCCACTTGGCATGGCAGGCTGCTGGCGCCAGGGCCTCGCTTTCGCAGAAAGGAGGGGAGGAAGGGCCACTGGAAAGAAGAAGAAAAAAAAGGGGGGGGAATGGTCCCCTCCGGCCCCTCGACAGCCGACTCCCCCCCCATCCCCTCCCCTGCTTGCCCCACTCTTTTCCTTCCCTGGCCCTGCCAAAATAAGCTTTTCTTTTTCAAATGTCCAAAACCTGTAAAGGAAGTAAAGAGACGGGGACCTGGGGGGGGGGAGGGGGAGGGAGAGCTCACAAATATAGATATAGAGATATATTCTTTTAAAAAATACCATTCTGATCAAGCCAGGAGAATCCATTTCCTTGTCTTCTCTCCCCCCCTCCCCCACTTTAAAAAAAGGAAGAAAAGAAGAAACAGGTTTTTCAAGCCAGATATTTAGCCGTTCCCGGAAATGACCCCTCAGAAGCGACAGGACTTGAACCCAGGACTGGACAGGGTAGATGGATGGAAGGGGGGCAAAACCCCCGGGTTGGGCCCTTGGCTCGCTACCGTATCTTTGTCTATATTTATATATATTTAGCGATATGTGCCGATTGCTGCTCGTATGGACCATCCCTTTCGGGAAAAAGATCTACAGGTCAGGCCTTACCAACTTACCAACCCAAAGGAGCCCCCAATTTTGGTTGTTAAATGAGACAGTTGTTAAGTGAGTCACTGCAGTTGGTAAGTGAGTCACACAGTCATTAAGTGAATCTGGCTTCCCCGTGGGGGCTTCACTGGTTGGAAGGTCACCAAAGGGGACCACATGACATCCCCCCCCCGGGATGCTGTGATCATCATGAATGTGAATCACATGACGGTGGGGACGCTGCAATGGTCGTTAAGTGTGAACCAACTGCCAAAGAGTCTGAATCTTGTTCCCATGACTGTGGGGGCGGCTGCAGAGGTTTTGTTCAGTGTGAAAAATGGTCACAGGTATAACTTTTTCCCCTGTGTTGGTGTAACTAAGAACGGCCACTAAATGAACTGCTGTAAATTGAGGACTCCTTGTTCTTTTAACTGCCTGAGGGATTTGGCAGCCTTCATCTAGAGAAGTGCCCTCCGTGCCCAGGAGAAAGAGGCCGATTTTCGGAGGGCCCCTTGTCCTTCCTCCGGAGGGTAACACCCCGAGCAGTTCTCTCCTCCCTACGACCTTGCGAGGTAGGTTAGGCTAAGAGCAAGAGAGGGACCGGCCTGAGGCCACCCCGTATTTTAAGGCTGAGCAGAGCTTTGGAGCTGCGTTTCTGTCCACCCGGACACGTTCCAGCTGGCATCCACCCCCCTCAAAAAACCCCCTAAGAAGCAGGAAATGTGGACGTTTTGAGCTCATCCTGGGCTGGAAAAGGACATCACGGAGGATTTTAAATTGGAATTTTTTCTTGGGGGGTGGGGTGGTGGTGGTTCCCAGGGATGCAATGGGAGATTCAGGGAGGGTTTTCTCTGGATGCAAAGGCAGCGTGTTTGGGAGGAGGGGCTTTCTTGGGGTTTGGGTGTCCTCATTGGGCCTGGGAAGGATTGAGAAATGGGGCAATTCAGGGGCAAAAGACCCCTTCCGGGATCCTTAGAAGTTACTCCCTCTGGCCGGGCTCCCCAAAAAGGCCTTTAGAAGAGAGATGAATTACAACCATCATCATTCTTGGGGGGGAAAAAAAAGAAGAAAAGCAGCAACGTTTTCGTTGAAACGTAGGCAGTGACCCCTTTCCTTCCTCTTCCTCCTCTCGTACTTTTTTTTTTTTTAAATGGTAGAAAAGCAATATGTAAAAGTAGCAATTATTTTGCACAGCGTTTCTCTTATGTCACACAACCATTACACGTTAACATTTCTACAGTGAAAAAATAGACTTGTCTTTAAACATAATATGAACAAATAAGTAGTTTTTTTTTTTTTTTGTAAATTCGTTGACTGATATTCTTTTGTATTTTTACATATTTTTTAAAAAAAAGGAAAAAAAAATTACACTATTAAAAAAAGGAGACCCAGGAAATAAAAATAAGAAATAAATGTCACTTATAAGAGTTACATCGATACCTTTTTTTTTTTTTTTAAAGAAAGCCACTCAGTGATGGTGCCTAATTCTTATAACCAAATCCTTGCAATCCATTTATTCTGCCTGGATTTTGAAATGGAAAGTACCTTTCTGTTAATTTGGACATTAAGGAAGCCTGCGCGAGCTTTCTCTGTCCCCAAAATCCACAGGCTCGTCTTCAAATCTGCCATTTTTCTCTTTGGCATCAGGGAAGGGGAAGTTAAAACACCCACAGAAATAAATGAGAACAACAACGACAACAAAAAAAGAGACTAATTTGGATGGGCTAAGGGAATCAGAAAAGCAGGGGGAAGAATTCCTTAGAAACAACAAAGAAACAAAACAAAACAAAACAAAAAATTGGAACTCTTGTGAAATGTATTTCAAATCTCCATGGCTCCCATTTTTTTGAAATCTGGAGAACAGGAGATCACCTGGAACTGGCATTTGCAGATTTCCAAAAATTCAGAGTTTAGATTAATGTGTGGGTGAGTGGCAAAAACTGTGGATTTTATTTTCATTTTTTATTTTGCAAAATGTGAAATGCCTGGGTGGGTTGGGAGGACGTGTTTATTGCCTGTTCTGGTTTGCTTTTTTGACATGGTAAGAAGGTTGGTAAAAGAAGAGGAATGTTAAAAAGTGTTTGAGAAGCTAAGCTGAGAAAGAAGCCGCAGGACGGCCAAAACCCACCCCACCCCACGTGTGGAGTCCTGCCACTCCAACCTGATGCAAAAATGTTGCTTTGTTTGCCTCTTTAATTTTTCACACTTCGAGTGGCTTCCTTTAAGTCCGCCCGCAAGGTTAGTAACGTCAACCGAAACCTAAAATGTTACTTGTGGTGGCCAAATTCTTCTTTTGCTATTCTCCCCATCCGTTGTTCTTGTTTCTCTCTCCCTCTGTCTGTCTGTGTGTAACCTCTCTGGTTCTTGGCCATGTTTTTTTTTTTTTTCCCTTTCCCAATCTGACCGCTGCTCTCCAAGGGTGTGTGGACGAGACCCGGCGCCTGCCGCAATAGGAAAAAGTTTCAATACGGTTTCTGGTTCAGTTGCACGCGGTCCGTGTGCTCCCCAACACCGTGGACACCGGATGAGGTAAGAAGAACAAGTTTGCCACTTAAAAAGAAGGAAAAGAAGAAGAGGGGAGGAGAGGGAGGGGGAGGAATTCCTGCCCTGCTTCGAAGCCACCCTGGGGAGGGGCTCTGGGGTTTTCGAAACACAGGCCAAGAGGGTGGGGTGGTGGGGGTGGGGGAGTCCCTCTTCCGGAGATGCAGCGGCGCCTCGAGAGAAGGAGGGGGCGTTGCTGCTGGCCTCTCTCCCTTGCCGCCTCCTTTCCGGCGGAGCATCGGAAATGGGCGGATCGGGGAGGCAACGTTTTTTCTGATTCAGTCTGTAGGTGTTTAGAAAGGTCGAGGTGAGCTTTGCCTCGCTCAAAACAGGAGCCTGGCAGGCTGAAAAGTGTTAAGGAGTCTGCACAACGAATGGCTTTTGAAAAGTTTCCTTTTCCTTATTATGTTGCATAGTGGTCAAAACTTCCCAGGTATTCCAGGGCAGCCTGATAGCAGAACTGGTATTCGTCCTGCGAGGGGGAGGAAGGAGAGACGGGTTATTGATTGGCAGGCAGAGTTTGCTTATTTATTAAAAAAATGTTTTGTTTTATTTCTTTGTATCCTGCCTTTATTATTTGTACAAATAACTCAAGCGGTGAAAATATCCAATGCAATTTCTACCTCCTATTTCCCCCACGACAACAACCCTGTGAGGTGGGTTGGGCTGAGGGAGAGAGGCTGGCCCAGAGTCACCCAGCTGGCCTTCATGCCTAAGGCAGGACTAGAACCAGGGGTGGGATTCAGCCGGTTCGGCCCAAGTTCAGGTGAACTAGATGTTAAATTTACATCTGGCTCATGGAACCAGGAGTTGAACTGACCGGTTGGCCCTGCCCCTCCCTCCCAGGAGTCTCCACCTGGGCCATTTTGGGTGCAGGTAAGTGCAGGGTCTGTGTGGAGGGGGGAAAAAACAGCCGAATCGGAAGTTCTGGGAGTCCAGAAACGGGCCTGTTACCGGCTTCCAGAGGCCCTCTGGACTCTAGGGAAGATGAAAAATGGCCGAACCGGAAGTTCCAGTAGGCCACGCCCACCAGGGCCACGCCCACCCAGCAACCGGGCAGAGAACTGGTTGCTGGGATGTTCAAATCCCACCCCTGACTAGAACTCACAGACTCCTGGTGACTGGCTGAGAGTTACCTCACTGGCTTTTATGAAGGCAGGACTAGAACTCTCCGTCTCCTGGTGATTGGCCCAAAGTCACCTTTCATGTCTAAGGCAACACTAGAACTCTCACCGTCTCCCTTCACTGATGGGCCTGCCACCAACATGCAACGATCGGGAGACCTGTTGTACCAAATTATTCTCGCCCCACCTGACTCTTTTGAAAAACACACCCCAGTATTTGTTTGAGGGCTAAGAGGGTTCCCCAGGGTCCCTGCTTCCTGTCTGAGGAAGATCCTGGGTGCAAATATCAATGGGGCATGCTGGCTTTTGCTACTTTGCAGGAGGAACAGGCCCTCCAGGGAAGGGTGGACCATTCCTCCCTGAAGCCCTCGGCAGAGGTCACCTCCAGCCTTCTGGAGCAAGGATAAGGTCAGGAGAAGGGTGGGGGGGAGGTAACACTTTTTTTTGGGGGGGGAGGGGGGATTGTAGGGGAAGTGCTGGATTCCTCCCTTCTTTCCCCCGACCCAAAGCCTGCTGAGTCTTGAGTGGGTCCAATGTGAAGCCCTCCTTTTCTCACCTCTGTCTGCACCATGGCCGGCCGTTGTGTCCTCAGCATCTTCACGGTCTGGAAGATGTCCACTACCCCTTCGTAGCGCATCCTCTCCAGTACGATGCTTAGCGTGATGAAGACGCCGGTCCTGCCTACTCCCGCACTGTGAGAAAGAAGAGAGGGGACATCGATGGGTGTGGAGGGCCTGCGAGGAAACCCACCTAATGCCTCCTTTCACAAGGCAAAAGGAGCAGACTGCCGTAAGCTGCCTCAGTCCAAACACTACAGGTTCTCTCATTCCTGGAAGAAAACCTAAGACAGAGGTCCCCAAACTTGGCAACTTTAAGACTTGTGGACTTCAATTCCCAGAATTCTCGAGCCAGCATTGGGGACCCCCTGCCCTAAGGGCTGCCAAGATGGGAGAATTAGGGCTTTGGAACTGAAATCAAGAGGTGGGCCTTTAAAGAAACACACCCTTTAAAGCAGCTACCTCCCACAGCTGCAGCATAATCCTGAGAAAAGACCCAGGCGTTTTCATGAACTGCCCATGCCAAGTACAGCACAGTCTCAATAACTCTGTCTGCCAGCCCCTGCCTTAATCAGCCTGCCAATGAACTCAAAGCCCCCAGGCACAATGTTGGCTAACACAAAGACTCCTAAATTCAATCCAGAAGATGGGACTGTCTTTTCTGGCAGGTACTGGGGTCAATAACATGGTGTGTCCAAATCCTTCATTTAAAGACTGAATCTCAAATATATCCATTTCTTGGAAGAAAAGCAAACACTAAACTCTCACCAGCCCCTGGGCTCAGAAGGAATGGGTGATATTCCATTCCATTTCATTCCATCCCATCTTTCTATTCTATTCCTATTCCATTCCTATTGTATTCTTTTCTGTTCTATTCCTATTGCTATTTCTATTCCTATTCTGCTCTACTCTGTTCTATTTTTATTCCTATTCTATTATGCTCTGTTCTATTCCATTCCTATTGTATTCTTTTCTTTTCTTTTCTATTCCTATTCTATTCTATTCCATTCCATTTTCTATTCTATTCCTTGCATTTTATTATATTAAATTTATTTAAATATAATTTATATATTTATGGTAAGACCACACTTGGAATATTGCATCCAGTTTTGGTCACCACAATATAAAAAAGATTCGAGACCCTGGAAGGAGTGAAGAGAAGAGCAAAAAAGGTGATCAGGGGATCATAGGCTAAAACATATGGAAAATCGTTGCAGAAGTTAGGTACCTGCACTCAAGAGAAAAGAGGGACTAGGGGTGACATGATAACAGATAATCAGAGTTGGAAGGGACCTTGTAGGTCATCTAGTCCAACCCCCTAACCCTACACCATTTCTGACAGAGGGCAATCCAGTCCCTTCTTGAAAGCCTCCAGTGATGAAGCTCCCACCACTTCCGAGGGCAACTTCTGTTCCATGGGTGGATTATTCTCACTGTCAGAAAATTTCTCCTTATTTCCAGGTTGAATTTCTCCTTGTGCAGTTTGCATCCATTATTCCTTGTCTTCCCATATTTGAGGGGGGCTGCCCCAAAGAAGAGGGAGTCAGCCTATTTTCCAAAGTACCAGAAAGGCAAGACAAGAAGCAACGGATGGCAACCAACCAAGGAGAGAAGCAACCTGGAATTAGGGAGAAACCTTCTAACGGTGAGGACAATTAACCAGTGGAACAGCTTCCCTCCAGAAGTTGTAGATGCTCCAACACTGAACGTTTTAAGAGGTTGGACAGCCACTTGTCTGAAATGCTTTAGGGCCAGGGGTCTCCAACCTTGGCTCCTGGAAGCCTGGCGGACTTCAACTCCCAGAGTTCCACAGCCAGCAAAGCTGGCTGTGGAACTCTGGGAGTTGAAGTCCGCCAGGCTTCCAGGAGCCAAGGTTGGAGACCCCTGCTTTAGGCTCTCCTGCTTGAGCAGGCGGCTGGAGTAGAAGACCTATTATTCTATTATTTAAAAGGATAAAACAAACAAACAAACAAACAAAAAAAAAAACCCCAGCATTTTAACTGTGAAGCTGCCCAGAGTAGCTTTTCAGAATGAGATGGTTGGGATCTAAATTTAATAAATCAACACATGCAAAGGGTCTCTCGCCTTTTGGCCAGGGCAGCTTCTGGGAAGCCTTTACGTATGCTTGCTGCCCACACAACCGGAGTCCTCCGTCCCCCTCCCCCCATTTGAGGCAGGAGATGCCAGGGGAAAGCAGCTGGCCTACAAAAAAAAAAGAACGGAGAGCGAATCGGAAGTGGCGGACCTGCAAACCTCTAATGGAGGAGCTACAGCAGCCTATCAACTTACCCCCATGCCGGTTCCATGGCTGGATTTGCAAGCGTTTGTCCAGCTTTAGTCAGCCAGGAGCCGAGGTAGAGAAACAGATGCTGTCCTCCACACCCACGAGACAGGCCTCTCGGGGCTAAGGGGGAATCCCACCGGCCTAAGCAGAGAATCCTTCATCTGCCTGCTGATGCGTCATGACCGAAAGCTTGAATCATAGATTAGCAAGCAATATCTGGGGGATTTTATCTTCCGGAAGCTATGAGGGCACCCCACCTTTTGGGGTCTCTTAGGAAAAAGGTGGATGGGTTCTGTGTTCCCAAGAGGCTTTTGGGCTGGAAAGGTAAACAGAGACCAATGTGACCTGGTCACTCCCACATCTAGCGCTGGTGATGTTACCTAGCTGGGTCATGAAACGTCTGCAAGAAAACTACCCAGCTCAGAGAGCAACAAAGACCCCACAGTCTTCCTCCTCCTCCTTGCCACAAACTCCACTCCCTTCTAGCGCAGAGGATGTTACCTAGCTGGGTGATGAAATATCTGGAAGAACATTCCCACTGGCACTGACAGGACAAACTATATAAAAAGAGAACAAATGCCACCACCCCTTCCAGCACTGATGATGCTCCCTAATGGGGTAATGAAACGTCTGCAAGAATACAAGCAATGCTCAGACAGCACCAAGGACCCCTTCCTAGTCTCCTCCTCCTCCTCCTCCATTCCACAAACCCTACTCCCATCTAGCACTGATGATTGATAATGAAATATCTGCAAACACACACTCACACACTCACAAAACCAACCAAGCTCAGAGGGCCCCAAGAGCCCCACATTCCTCCTCCTCCTCCTCCTCTCCACAAACCACACTCCTTTTTAGCACAGATGATGCTACCTAGCTGGGTCATGAAACATCTGCAAGAAACCAGCCAAGCTCATAGAGCACCAAGGACATCATAGTCCTCCTTCTTCTTCCCACAAACCCCTCTCTCCCTTCTAGTAGTGATGATGTTACCTAGTTGGGTCATGAAACATGCAAAAAAAAAACCCCACCCAGCTTAGAGAGCACCAAGGACCTCACAGTCCTCTTCCTCCTCCTCTTCTTTTTTCTCCTTGTCCTCTTTCTGCTCCTTTGTACAATCCCCCCACCCTTGTAGCACTGATGATGCTACCTATTTGGGTCATGAAACATTTACCCAAAAACAACCAAGTTCAGAGAGCACCAAAGACCCCACAGTTCAAACCCTGAGCTACCAATTCTCCTCGATCGGTAAACAACAATTTGCTCTAATCTATCTATTCCCCAGAGTTGTAGAAAAACAGAATTTAAAGCTTTGCAATTTACCAGGAGGTCAACATCTCACCATTGAATGGACTATTTAGCCAGTTAGTTCCTCTCCATTCCACAAAGAAAATCCTTTATCCATTAACAAGCCTCACGAAGAAAGGAAACGGATGGAGGAAGGGCTTTCTTTGCTTATCTGCAGGCCAGCTTGGAAATCAGGACTAAAAGCTGCTCACCGTTTATATTTTAGGGGAAGTGGGCAGAGGGGAAGCGAAGGAGCAGAACAGAACAGCCCAATAATATGATTTGAGCTCCCGGGATGGAAATACTGAAACTCGCGGGGGGACTAATGGTCTGCGCGTACAGAGAGTGGTAAGGAGGTTGTGCAAAAATGAAATCCGCCACTGTGGAGAGATGCTCCATTTGAAAGAAAGCTGGGCCTTCCTGCCATGGGAATGGCCCAGTTTTTCAGCTTGAGTCCGGGGTGAAGAATGGAGAGAGAACATCCTGCCAAGGATTGGGCCTGTCCAGAGCCCTCTGAAGGGTCCAGATGGCGAGAGGGGAACTGGGACCACACGAACCAAAACCTTGCTTTGCTCACACAATTACAGCCAACCTCGTTTATGTTCCCCTGTTATGGACACCTTAGCTTTTTATCTAAACCAGGGGTGTCAAACTCAAGGCCCACAGGCTGGATCCGCCCCACAGGGTGCTTAGATTTGGCCCTGGAGACAGTGAAGCACCGGCCTGCGGTGCCTCTGCCAGTGAAAATGGGAGTACGGGAGGGAGTGGGGTCTCCCCATTTTCGCTGGCAGAGGGCTAACAAAGCAAAGTGGACTGGCAGCTCCACTTTTAAAACAGTTTACAGATCCACAGAGTTGAAAGGGGCCTTGTAGGTCATCTAGTCCAACCCCCTGCCCAAGCAGACCCCACACCCTTTTTGACAGGGGGCAGTCCAGCCTCTTTTTGGCCGCATGTACCTGCAGTGGACGGAAATTGGCCCGTCTTGTCCAAACTGCTCCTTAGTTTTATGCACCTGCCCAATGAAATCGATAAAGCCTTCGCCGGATTTTGGCACACCTTGTTCTGGCCAGTCCGTGAACTGGAACTGACGCACGGTTCTAGACTGGCCGTCCTGGAAATAAAAGGAAAAAAAAGGCAAAAATGGAAGGTGTAAAAACAGAACTGGCAGAGCAGAGCGAAGTAAGTTAGTTCTCAAAACTTGCAGGCAGCCCTTGATTGACGATCATTCGTTGAGCAACCATTCAAGGTTACAACAGCACTGAAAAAAGGGACTTACGCCTGGTCTTCACACTTACGACCGTCGCAGCATCCCCACAGACACGTCATGAAAATTTGGGCGCTTGGTAACCTGTATTGATGACAGCTGCAGCATCCCAAAGTTCATGGGTTCATCACTTGTGACCTTTCCCAGTCAAGCTTTCGACAGAAAACATCAGCGGAGGAGGTTAGATACGCTTAACGACTATCTTTTTCACTTAACAACTGAAGCCATTTGCTTAACAACAGCGGCAAAAGAGGTTGCAACATCGAGCACGGCTCACTTAGCAATTGCCTTACACAGCAATGGAAATACGAACCCCAATTGTGGCCGTAAATCAAGGACCACCTGTACCGGAGACTTCTGTGTGGTTTTTGCTTGTCTAGTGTAAATAAAGTTTATTGTTTGAGGGGTGTCTATGTGTGTGTGTGTGTGTGTGTTTATCTCAATCCTCATCCAAGAACGTTCATTGGCTCCATCCACAAAACATGCCCTGATTTTGCTGGCATTTAGAAAAGTTTTAAAAACTTGGGTTATTCCCCTGGGATTGGAATCAGGGTGAGCCAAGCGCTCATCATCAGACAATGGCGAGCCAGCTGGCCCATTATTGAGGCTATGGATCGCTGCTTTAAACTTGGTTTGTTTTCCCTTGTAAGCTGCCCAGAGTCACTTTATTTAGGTTAGCTGGTCACATCAATACTCTACATAAACTTGTAGGTAAATCAGGGCTGGGCTGCTGAAGGTTCGCAGGGGTCCAGGAGAGCCCCTAGCTAAGATTCTGTGCAGTTCAGACCCCCCCCCCCCCCAAAATCCCACTCCTGGCTGGCCCTACCCATCCACCCCTCCCCTCCCCTCCCCGGAGTCCCCACACGGCCTGTTTTGGATGCAGGTAAATGCAGGGCGCGTGGGGAGGCTCAGGGAGGCTGAAAAACGGGCCTCCCAGAAGTTTGGGAAGGCTGGAAATGGGCCCGTTTCTGGCTTCCAGAGAGGCTCTGGAGCCCGGGGAGCCCATTTTCATCCTCCCGGAGGCCTGAGGAAAGCCTCCAGAGCCCAGGGAGGGCAAAAACGCCCCCCACTGCCGGGGTTCAGGAGGCCCACCGTGGCCACGCCCACTCGGCAACCCGGCAGAGAACCCGTTGCTAAAACTTTTGAAACCCAGGTTAGGAATTTGAGGGTTAGCCACGGAGGTGTGTGTGGGTGTGTTGTGTGTGTGTGTCAGAAAACTCAGCAAACCAGTGCTGAACCCCTTTTTATGTGCCTTTTTTTTTAAAAAAAAAAAGCCAGCACAACAAAGCAGAAGTATCAAAAGAAAAGGATGCCATTGAAGAAGGAGAGGCAAATCCAGGAGGAAAAATATAAAAATACCTGAGAATTTGTTAACTAAGGAACTAAAGTCTCAATCTGAGGCTCTGGCAAACCACCCAAGGTCCAGTTTCTATCCTTCCTTAGCCGCAAACTCAACAGTGACCTAGGCAAGACATTCTCGCTCAAATTTAGTCTACCTCTCAAGTCTGGCGCGAGGCTGACGCTCAGGGTGGGAGAAGGTGGTACCCTTAAATCTGGTGCTCAGCAGAAATTCTGCAACTGCTGAATTTTGGGGCTGAGTCATGCCGATGGCTCAGGTGGGGCTCCCCACGTTTCTTTAAGGAGCAGGAGACAAATGTAATGATTTTTTAAAATTGTGCAACGGTCAGGGTGACACAGCATGGAGGGAGGGGGAAAAAAGAGAGAAAGAAAGGCACAGGTGGCTTTTCACGTCCTCCAGAAGCAGGAAAAACCTTGGAAACACGTTTGAAAGAATTAAACCAACCGAGAGAGAGAAAGCACAGGGGGTGGTTGATGATTTCATAGCAGAATTCATGCAAATGGAATAAAAGGGAGTTTCGGAAGAGGGATGTGGGGTGGATTATGCATTTGCAGTGGTGTAATTTTGAAGAAAAATCAAGGGGGGGAGGGGGAGGAAACCCATGGGAACAGGTGAACTAGAAAATATCTTTAATCTTTTCGTCCATTCTGAATGATCTCCCTGTAGAATTTTCAAGTTGAAACAAAAGTGATGATCAGTTATAAAGTGAGATCAGGGAGGGTTGGATAATCATGCTATAATAAAAAAAAAAAAGAAACTTATTCTTTATTTTAGATGGTCACACAGAGAGACCTGTATATCAAAAAAGCATAACAAAGAATGTTCTTTCTTTCTGCGCCAACTCAGGAAGCTCAAACTGCCCAAGGAGCTGCTGATCCAGTTCTATACAGAGGAAGGATGGAGTCTGTTATCTGCACCTCCATCACTCTCTGGTTTGGTTCTGCAACCCAACAGGACAGACAAAGACTTCAGAGGGTAATTAGGACTGTAGAAAAAAACAGTTGCTACCAATTTGCCTTCCATCGAGGACCTGTATACTGCATGAGTCAAAAAGAGGGCTGTGAAAATATCTACAGACCCCTCACACCCTGGACATGAACTGTTTCAACTCCTACCCTCAAAACAACTCTATAGAGCCCTGCACACCAGAACAACTAGACACAAGGACAGTTTTTCCACTTGAATGCCATCACTCTGCTAAACAAATAATTCCCTCAACACCTTCCAACTATTTACAAAGGCTGCAATAGTATTACTATTAACCTTCTCATCACTCCTTATTGCCCACCCCCTCCCACTTGTGACTGTATGACTGTAACTTTTGTTGCTTGTATCCTTACGATTTATATGGACTGTTTCCTAGGATGATTTGATGGCTTATTCTACCCGATGACTATTTATTAAGTGTTGTACTTTATGATTCTTGACTCTTGACGAATGAATGTATCTCTTTTTTTATGTATACTGGGAGCATTTGCACCGAAGACAAATTCCTTGTGTGTCCAATCACACTTGGCCAATAAAAAAGAATTCTAATTCTAATATGAAAGCAGAAGCCCTAACCTTAAATGTGTGGCGAGGGTGCAGATAATATGTGAGCTATTTTCAGAACTTTGCTGCGCCACCTAGGCAGATGGTACTTTTAGTATTTGTAAACTGCTTTGACCATCATCCACTGGGGGATACATTACTTGAGCTGTGCAGCATTTCAGGCAAGTTTCTGCTTGGAAACTGCTTCTAGCCTTTGTGTTCGAGACAGGAAAAAAAATATGAAACCTTGACTTTAGGATGGGCTGATTAGATTACAGGTAGTCCTTGATTTACAACCACATTTGAGGTTGGAACTTCGGTTGCTAAGCAAGACAGTTGTTAGGTGAATTTTGCCCCATTTTACGACCTTTCTTGACACCATTGTTAAGTGAATCACTGCAGTTGTTAAGTTGTTAAAAGTGAATCTGGCTTCAGCATGGACTTTGCTGGTCAAAAGGTTGTAAAAGGGGATCACATGACCCCGGGGACACTGCGACCATCGTAAATGGGAACCAGTTGCCAAGTGTTCCAATTTTGTTCATGCCCCCATGTGCGGATGGCTGCAACAGTCGTAAGTGTGAAAAACGGCCACGAGTCACTTTTTTCAGGGCCGTTGTGACTTCAGACGGTCACTGAATGAATGTTTTTTAAGTTGAACACTCCCTGTGGTCTGTGGTTGGAGGAACAGCTAGTATTTACTAAGTGTGTAAAAATAAAAAAGTTCAGGCTGTAACCAGAATTGGTATTCAGCCAGTTCTGATCGGTTCTAGAGAACCCGTAGCGAAAATTTTGAGTGGTTCGGAGAACTGCAAATCCCGCTTCTGACTGGCCCCGCCCCCATCTCTTCTCCGCCTCCCATTGGGTCCCAGCTAATTGGCTGGGTTTTCTTTGGTTGCCCTGCACAGGAGAATGGAGCTGGAAAGCAGGTTAATGGGGTTGGAAGGGAAGGGGGATTTTGCAGTATCCTTCCCCTGCCACGCCCACCAAGCCACACCCACAGAACTGGTAGTTAAAAAATTTGAATCCCACTTACCTGTCTTGTGGGGGGCCAGATAGAAGATGCCCAAATCCCTAAGAGATCTTCCTCCTCGGGGAATCTCACTGATGACAGTCACAAAGCCCCACTGGTCCACAACACAGGTGGACTCAGCCTGATCTATGGCTCAACCCGATCATCTGCATTCAGGACCAATTCCTTTCCCAACATTGGGGCACCGTCTGGTCCTGGAAAGCTGGTACAGGGAATGGGAACCGGGCATTTGGCTTACCCTGGCGTCGGTGACCTTGAATTCTCGGAGGATGTATTGAGGCATGTTATATTCAGCCATGGGGTCCACCACAAAGTACTGGTATCGCGCAGACCTCTCGGCCGGCCAGTACTGATGGCACTTTTCCTGTGGACCAACAGAGGAGGAAGAAACTCACTTGCTACTGGCCAAAAAAAAAGAGAACAAACCAACCCAGGCCATACCTGAATGAGCCTTGCACTGAGATATTTCATGCAATAAAATTCCCTCAAGGGACTTGCCTACTTCAAAGCCAACTGCCTGAATGTGCATTCCCTTTGAGCGCTAAAATTAGAATTTTAAGAAAATCATCTTCCTCTTCCTCCTCTCCTTCTCCTTGTCATCATCATCCTCTCTTTAGCCCCTCGGCCACAGGGACAGAGGCTACCAATGAGCCCTGATGGCACAGTGGTTAAAATGCAGCGCTGGCAGGCTGCCCACAGCCTGGAGTTTGATCCTGACTGGCTCGAGGTTGACTCAGCCTTCCACTTTCCGAGGTCAATAAAATGAGGACCCAGATTGTTGTGGGCCAGAGGCTAACTCTGCAGACCACTTTGAAGCGGGTGTAAAGCACTATGAAGTGGCATATAAGTCTAATTGCTATTGCTAACCCCAAACACACAGCTGTTTCTTAGTAGAGCTGCGAACATGCCATGCATGAGATACACCATTGATTTTCCTGCTGTCTTCCTAATAGTCCAAACTTGGCTATCATCTAATCCGAGATTTAAGTTGAGGGATTTCTCATGTGCATTTCTAGCTGTGTATGGATGGGGCGATATTCAAACAGCTGTTGGCAGCCAGGAGTTTCGGCAAGAAAAGCCCCCCCCCCTCCAAAAGCAAGAGGAGCGCCACAACCCTGTGCCCTTTTTCAGAGACATCACGATGAGCAATTGAGCCTCTCCGTCTACACGACTAATCCGTTGCCTGGGAGAAAAACACCCTGGAAATCAAAGCCTGCCATTCCAAAGACATTCACCCAGCATTCTGGGGTTCAAAATGAAGCACCAACAAGCCAGAGATGTCCCACTTACCCGGCCCATCTCTCGCAGCTTGGTTAACATCACCACAATGGTTGAGTTGTTCTCCCACAGCATGCGCCAGAAGTCCTCTGTGGTCTCGGCCAAAGGCCCCTGGGTGGCGATGTAAGCCTTCTGTTGCCTGTAGAAAGGAGCAAAGGGAACCAACCCTACTGGGAAGGCGAGCTAAGGAGTCAAGATGGCCTTGAAGTGCAAATGAAGGTGGGTCCCATGACAGTCCAGAACAGGGGAAGGCAACCACGAGACCCAGGCCAAGTTTGGATAGCAGAGGTGGGCTCGTCCTCTTAAACCCACCAGCCCCAGAGAACAAAGCAGTAAGGGATGGGCTTCTGGTAACCCTTCCAACCCCTTCCAGGTTGAAGAATGGATGCTAAACGCTTCTCAAACTTCAGCCTTGCAAGATCTAACATCATCAGTGCACTGGCCATCGTCCTCCTTCTCCTCTTCTACTCCACAAACCCCCACTCCCCTTCTAGCATTGATGATCTTATCTAGTTGGGTAATGAAACATCTGCAAAACAACAGCAATCAAGCTTAGAGAGCACCATGGTTCCCATAGTTCAGCCCTGAGCTTCAAATATTCTCTCGTATTGGTAAGGAACTATTTATTTTCCAAATTCAAAGACATCGTTTTTTCTGCAGCTCTAATTTAGGACACATAACATTGGGCTGCAGAGAGCCAGGTGAGCACTAGATGGAGGCAAAGAGCCATTTATTTTTGGGTTTCTCTCTACTGTCACTCATGGTCCCCTAGATTTCTGCAGTTCAGTGATCACCAGGGCCTTGATGCCAACAGGAGATTGAAGATGTATTCTGGTGGCAACTCCTTAACAGAATAGGGGCCGGAAATTCTTGTGGGCCACTTGGAATTTGCAAACAATTTTCCTGTCTATTTAGGCTTAATATTCAGAAGGAATAGAGGCAAAGAATAAGAACTGGGCCAGTGCATTCTGTAGAAAAGTTCTACAGAAGTCACACACGTGCACACCTCTAACGTACAATATCATAGCACATAATCTATTCTGATTGGCAGCCAGAATAGAGAGCAGGAAGAGACCAAGGAATCGGGTATCCGCCCTGCCTCTTCCTGGGGTCTTTACCTGTATCCATCAATGAAGCTGGCATTGATGTAGTCGGAGCCCTCGACTCCGCGGATAGGCTGGAGGCAAACCCGTGTGGTCTCGTATGGCATGATGTTGACAAGGCGATTTTTGAATTTGTTGCAGGGCAGGTTGGCACTGATGAACCTGGAGGTGTGGGCTTTGGAGTTGGCGAGTCTCTGGCAGAGGAAAAGGAGCACAGGTGGGTGAGAGGGAAGCAGGTCACTTGAGTGGGCATCCTCTCCTAGAATGCCCCATTTAGTGTGGCCATTGTTGAAGATTCCAGGAATTAATGCTCACTCGCTAGATGTATGGACTTCAACTCCCAGAATTCCCCAGCCAGCATGGCTACTGCTGAGAATTCTGGGAGTTGGAAGTTTTCCCTAAAGACACACAGATTTCCATTCCCAGAATTCAACATGGCCTCTGCTTAGAATTCTCCAAGTATCCTTGGACCTTTATATGTGGGACACTGTTATATAGGTCATGCTTAAAATTTGCCAGCTGGATTCTGGGCATTGATGGTCAGTCTTTAACCTGTGTATTTCTACTCCCAGAGTTCCCCAACCAGCTTGGCTACTGCTGACATATTTTTGAAGTTCAAATTACGTGTCTAGAAATCACCCAGGCTGGGAAATGCTACATTAATTGAATATAGTCTCTCTCTCTATATTCAATTCTCGACCCCAATGAAGAATTCTGCAATTCACACTCCCACCTGGATGTCTTTCTATTTTCCTGTTATACAGCAAGACATAAGACTTTCTGAATCCAAAGCAAATGCTTTCCCCTCTAAGTACAGATAGTCCTCGACTTACAACCACAAGGGAGACCAGAGTTTCCATTGCTAAACAAGACAGTTGTTAAGTCACTTTTGCCCCATTCTGCAACTTTTCTTGCCATAGTTGTTAAGTGAATCACTGCTGCTGTTAATAACCCAGTTGTTAAGAGAGAATCTGGCTCCCCCACTGACTTTGCAAAAGAGCCACCACAGAAAACTGCAACCATCATAAATATGAGCCAGTGGCCCAAGTTTGATCACATGACAGTGGGGATGCTACAACGGTCGTAAGTGTGAAAGTGGTCATCAATCCCTTTTTTCAATGCCATTTTAACTTCAAATGGGCATGAAACAAATGATTAGAATAGAACAGAACAGAATGACGGAGTTGGAAGGGACCCTGGAGGTCTTCTAGTCCAACCCCTGCTTAGGCAGGAAACCCTCTATCATTCCAGACAAGTGGCTGTCCAATGTCTTCTTCAACACCTCCTTGGAGCATTTAAAACTTCTGGAGGCAGGTAGTTCCACTGGTTAATTGTACTCTCAGTCAGGAAATTCCTCCTTAGTTCTAAGTTGCTTCTCTCCTGGATCAGTTTCCATCCTTGTTGTTTCTTATCCTGCCCTCAGGGGCTTTGGAGAAGAGCTTGACTCCCTCTTCTATGGGGCAATCCCTGAGATATTGGAACATGTTGTAAGTCGAGGATTATCTGAACAGATTGCAACTTTGTGCTGGCTCACCTGGGCCGCCCTCTGCAACCTGCCTGGGCCCCGCACCCCTGGACCTCTGCTCACCTTGAACTCCAGCTCCATGCCTGTGATGTGCTCTCCCACTTCTATCTGTGCCAACCTCTGGATGTAGGTGTACAGGTTCCGAGCGGGGACCTCCGTGTTCCCACAGGCGACGGCTTCTAGCAAGGAGTCGTGTATGAAACTGTATTGGTCTTCTGTCTGCACCATGTAATTTCGCTGGGACCGCATGAGGGTGACGTGCCCGTAAATGTCCACCGTCTTCTCGTGTTTTATTCTCTCCAGCATGGCATCGATGACAATGAAGCAGCCGGTCCTACCCACCCCAGCACTGGAAGAATTAAAAATAGGAGTGGGGTGGAGGAAAAAGAAATATCGGGGATTAAAGAAATCCTTCATCTAAATTAGACTGAGAATAACTGTATTGTCACTTTGAATGTACACTAATCGGCTGTCAGCCTTCAAGATTTTCTTCCTTTGCTTTGTATCTTTCGGCTGTCATAAGTAACGGGGGGAGGAGGGGGGACATGGTTATGGGAAGCAAGCTGGAGGTGTTACAAAACAGAACTGTATAAGTTGTGGGGGGCGGGGGGGAGTTTCTTGCTTAGGCTTCTATGCTATGCGCAGCCGCAACTCTTTATCAAAATATGTCAAGGTCAACGGACAGAGGCCTCATTACCACCTGGAAGTGCCCACATGATGCTATACACAACTTTTAATTGGATGAGCCAATGGAACTATTGGGGGTGGGAACGTCGCCATCACTTTGTATATGTGATTTACGGGCCCATTTTCTCAGATTCAGAATTCTTTTGCTGCTACCACTTGACTTCCAGTAAAAGATATCTTTTCTCTAATTAAGGGAGTCTAAGTATTTTTCTTTACTGGATTTTGAATGGAGCACCAGCTGACATCAGCATACATTAAAATGAAATTTCATTGCATGCATGTCTATGGAGATTCTCAGGCATCCACATCATGGTTGTCCTAAAGGTGCTTTTTCAAGAAACAAATGAACTTTCTGGTTTTTCTTTGAAGACGTTTCGCTTCTCATCCAAGAAGCTTCTTCAGTTCTGGCTGGATGATGGGCAAGGGAAGCATTTATGGTCCTTGCAGACAGCTGGTCATTTGCATTCTTTTAAGAGCCATTGAGGTCACCTGTCAAAATTGAACAGCCCCATCTCAACAGAGGGATACATTATCTACCTCCAATCTACAACACGGCCCTTTCAGCAGTTCCAAGAAGGCTGTACGCCCATTTGCACCACTCAGGTGACCCTGAGGATACAGACAAAACCTCCAAGTGGCCTCAATGACTCCTTTCAAAGAATGCAAATGACCAGCTGTCTGCAAGGAGTATAAATCCTTCCATTCCCCATCGTCCAGCCAGAGCTGAAGAAGCTTCTTGGATGAGAAGCGAAACGTCTTCAAAGAAAAACCAGAAAGTTTGTGGCCTCCAGCTCTCAAAGGGTCACCACCTCTCCAATATACACTATATAACCACGACAGAATAAATAAAGAAATATAATATTAGGCACATACCCAAATTATGCACATATGTTATATGGCACAAAGAAACAACACGGTCCAGTTCAGAGGTATACATGTACATGGCGAGAAGCACGAATCTCGCGAGTTTACCAGACAGATGGCATAGGGAACAAAGCTGTTACAGAATCTGGTAATCCTGCTATAGATACTTCGAAACCTCCTCCTAGAGCGGACCAACAGAAACAGACCACGGAGTGGGTGTGTGGGGTCTCTAACAATGCTTTGAGCTCTAAGCATGTAGCACTTATAAGCAGCATCCTGAATAACCGGGACGTGAGCTTCCTATAATGTTCTTGGCTAAATGGTGGCTATGTAATTTCTACCCTTCTTCCTTGGAATTCCTGATGGTTTGTGTTTATTCATTTATTAAATTTATATGCCTTGCCTCTTGCTGTTAACTCCACCCCAGGGAAACAGAGTCATAAGGTACTTAACCAGATTGGCCAACCTGGAATCGTCAGTATGTTTATTCCAAATTAAATTCATTCAATGGCTAAAAATAGAGGTGGAAATGCAATGCAAGCTAAACCTCTGGTAGAACAGGCGTCGTATTTATGTTCTTAAGGGGTGTTATAGGGTCCTCCCGTTATGCCTGCCTCCTAAGGTGGTAGTAGATGGATCAAGGTCATCTGTAGAAATACAGGTAATCCTTGACTTACGACCACAATTCAGCCCAAAATTTCCACTGCCATGCCAGACAGTTAAGTGAGTTTTGTCCCACTTTTACGACCTTTTCTTGCCACGCTTGTTAAGTGAATCACTGCAGTTATTAAGTGAGTAACCTGGCTGAGTAAGTGAATCTGGCTTCCCTACTGACTTTGATTGCCAGAAGGTTGCCAAAGGGGATCGTATGATACTGCAAATGTCATAAATGCGGGTCAGTCGCCAAGCGCCCAAATTTCGATTCCATGACCATGGGGAACACTGCAAGGGGCAAAGTCTGAAAAATGTCCGCCGGTCCCTGTTTTTTAGTGCTGTTGTAACTTCGAACAGTGTTGTGGTTCGCCAGTAGGGAAGAACGGGGACCAGTCCAGGAGTCTGGGGAGGACTCGGATGAGGGTCCTGCATCCGATGCAGAGATGTTGCCAGGACCATCTGGGAGTGGGGTGCTGACTCCAGAGCCTCCAGAGTACAGCAGCAGCGAGGCAGAGGAACAAGGGGATCCTGTTCCCAGTGCGAGTGTGCACAGAGCTGCCAGAAGACAAGAGCAGCTGAGACAAAAGGAGCGACTCAGGAGTAAGGCTGGGAGGCAATTGCCCCTCTCCTAAGGTATAAAGGACAGGCAAAGGTGGAGAAACTTTTGCAGGAAGCAATATCGTTTGTTCTGTTCAGATTAAACCTTGAAGCTCTGTGTGGACTTTGTACGTTGGTTGGGTTTTTATAGCTACTTTGGGACTTTAGTTGTTGGCAGCAATTCAAAGGAAAGAAAGGTGGGTGCTTATCTCGAGGGACTGTTTGGGACTCATTACGGGCTGGGAATGAAAATAATTCCCAGCGTTGAAATAGAACAAGAGTTATTTTGATTAAGCGTGTGCTTAATTACAGTCTCAGGAGGCCTTGGTCAGAAAAAAAAAGCCACTAAATGAATCCTTGTACTTCAAGGGTTACCTATATGGGGATAAATCAGGCCTTTTCAGAACTCAGCCTGACCCCGTAACCGGGGATGTTTATGCGTGGTGCTTCAGGGAAAAATCATTTTTTAGGTTGACATCTCTATGTCTGTATCCAGTGACCTCCTGCTGTCTGATCTGAAAACCAGAAGTGACTTGGGGGCAGAGCGGGCGATCTGTTTGACTTATATCAATCAGGAGAGTGTAACACTGGGCGAAATCAACAAGCCAGTAGCTCCGGGGTTTATGTTTCACAAGAAATTGGTTGGATTGTCATTCTCGGAGATGCAAGCGTGTGTGCCAGGGAGGGAGCGCAAGACACCGACTGACTTATCAGTGCCACAGGGTGCTTTCCGGTGCATTTCACCTGTAGAACAGCTTCCCGAACAGGATAAGGTGCAGAGGGGGATGGAGGCTGCAGTGGGGACGTTCCCGCTCCATTCTACTTGTTATTACGGGTAGTCCACGACTTATACGACCAAAATTGATCATCAAATCTCTGTGTCAACTCATAAAATAATATTTGTATGGTCTTTTGAGAGTTGCCAACAGAAAGGGAGGGGGAGCAGTACAGAAGCTTGCAAAATGAAAGTGAATTCCATAAATAGTTTTCAAAGACAGTAACTGGGTGACTGAAGTTTCTGCTGGCAAAATTCTAACTGGAGAGCATGATTGGATGACTCTGGGCTATGGATGTATCCCACTGAAGAATATGAATTACGATATACCCAGAGGGTGGGAGGAAAACCAGGGTCAAGGGTGACAATGAATGATGTGTCTCTGCAATGGTAAAGGAATAAATAAATACATATACTGAAAAATGTGCGGAAATGCAAAAGATGTCTTGATGTTGATTACAATGTATAAAGTTTTGTTTTATGTTTTTTAAAATTTGGAAACTTAAATTTTGAAACTTTTTTTATTAAAAAAAAAAGAAAAAGAATTATGTGTCTCAGAGTTGGCTATACCCAGGTGGTGCCGGACAGTTTAACTCCCAATAAATCCTTTTGGAAGTTTGGCTCAAGACTCATAATTTTAAATGGGGGTAGCTGGTGGTAGTAGGCACTCAGCAACTCAACCGTATTTACAGCGATTTGCAGCATCGCACAATCACATGAATGTATGGCAAAGAGTTAAACCCAGAGAAGAATCAATACACATGTTTTTTCAAATCCTCATGGTAAAGAATTGATATGGTCTGGATGAACCTGGAATTGAAAAGGGGCATAGAAGAAATGGATATAATGACAAATGTTTGGGCAGATCACAGCTCCAGATACAGATAATCAGAGTTGGAAGGGACCTTGTAGGTCATCTAGTCCAACCCCCCCGGCCAAGCAGGATGCCCTACACCATTTCTGACAAATGGCAGTCCAATCTCTTCTTGAATTACAAGGTAGTACCCTGATGGCGCTCCCACAACTTCCAAGGGCAACTTCTGTTCCATGGGTTGATTGTTCTCACTGTCAGAAAGTTTCTCCTTATTTCCAGGTTGAATCTCTCCTTGTTCAGTTTCCGTCCATTATTCCTTGTCTGGCCTATAGGAGCTTTAGAAAATAGCTTAACCCCTTCCTCATCTCTGCGGCAGCCCCTCAAATATTGGAAGACTGCAATCCTGTCTCCCCTGGTCCTTCTCTTCACTAGACTAGCCAGGCCCAGTTCCTGTAACCGTTCATCTTATGTTTTAGTCTCCAGTCTCCTCATCAATCCTGGTTTCTCTTCTCTGTACTTTTTCTAAAGTCTCAACCTCTTTTTTATAATGTGTTGACCAAAACTGGATGCAGTACTCTAAGTGTGGTCTTACTAAGGCTTTATAGAGTGGTACTAGTACCTCCCTTGATCTTGATTGTATCCCTCTTAAAAGTGAGATGGAAAGGACAAGGAAAAAAAGAAGATGGACCCTAAATCAAAGAGTATTAAAAGAAAAGAACTACGTGCAAATGATGGAAAAAGAACTGGAACTATTTCTTGAAGTAAACACTTTTTACAGTGATGTTGTAACGTTGAACTAAAGGAACTGTTGTAAGCCAAGTACTACCTTGTATTCCTTAGGTTTGTGTGCTCCCAAAGCATTCAGACTCCTGAGTAATCCATTTGAAGGAAAGGGAGAAAAGATGGGGCAATTATTTTAAAAACAAAAAAGAAATCACATTTTGGGGGTTGGATGCTCCACTGCAGATCACCGAACATCCAATTTCTCTGTGTTGGAGGGCGAGAGAGACAGAGGGGGAAAGGAACATTTAACAATTTATTGAAATTTCCCAGTCTGCAACTCAATTACAACATTCGCTTAACAGCTGTTTGAAGTTACAAGAGCACTGAAAAAAGGCCCTCACCTTCATGACTGTCGTAGCATCCCCACAGTCACCTAATTAAAATCCAGATGCCTGGCAACTGGGATGTATTTACAAAGACTGAAGTCTTCCTGGGGTCATTGGTGACTTTCCCAGCCTGCTTCCGACAAATCAAGCCAATGGGGGAAGCTGGATTTGCTTAATGACCACATGATTGACTTAACAACTGCAGTAATTCGCTCAACGACTTGGGGCAAAAAGATCATAAAATCAGGCTCTGCTCACTCAACAACTGCTTTGTTTAAGAACGGAAAGGTGAGAGCTACCAGTGTATTGTTCATTTGAAGATTTGAAAATTTCTTTGTGTTTGAGAAGCTGTTTCTTTTCTTTTTATATTAAAAAATCCCTCCCTCATCTAATTCTGATTTCATCATCCCCTGCCTGTAATTCCTCTTTTTTTTTTCTCCTGGTGGCAGTTTGGTCTGATTCGTCAAAATTTAGATTCTGACAGTTAGATCTGCGTATTTCCAAAAACAAGAGACTTTGCCTCTCCTTGAAACAGAGGGTCTGTCTGTCCCTCAATTCAAGTAAAAGGAAAACAAACTTCGATATAAACAGGGCTCTGGTTTGCTACCCAGCAATTCCTGGGTTTTTTTTTGATTATAGCTTTTCTGTGATAAATAAATTCCTTCTCGGAAGTTCCTGGATTCGTCTGTGCTCATTTAATTGGTTTCAGCCTAGCTTTGCGGGGAGAAGCATAACAGATTGATCCTCAACAACAACCCAGATGTCAGATGTAGAAAAGAACACTATTAAGAAGCTCAGAGAACAGTCCTGAATGGCTACATTTGGAAAGGTTAATATTCACACAGATAATTTCCTTCAAATCTCACTTCTATGAGAATGTCCTCCTTAAATTATAAATAAACACCTCTGGATCCCGTTTGATTGTCAAGGTTTGATAAATGGACCCTAGTTGTTAGATTTCATCCACATTTCATCTGTAAAGACTATTGTTCCTCGTGCAAATTAGAATTAAATTCAACCGCATTCTCAGGCCCCCATTTTGAGCAAAGAAATTCAGCTTCTGCCATGGAATAAAATATTGCCCTATATATTGCCTTCAGGACCACTAAAGTTTGGATCTTATTGCAGGGGGGGTGTTGTGGTTCGCTGTCAGCCTGTGCAGTCGGCAGGGGAAGAACGGGGACCAGTTCAGGAGCCTGTGGAGGACTTGGAAGAGGGTCCTGCTTCCGATGCAGAGATGGAGCCAGGACCATCTGGGAGTGGGCTGCTGACTCCGGAGCCCCCAGAGTCTGGCAGCAGCGAGGCAGAGGAACCAGGGGAGCCTGTTCCCAGTGCGTGCATGTTCAGAGCTGCTAAAAGGTGAGAGCAGCTGAGACAAAAGGGGCGACTCGGGAGTAAGGCCGGGAGGTGATTGCCCCTCCCGTAAGGGATAAAGGACAGTTCGCAAAGATGATGAAACCTTTGCAGGAAGCAAAGTTGTTCATTGTGGTCAGATTAATCCTTGAAGCTCTGTGTGGATTTTGTACTTCGTTTGGCTTTTTACAGTTCATTTGGCACTTTGGTTGTTGGCAGCAATTCAAAGGAAAGAAAGGTGGGTGCTTATCTCGAGGGACTGTTTGGGACTCATTATGGGCTGGGAATGAACATATTTCCCAGTGCTGAAATAAACAACAGTTTTTTGGACTAAGCGTGTGCTTAATTACAGTCTCGGAAGCCTTGGTCAGAACAGGGGGGTAGACTGGCACAATGGAGAAAGAGGCCATCATCATACCCTTTACCGACGGCCCTCCGTCTGCTCCCACCAATCTTGTTAGTCCCCGTAGCAAAGAGGATGATGGGCAAGAGATTTTCCCTTCCTGTCCTTACTGGTAAAAAGAGATTCAAAAAGATCCACCCCCTTCCTTCCTTTCCAAGACAAACCTTGTTCTGGATCGCTTCGAAATGAGGTGGGCAGCAAATACATTTAATAGCTAAACATAAATCCTTGTCTTGTACCATCACCACCAAATTGGGGTCCCAAAAGGGTTGGTGGTGTGTGTGTGTGTGTGTGTGTGTACCTGCAGTGCACCACAATGGGGCCAGCATCGGGTGGGTTGCATGTTTTCACTCTCCTGAGAAAAGCCAGAAACGGAGTGGGGTATTCGGGAACGCCGTGATCTGGCCAGGCGGTGAATTGGAACTGGCGAACTTCACGCTTCTCACTGGAACCGTTCTGTGGAGGCAGAGCAGAAGGGAAGACGGCATGACGCACTCGCCTTGTGCAACTTCTTCCAAGCAAATGAAAGCACAGGCTGAATTGGTGGCTGTTCCTATCACATACAGGCAACTCCTCGACTTATGACCCCCTAATGTCAGCATGCCAGCAACCCTCCATTCCAATCAATAACTCCGAGGCAGACATCCCTCAAAGGTGCCTGTGATGACCCAATGGGGCGCGGCACAAAAGCAACAAAGTCACAAAAGTAGGTAAAGTTCCTTTAATACCTCCAACTTGGCCCCCAGTGTCCAGTTATCATTGACCGGAGAAAAAACTCTCCCAAGAACAGTTTTTAAAGGGAAGAAATTTAGACCCAACCAAAAGTACATATAAATTATAAATAAAAAACAGCACAGACCACACTGCAGCAATTAAGGAGACAGGGCAGGATAAGGAATTGAAGACTTCAAAAGATAACGAAGCACATACAGTTGGGAGGCCGCCAGAACCCACATAAGACTTGACAAACAAAGATAATTCACGCTTTGCTTCCACAGCAAGGTGCTGTGAGCAAACACCCTTTTTAAATCCTGTTTTCCCAGCTGCAGCTAATGAAGGGAATCAGGGCCCTTTTCTCCCCTATAACTCATATTGCTCCCTTCTCGGTTCCTCCCTGCGTGCCCTAGGATGAAGAGTGGGTGAGCCTGGGTCTTCCTTTGAATGCCCAGCCGTACTGTGCCCTTCCCCAGTTTCTTCCACAGCCCCCAGAGCCACACTCCCACTCTCTGTCAGTTGCTCAACCTCCACCTTGGAATCAAATTCCAACAGGGGCACCACACCACCTTTATTTGGATAGTAACTGGCACATCTGTGGAATCCCAATTCTGAAAGTTTCGGGCTTCCTTGCAAAAGTCAAAACTACAAACCCATTCCCCCTTAGCCATCATCACATCACGTGATTCAATCACCATCCATTCTAAAGTAAGGTTCCCATTTCATTATGAACCAAGGCGAACCCGTAGCAGCCCACCCTGCTCTCTGCACAACCCACCTCAGAGAGTGATTGTTGTAGGGAAAATCGGGTGAGGAAGGTATGTGCTGGGCATGTTCGCCACCTTGAGTTATTTGTAAAATAATAAAGGTGGGGAATAAATAGGCAGACAGACAGACAGAAGTAGATAGATAAGATTGATAGAAAGGGATGGTGGATAGACAGCCAGATAAGAGATGATAGATAATAGATAGATGATATAGACAGAGATGATAAAACAGACAGACAGACAGAAGTAGATAGATAAGATTGATAGAAAGGGATGGTGTATAGACAGCCAGATAAGAGATGATAGATAATAGATAGATGATATAGACAGAGATGATAAAACAGACAGATAGACAGAGTAGATAGATAATAGATGATATAGACAGACAGATAGACAAACAGAGATGATAGATAATAGATAGATGATATAGACAGACAGACAGATAAATGTTCCCTCAACCATAACAACTGGAAGAAATGGCTTGGGAGGTGGTATTCCCTCTCCTTTTCTGGAAATGTTTCAATAAATGATCATCTGGATACTATAGCAGTATACAGGTAAGCTGTATACTGGCTCCAGCTGGCTGGAGAATTCTGGGAGTTGAAGTCCACAAGTCTTAAAGTTGCCAAGTTTGGAGACCTCTGCTTTAAATGGTGACTAAACGAATGGTTGTAAATCAAAGACCTGTAGTTTGCCTATTGGTGGGCAGCGTTTACTATCAGAACACTCTCCTGAAGTCTGCATTTTAAATTACTTGCTTCCTGGTCTCTCTGCTGAGCCCAACTCTGAAGAATTCTGATCCTTCTGGTCCTTAAAGGACAGCCATCCTCTCTTCTCCATATTAAACCTACCAAAAGAAAAGAAGCCTTTGATCTCACCTTGTGCAGAGAGAAGGTGCGGACACAGAACGTGGCCAACTCAATGGTATCTAACAAGGTCACTTGGATCATCCCGTAAGTCTCTGTGCCCCGCCCTGGCCAGTACTGGTCACACTTGATCTGAAAGAAAAAAAATCAATATATGGGTTGTATTATATAATTAGCCCCACACGACAACCAAAACACTGGAAAAACATGAAGAAACAACAACAACAACACAAAACATAAGGATACGCTGAGTCTGCTCATGTTTGACCAACAAAAATTCAGAGATCACCAGCTAGCTGTCTTTCCTACGTAGGCATGCCAAAGGTTACAAGAAATTAAAATCTGGCACAGTGAAATCTACACTGAAATAAATTTGAGTTCAGGTCATCTTCCCTCCTGAGATTTCAGGGTGAAGGTGGCCTTGTGGTTTCCAAGTCTCATTTCCAGGGAACTGAATTTTGAATCCCACATCAATTCTGGAAGTTTCTCCTTTGTAATTTCTGTAATTACAGAACTATTCAGTCCCGCTGGAGATATGATCTAATCAATTTGTCTCATTTATACCTTGTTTCCCCCAAAATATCACCTACCCTGAAAGTAAATCTTAGTTTGATTTTTACACATGCACCCAATATAAGCCCTATCCCCCAAATAAGCCCTAATTAAGATCCCACTCACTCCAGAGTGGACGGGTAAAAATTAAGCTAGGGTGGGGATGGGGATGTGTGGAGCTGCCCTACTACTTACCTTTGGACAGGTGTAACCAGGCTTGCACACCCTGACCCCTGCCGGCAAGGCTGTCAAGGTTTTCCTGAAGGCCTCTGGAGCTGATAACAAAGCTCTGGATTGATCTGAAACTCTGTTATCGGCTGCAGAAGAAGAAGTTCCTGAAGGCCTCTGACAGCAAGATGGAGGCCAGGGGCGATGCGTGCAAGTGAGGTTAGTCAGTGGATGACATCCCCCCAAAATAAGACCTGGTGCCTTTTTTTGGTGGCCAAAAAATTATAAGATAGGGTCTTATTTTGGGGAAACACGGTAAAATGTCAATAAATCACAAGGTTCTTAGATCTATAAGGACAGACCAAAACATTAAAATTCAGCAACAAAGTAGAGAAAAACACAAAGAAGTTGGGAGGAATTTTTTAAGCACTTGCATAGAAAAACCCCCCATAAATTTCCCTCATGTTCATTCATTTTATCAGCTTATTTACTTTAATTATTTTACAAGGCCTCAAGGCAGCTCTAATGACAAACAGTTCTCAGCAGTGTACGTCTCACCTCTGCAAGGTGATAATGCAATAAATGTATTACAATGTCGTAAATATGAATATATTTATAACGTATAAATATAAACATATCAATATCAAGATTGATACATACTCCATATGAGGCACGATGAGTAATCAATGAATCGATTCAACCTCAAACCAGAAAAAGCTTTCCACTTGCAGAAGGAATAAGGCAAAGGAAAGCATTCCAGACCCCAAGTTAGGGGCAGAAATTAAAAAGAAGAAGAAGTAAAGATGGTAACACAACTGCAGGATCAAAGCTGTGCTCTTTTACATGCATTACACATATGACAATACGTAAAAAAACCCACAGTCCCTTGGTTGGTATTTAACGGTTTTCTCCAAAACTGGAAGGGAACATTTAGCTACCAATAGAGGAAAATATTTGTAGCTCAGGGCTGAACTGTGAGATCTTGGGTGCTCTCTAAGCTTGGTTGTTTTCCTGGGAAATGTTTCATTACCCAACTAGGTAACACCATCAATCTGAGGGAGTGAAGGGTTTGATGTCTGTTTATATACAATGCCAGTGCAGGAGGGGCTGTGGGCTTTCTCCTTGGTAGTTCCCTGACTTCTGCTTTATTGTTTGTCTGGTGTTAATTTCTGTTTATCTGGATGTAGCACCCTGGGGAGAATCTGTTTTGTTCTTTTTGTTTCCTTCTTAGCCTTTTTTCCTCTCTCCTTTGAACGAGTGTGTAAATGTGGTTTATCCATGAATGTCTATTGATGACTAATTTGTCTCAGTGCCAAGCTTCCAGGAATTCCCTGGCATTTTGGATTGAACCTGCAGCTCAGTGCTCAGCACTGATGATGTTACCTAGTTGGGTAATGAAACGCCTGCAAGAAAACAGAGAGCAGTTCAGAGCTCACCAAAGATCCCACAGACCCCCCCCGGCTCCAACCTTGCCCTCTCCTTCCTCCTCTCTGCAAACCCTTTTCTGACCATGATGTTACCTAGTTGGGTGATGAAACGTCTGCAAGAAAACAACCAAGCCCAGAGAGCACCAAGGACCCCACATTTGGCTCTCTCATTCTTAACGTTTCACTATAAGTTAGCAGGAGCACCAATCCAACTGACTGCATTTCCCCTCCCTCCCCCCCCCCCTCACCCTGGACTTCTCCTCCAGCTTTGTCATCATCACCACCGTGGCGGAACGCTGCTCCCAAACATCCGCCAGAAGTCACCAAAGGTCTCCGGCAAAGGGCCCTGAGTGGCGATGTAGGCATTCCTGCTTGCGGTACCCGTCGATGTAGTTGGCGTTAATGTAGTCGCTTCCAAGGATGCCTGTATGTGGAGCAGGAAGAAGAAGAAGAAGAAGAAGAAGAAGAAGAGGAGGAGGAAGTGGAAGAGGAGGAAGCAGAAGAAGAGGAAGAGGAAAAGGAAAAAGAAGAAGAAGAAGAAGAGGAGGAGGAGGAGGAGGAGGAGGAGGAAGAAGAAGAGGAGGAGGAGGAGGAGGAGGAGGAGGAAGAGGGAAGAGGAGGAGGAGGAGGAGGAAGAAGAAGAAGAAGAGAAGGAGGAGGAGGAGGAGGAGAGGAGGAAGTGGAAGAGGAGGAAGCAGAAGAAGAGGAAGAGGAAAAGGAAAAAGAAGAAGAAGAAGAAGAAGAAGAGGAGGAGGAGGAGGAGGAGGAAGAGGAAGAAGAAGAGGAGGAGGAGGAGGAGGAAGAGGGAAGAGGAAGAGGAGGAGGAAGAAGAAGAAGAAGAAGAAGAAGAAGAGAAGAAGAAGAAGAAGAAGAAGAAGAAGAAGAAGAAGAAGAGGAGGAGGAGGAGGAGGAGGAGGAGGAGGAGGAGGAGGAGGAGGGAGGAGGAGGAGGAGGAAGAAGAGGAGGAAGAGGAAGAGGAAGAGGGAGAAGGAGAAGGAGAAGAAGAAGAAGAAGAAGAAGAGGAGGAGGAGGAGGAGGAGGAGGAAGAAGAAGAAGAAGAAGAGGAAGAGGAAGAGGAAGAGGAAGAAAAAGAGGAGGAGGAGGAGGAAGAAGAAAAAGAAAAAGAAGAAGAAGAAAAAGAAGAAGAAGAAGAAGAAGAAGAAGAAGAAGAAGAAGAAGAAGAAGAAGAAGAAGAAGAAGAAGAAGAAGAAGAAGAAGAAGAAGAAGAAGAAGAAGAAGAAGAAGAAGAGCAGCAGCATTGGAATCAAAGTCTTCGGTCAATTCTGGACTTTTTGAGAGCCGCACAATTAATCCCACCCACTGCAAACCAGCAGCTGCAGAGAGACAGGGAGACAGACTGGAAGCAAATGTTGCCAGGTTTTAAAAATCCAAGTGAGCTCCAGCCACACCTTTAGCTGTCAACCAAAGAAGTATAATTCTCTGCACAAGCCTTTCGTTGATGAAGGGAAACTTCCCTTCCCTTCCCTTTCCTTCCCTTCCCTTCCCTTTCTTTTCCTTTCCTTCCCTTTTTCTTCCCCTTCTCCTTCCCTTTCTTTTCCTTTCCTTAGCTTTTCCTTCCCCTTTCCTTTCCCTTCTCTTTTCTTTTCCTTCCCCTTTCCTTTCTTTTCCTTTCATCCACCTTTCCTTTCCTGTGGTCCAATATCTGAGGGGCTGTCCCAAAGAAAAGGGAGTCAATCAATTCTCCAAGGCACCTGAAGGCAGAACAAGAAACAACGGATGGAAACTAATCAAGGAGAGAAGCAACCTGGAACTAAGGAGAAATTTCCTAACAGTGAGAACAATTAATCAGTGGAACTGCTTGCCACCAGAAGTTGTGTGTGTTCCAACACTTGGAGGCTTTTAAGAAGAGGCTGGACAGCCATTTGTCTGAAATGGTAAAGGGTCTCCTGCTTGAGCAGGGGGTAGACTTGAAGACCTCTAAGATCCCTTCCAGCTCTGTTATTCTGTTTCCTTTCCTCTCTTCTCTTCTCCTTTCCTCTTCGCTTCTGCTTTCCTTTCTCTCCATTTTCACACCACCATGCAACGCCGCTCACCCAACTCTCTAAACCCTCCTCCTCCCTCCCTGAAATCCAGTCAAGCGTTTACAAGCTCCCCTCCCCCCTTCCAGTTTCCTCTCTTTGCCCCACCCCAGTCCACGAAATTACCTGGCACCCGGAGAGCAGCAAAGCAATCGAAAGAGGTTAAGCTGCAAAAGAGTCTGCTCCTGACCCTAGCTGGCCTTTGGAAGGAGCTGGGGATGCAGATTAAAAAATCCATTTTGTCCAAGGCCCTCTTTCAACTTCGCCCTTGGAAAGTTTAATGGCGCTTATTGGCTTTATGGAGCTCAGCTCCGCCATCAGAAAGGACAGCTGCTCTGAGCTGCCAGTTTGCGGAAAGCGGGGCCGAGCAAAATCCCCCGAGAGTAACGTTTTTCCTCTGGACACGGCCGTGCTGGTAATTTCTTTGAACTCCATACCTATCCGTTTGACCTCTGCAGCACAAACGAGAGCAACCTGACATATATGAAGTCTGTTTTCGGCCCCTTCCAGGAAGGATTTCTATATTCTGCTAACATGGGAGAAAAAAGCAGTCCAGCGCAAGCAGCACTGACCTGATATATCTTTCAATTAAAGAACCAGCTTTGCTCAGAAAAAGAGGAAGGGCGTCTGAATGTCTGAATGCACTGTGTGACTAGAAGAAAAATCCTTTTCTTTTCCCTGATGCTCCTGGGGGAAAATGCACTGCTTTCCCCCAAGGCAGGGTCGGATCCGTTTAGGGTTTAGATGGGCAGTCAAAAGGAAATCCCAACATTGGAACCCTTTTTGACACTGTGGCCGAAAGAATCACATGGCAGGGCCCAGAAACTTGCTGAAAATAGAATTATAGGCAGTCCTCAACGAACGACCACATTCAAGCCCAACATTTCTCTTACTAAGCAAGACAGTTGTTAAGTGAGTTCTTGGCCCATTTAAGACCTTTTTTAAAAGTGAATCACCACCGTTGTAAAGTTAGTAACATGGTTGTTAAGTGAATCTGGCTTCCCCATTGACTTTGCTTGTCAGAAGGCCGCCAAAGGGGATCGCGTGACCCCAAAGGGACTCTGCAACCATCATACGTACGAGCCAGTTTGCCAAGGGTCTGAATTTCTGATCATGCAACCACGAGGATGCTACAACGGTCGTAAGAAAACTGTCAAAAATCACTTTTTTCAACACCATTGTAACTTCAAATAGTCACTAAACTAATGGTAATAAGTCAAATGTCAACTCCTAAAATATTTCTATGGTCTTTTTAGAGTTGCCAACAAAAAGGGAGGGGGAAGCAGTGTGGCAGCTTGGAAATCAAAAGTGCGTTCCATAAATAGTTTTCAAAGATCGTAACTAGGTGACTGAAGTTTCTGCTGGAAAAATTCTAGCTGGAGAGCATGATGGATGACTCTGGGCTATGGAGGTGTCCCATTGGAGGATATATGAATTAGGATACACCCAGGCGGTGGGGGGAAACCAGGGTCAAGGGTGACAATGAATGATGTGTCTCAGAGTCGGCTACACCCAGGCAGTGCCGGACATGTTAAGTCCCAAAACTTTTGAAGTTTTGGAAGGTTGGCTCAACTCATGATTTAAATGGAGGGTAACTGCCGGAATCCTGACATCAAGGACTATCTCTACTTGAACTGAAAGGAAAGATAAATGTGATCTTTGTCCTGCCCTCATTCTTGGTAAGATCGGGGAAAGCAATTGGATTTTGGAAAAACTTCCAACTCTCTCGTCCTCCAGTGAATCCACCTTAGGCAAACCCCCTCAATGGACCCCCTTTAACTCAAACTGACCGATCAGATCAATTTGTTATTTCTTTTCAGAGTGGAGTGGGAGAATAGCCATTAAAGCCATTTACAGTACTTCCCACGGCCCTCCAGCTGCAGTCTGAAAAAGACGTCACTCCAAAGTTGTTCCCGGTTAATCCAGAGGACAAGACAATGGTCAAGAGACAGAAGAGAATCTATGAAAGGGGCATACTTAAGCATCAGGAGGATCTTCGGAACAGGAAGAGCCGATCTGGTTGTTGTTGAGGCTATTTAGGTGCAAGGACGGGGTTGGGTGATTTCAGAGGACAAGTTATGGTCTTATTCCTCAAGGGGGTAAAGTAGGAAAGATTTGGGATCTCCATCCAGTCCTAGAAAATTTGGCAGCTGGGTAGCCTTAAACCTACCCTCTCCCTCTCATTGCTGGAAGAAGCTATTTGCAGCAAACCACTTCTAAAATTGTTGCCAAGGAAACCATATGGATCCTATCTAGGTAGTCCCCAGGAGTTAAGGAGGACCTGAAGGACCACAAAACAATCACCAGTGAACAAAGCGATCAAAATGGCTCACCCAGCCTTTCCCCCAACCTGTAGGACTTCAATTTCTAAGATGCTCAGCCTGTGTAGCCAAAGACATTATGGAAGGATACTGAGATACATTTCTAATTATCCTGCAGTCGGTTCAAGAGATTTATCATTGCAGAACCATGCTGACTCCCTGCTAAAAAGAAAGCACTCAATCTTGAGTCTATCCAAAGACTCAAAACTTTGCTTCTCAATTTGGTTCATCCGGTGGCATCAGAAAGGCCCCCACAGTAATGGTTAAACTATGAAGGATGGATGAGCTTTGAAAGAAACTAATCAAAGAGAGAAACAACCTAGAACTAAGGAGAAATTTACTGGCAGTGAAAACAATTAATCAGTGGAACTACCTGCCTCCAGAAGTTGTGGGTGCTCCATCACTGCAGGTTTTTAAGAAGAGATTGGACAGCCATTTGTCTGAAATGGCATAGGGCCTCCTGCTTGAGCAGGGGTGGGGGGGCTGGACTAGAAGACCTCCAAGGTCCCTTCCAACTCTGATATTCTGTAACTCTGTTAAGAAGCTAAGAGGTCAGCAAACTTGGAAATGATTGGTCTATAATGGGGAAGTGGAACATTAATTTGCAACCAGGTCAAGGGTCAGTCAGACATAATATTGTTATTCCTGGGATGAAATCTTAGTAGAGGAAAGATACCCCAGTTATGAACCCCCAGAACAGAGGTGGTATTCAGCTGGTTCTGACCGGTTCTGGAGAACTGGTAGGGGAAATTTTGAGTAGTTCGGAGAACCGGCAAATCCCACCTCCCATCTATTCTCCGCCTCCCATTGAGTCGCAGCTGATCAGCTGGGTCTCCTTTGGTTGCCCTGCACAGGAGAACGGAGCTGGAAAGCAGGTGAGAGGAGTAAGGAGGGAAGGGGGATTTTGCAGTATCCTTCCCCTGCCACGCCCACCAAGCCACACCCACAGAACAAGTAGTAAAAAATTTTTTGAATCCCACCACTGGCCCAGAACCAGGATGATGTCCATGCATATTCTCAGCCATCCGGATCATGGTTGACCCAAAGGTGCTTTTTTTTAAAGAGGCAACTGGACTTTCTGGTTTTTCTTTGAAGTCGTTTCACTTCTCATCCAAGGAGCTTCCTCAGTTCTGTTCTCAGAACTTCAGAAGCTTGTGGGATGAGAAGTAAAATGTCCTCAAGGAAAGACAGAGAAGCTCCAGTTGAAAAAGCACCCACTAGGATGATACAGCTGTAAAGAGCGCAAGAGCACAACCATCTGAGTCCCAAAGCTTTTCCCGTCTCCAAGAAGCTCCAATCCTCTATGCCAGGGGTCTCCAACCTTGGCTCCTGGAAGCCTGGCAGACTTCAACTCCCAGAGTTCCACAGCCAGCTGTGGAATTCTGGGAGTTGAAGTCCACCAGGCTTCCAGGGGCCAAGGTTGGAGACTCCTGCTCTACGCTCTCCTACTCAAAAGGATCAATATAGATTAAACATGGCCGATGAAAAGAACAGGAAGCCAGGGGTTGGCTTCAAAAGTTTGAGCAATGGGTTCTCTGCCCAGTTGCTGGATGGGGGTGGCTATGGGTGTGTGCGGCCTAGTCGGCCTCCTGCATCATGGTGGAAAGGGGGGGGGGCAGTTGTTTGCGTTCCCCAGGCTCCGGAGACTGTCCCTGAGCCTCCGAGAGGGTGAAAACGGCCACCCCGGGCTCCAGAGGCGCTCTCTGGAAACGGGCCCATTTTTGGCCTTCCCTCCACACGGGCCCTGCTCTTACCTGCATCCAAAACAGGCCAGCTGGGGACTCCTGAGAGGGGAGGGGAGGGTGGGGAGGGCCAGCCAGGAATGGGATGGGGGGGGGGGGCTCCAAACTGCACAGAATCTGAGCTAGGGGCTCTCCCGGATCCCAGCGAGCTCCCAGCAGCCTTCCCCTCAAGAGGAAGCCCTCTTGAGCTGACCTAAGGTTTGTACAGGAACAGCAAATTCTTGACAGCAAAAAAACAAAACCAAACAACCCATGATGGGGTTCTTCTCTGCCTTTGAGGAGGCCAACCCACAACCCATTTCTCCCCCCCCCCAATTTCATCTGTACCTTCGATCGGGAGGAGGATGACCCGAGAATGGTCGTAAGCAATGACGTTGGCATAGCGGTTCTTGGGCTTATTCACCTCGAGGTTGGAGTGTTCCCAAGTGAACTGTTGCCCGGGATCGATGGACTAGAAGAGATGGAAGGAGGAAAACGTATTAAGACCCAACGACCTTCCTTTTCTGTTCCAAATTCATGGTTAAGTCTTCTTTTTTTCAATCCAGCGCCTTCTAAAAATGCTAGAAATGGCCTCAAAATCACCAGTCAAGGGTGGCTTTTGTGGGATTGTGGAAGTTACATTGGCAAAATACTGGATCAAAGAAGCAAGAAGAGAAGAGAAAGCACCTCTTCTATCTTCCTCCAACTACAGGTAGTCCTCGACTTACAACAATTTGTTTAGTGACTTCACAACAGCACTGAAAAAAAGTGACTTTAGGACCATTTTTTCCCACTCTTACAACCATTACAGCATCCCATTGGATCATGTGGTCAAAATTTGGGTGCTTGTCAACGGGCTTGT
This sequence comes from Hydrophis major, assembly GCA_033807585.1. Taxonomy (NCBI): domain Eukaryota; kingdom Metazoa; phylum Chordata; class Lepidosauria; order Squamata; family Elapidae; genus Hydrophis; species Hydrophis major. The sequence continues at coordinate 6,972,300 of CM066328.1, forward strand.
CAACTCATAACACATTTCTATGGCCATTTTAGAGTTGCCAACAAAAAGGGAGAGGGGGCAAAGGGGTTCGAAAGAGCAGTGTGGCAGCTTGCAAACAAAAACTGCATTCCATAACTATTTTCAAAGATAGTAACTAGTTGACCGAAGTTTGTGCCGAGTAAAATTCTAACTGGAGAACATGATTGATGGCTATGGAGGTGTCCCATTGGAGGATAGGAATTACGATACACCCAGAGGGGTGGGGAGAAAAACCAGAGTCAAGGGTGACAATGAATGATGTCTCTCAGAATCGGCTACACCCAGGCAGTGCCGGATATGTTAACTCCCAATAAATCCTTTTGAAGTTTTGGGAGTTTGGCTCCAGACTCATGATTTAAATGGGGGCAACTGCCGCAGCCCTGACAGGACTCATGTTTATGACGGTTGCAGTGTTCTAGAGTTACACCATCCCATTTTGCCACCTCCTTAGGGGGAAATTCAATGGGAAAGCCAGGTTCACTTAACAACCTTGTTACTAGCTTAGCAACTGCAGAGATCCGCTTAACAACGGTGGCAAGAAAAGTCATTAAAATGGGGCAAAACTCACTTAACAATTGTCTTGCCTAGCTACAGAAATGTTGGGCTCAATTGTGGGCGCTAAGTGGAGGACTCCCTGTAATCACTATGACAATAAACCAGTGAAAAAGGCTGCAAGTGATCTATGAGGACAATCAGGATAAATGAACATGTGATAAAGTATGTTGACATTGTGGGACTGAATTATTTTCACTCAAAAAAAAATATGTTCTCATCATTTGGGAGACTCTGTACAGGTAGCCCAAAGGTGCTTTTTCTTTTTTTATAAGAAGTTTTTTTTTATTTTTATAACAAAAACAAAAAATAAAACCATCTTTCAGTTATAAAGTCTGTCGAATGGGTACATATATCTTGTGCACATCTTAATATTTGTGTACATTTCTTTACATTCATATTATAGCCTATTCAGCATTATATACGTTATAACAATATCATTTAATCTCTTACTTTATTTTACAACCATTTATAAAATAAATTAATTTATATAAAAAAGAGCAATCAGGATGATGAGGGGACTGGAGGCTAAAACATACAATGAACGGTTGCAGGAACTGGGCCTGGCTAGTCTAGGGAAGGGAAGGACCAGGGGAGACAGGAGAGCGGTCTTCCAATATTTGAGGGGCTGCCCCAGAGAGGAGGAAGGGGGATCAAGCTATTTTCCAAGGCACCCAAAGGCCAGAGAAGGAATTAATAGATGAAAACTGATCAAGGAGAGATTCAACCTGGAAATAAGGAGAAACTTTCTGACAGGGAGAACAATCCACCCATGGAACAGAAGTTGCCCTCGGAAGTTGTGGGAGCTTCATCACTTGAGACCTTCAAGAAGAGACTGGACTGCCATCTGTCAGAAATGGTGTAGGGTCTCCTGCTTGGAAGGGGAGGTTGGACTAGATGACCTACAAGGTCCCTTCAAACTCTGATCATCTGTTAAATTCCAAATCATATAATACTCCATTTCTACTTGTTCTCTAATTGCCAATGTTAATCTACTCATTACTGCACATTCCAATATTTTCTTAATCACAAAGGTGGCTTTTCCAAAAGTAAATTGGACTTTCTTTGGGTTTTTTTTTCCTTGAAGATGTTTTGCTTCTATTCTAGGAAGTTTCTTCAGTTGAAGAAGAAGCTTCTTGAAGGAGAAGCAAAATGCCTTCCAGAAAAGAAAAAAACCCCAAAGAAAGTCCAATTTCCTCTTAAAAAAGCACCTTTGGGACAACAACCCTGAGCTGGATGACTGCAAATCTCCATGGACATTGAATGATGTGGCCAGGATGGTGGCCCCTTCAGTTCAAAATAGACAACTGATTGGTCCATTCAGATTTCTTCTGCAATCGCTCATTATCATCAGTGAAACTAGCTATCAGCTCAGTGGGCTGCTAAGAAAAAGAAAGAGGTTTAATAGGAGCTCAGACAAAGACCCAGTCAGAGGCAGTATGTTTTCAGCGATAAGATCCCTGAATAAGCGATAAGAGGAAACAATTGAGCCCTCTGGGGGTCACGGGGCCACCTCAATCGGAAACACAATACCGAAATTAAGGAAACAACCCCAGCTCAGAAGGGTGTTTTCTTGTCTTTTTCTTTTTTTTTTAAGAGATTTATTTTCCCAAAAGCTGAATGGAGCCATCACTGGTCAGGATGCTCGAATTGCGAGTTTCCTGAAGTCACAGGAGATTAAATGGGATGACCTTTCAGAGTCTGGAATTCAAAGTATGGCTGTGCCAGTTGTGCCCTTCAAGCAAATCATCAAAATTCTGTGCTGAGAAAAACACACACACACACACACACACACACACAAAACCCCTAAAACTATAGAGGCCTGACCAGAGCTGGGAAAATACACACACATACACACATTTCAACTTTATTCCCTTCGCTTTGGATAAGCATGATCCACATGCTTTGAAGCTTTGTCGATAACTCAGGAGAGCTAGAAGCTATTAAAGGGAGAAGAAGAAGAGAAAAAAAAGGGGAGGGAGAAATACCCAGTCTGAAATTTCCAGGCTTTAACTGCATCATCCTAAAGCACACAAAGCTGGATACACAAATATTATCATCTTTTTTCACCTCCAAAGTGTGCCTCAAGACTGCAATTTTGCATTCCCACCCCACTCCAAAAAGGGGCTGAATTAAAGGTGGACAGCAGCCAATTGGAAAACTTCCCTGTTTGATCAGAAAGAAGCCAAGCCATTTGATGGGTAAACAAGGGCAGGGAAGGAAGGAAGGAAGGAAGGAAGGAAGGAAGGAAGGAAGGAAGGAAGGAAGGAAGGAAGGAAGGAAGGAAGGAAGGAGTCACAGGGATGCAGTTAAGGGGACCTTGCCAATCCACAGCTCCCCTATTAGATTTTGGAAACCATCCAAGGCTTTATTATGCCAGCAGCAGCAGCAGCACGTCCTTCTCTCCTTAAGACTAAAAATGCATCCCACCAGCTACACTCAGGAGCATCTGAGAAGCTGCACCATGGAGCCTTCTGGGGTGTTAAAACAAGCCCCTTATGCAAAGTCTTTGCAAATGGATTGTTGCTTACCTGGAGTTCTGCATCTTGTTAATTTCATTAAGTTTCTCCCTCTCCTTCCTTTTCCTTCCTCATTCTCTTTTCTTCCTCCCTCCCTCTTTTTCTTTCCTCATTCTCCTTCTTTCTTTTCCTCCCTCCCTCCTTCTCTCCATTTCCTTCTTTTCTCCTTCCTTCCTTCCTTTCCATCTCTCATATTCCTTCCTCATTCTCCTTCCTTCCCTCCCTCACTCCTTCCTCTTTTCCTTCCGCTCTCTTCCTCCCTCCCCCTCCCTTTGTTTCTTTCTCCATTCTCCTTCTTTCCTTTCCTCCCTCCTCCCTTCCCTCCTTTCTCCCTTTTTCCTTCCTCATTCTCCTTCCTCCCTCCCTTCCCTCCTCTGTTTCCTTCCCCATTCTCCTTCTTTCTTTTTGTTCCTTCCCTCCTTTTTCCTTCCTCATTCTCCTTCTTTCCTTTCCTCCCTTTCCTCCTTTCCCCCTCTTTTTCTTTCCTCATTCTCCTTTCTTCCTTTCTTCCCTCCTCCCCTCCCTTTCTTTCTTTCTTTCTTTCTTTCTTTCTTTCTTTCTTTCTTTCTTTCTTTCTTTCTTTCTTCTTTTCTTTTCTTTTTCTTTTTAAAAACAACCCAATCTTAATCTGCAGTTTAGGAGGAGGTAGCTGTCCTGGAAGGAAGCCAAAAAGCACTTTTGGATATTACATTATGCAGATTAGGCACCAGGGGGAAACGGCAATAATCCTTGGCAGAGAGAATACATTAGCTTTCTCCTTGCCTGCCAGCCAGCCCGCCCGCCCTGCCCGAATGCTGAGATGGGTTAGAAAAGGCCCCTGCAGAGATGAGAATCTTTTCCCATCATCTACTTGGGCAATTAGCAATTCATACACTGTAAAAACTGCTTGGAGCTGGCTGGAAACAGATTTGGGGAGTTATTTCTATACTGTGCTGGAATTTATCCACCGTCGGGCCTCTTTCTCTGCCAAGTTAACCCAGGGGCAGTGTTTCTTTTTTTTTTTTAATCTCTCTCTCCTGCCTCATTGCCCTTCCTATTATTAGGCCCTGTTTAGCTTTACTTCTCCGATTCTCCAGGTCTTTTCGGCTGCGTTGCTCCTCCATCCTTCCTCCAGCCATTCCCACATAAAGAGCTTCCTTTTCTTTCTTAAAATAAGGATGTTTAACTCCTTCAAAAAAGCAAGAACGGGAATTCTGGGAGTTCATCTATCTTCAAGAGGTTAAAGTTGTGAAACATGGTCTATATTATTCCTAGGTAAGCAGAGGATTCTCTCTCTCTCTCTCTCCCTCTCTTTCATCTATATATCCATCTGTCTTTTGTTGCTTCTACAAATAGCTCAAGGCAGCCAATGTACCTAACGCTCTTTCCTCCACCTATTTTCCCCACAACAAGGTGGGCTGGGCTCAAAGTTACCCAGCTGGCTCTCATGCCTCGGGTGGGATTGGAACTCAAGGCCCCCTGGTTTCTAGCCTGGTGCCTTTAGCAACTAGACTAAACTGACTCTGTTTTGTAATTGTTTTACCAAAAACTGCTAATTACCTTTGTCCCAAAGGTGCTTTTTGTTTCAAGAGGCCACTGGACTTTCTGTTTTTCCTTTGAAGATGTTTTGCTTCTCATCCAAGAAGCTTCTTCAGCTCTGAATTACTTTTGTTTTTGGACAAAACCACATCCATAGCAAACCACTGATTCGCTAAACAATCATGATGTTTGCTTGATGGACGTGGCATTCGATTAACAACCGACACAAAAAATGGTCCCCAGATTTACGACTCTTGCAACTTATGACTGTGATGGGCAGAGTCCACTAGTTGAAGATGACTATATTTCCTTTTGTTTTTCTCATCACCTACTTCAAACTTGGCAGGTTTAAGACTTGTGGACTTCAACTCCCAGAATTCCTCCTCCAGTCATGTTAGCTTGGGAATTCTGGGAGTTGAAGTCCACAAGTCTTAAACTTGCCAAGTTTGAAGACCCCTGTCCTACTTTCATTTTGGGATCTTGGTATTTCTTATTCCCTTTTTTTTTTTTTTTTTTTTTGCATAATGTCACTGGTACCACATCCTGATCTTCTTCATAACCCAAACCAGCAGGCCAAATCGCGGTCAGCAGCTGCTTTCCACAAATTAAACAGGATTAGTCTTAATTATGGCTTGATTTTTTTTTCCTATCCAAAATGGTTTAAGATGATTGAATATACTGTATACCCAACAAACTCAGAAAACCGGGCTAATCCAGGGGTATGTGGCGTGGGCATAACCCCTTTAGAGCTGATGATTTTTTTTCCTCTTTAAAACAAAAATTAGAAAGGATTCATCACGCCAATCAAGTTCAGAAGTGGCAAATTCAGTATAGCAGCTCTACAGAGGGAACACAACCACACCCCTTAGCAAGAACTTTCAAATCGAAACACACACTTCCAACAGTTAAACAGTGAGAAACTCCCGTCTCTAACAACAGTGCTTGTTATTCTCATTTTTATGAAATTAATGAGGTGGGCTGGGGACGTTCGGGGAGCAGAGGGTTATCTCTTCGATGCATCTATTACATCATCAAAGCCGCGCTGTCTAGGTGCCAAGACCTTGCTATAAGAATAGATTCTTGCGGTTGCAACTGTGGTGTTGGCAATTTAGCAAGAGAAAGATAACACTACAGGGATGCGTGCACACAAAGTCATTGGAAGGTTTAGGTTTTTTTTGGATCGAACTTTGCACACGTGGGTATTTGTACGGTGGTGGGTGTTTGGGTCGAAATGTTGATCAAGTGAATATCTTGTCTGTACTGACTTTGGGATAGAACAATGCCATGGCATCCTCAGGGACAAACAAAACTTGTTCTAGAGCAAGGGTGTCAAAACTCAATTTCATTGAGGGCCACATCAGGATGGTATTTGACCTCAGGGGGCCAGGGTGGGCGTGGCCAGCTCGATGCCCCTCGTGTCGGGGGCACCCGTGGTGGCCCAAGAGCTCTGCCAGCGAAAATGGGCTCCTGAGCATAGTTTTCAGCTGTGATGGCCCCCTGCAGCCCTCTGCCAGGGAAAACGGAGCTCAGGAGAGTTGGCCCTCCCGAGCTCCGTTTTCACTGACAGAAGTTTGCAGGAGGCCACCGCAGTCGAAAACAGAGCTTGGGAGCCTATTTTCGCTGGCACCACAGGCACCCCCAACAAGAGTGATGTCAAACTGGCCACATCCACCCTGGCCCCCAAAATCAAACACAACCCTGATGCGGCCCTCAATGAAATCGAATTAGACACCCCTGTTTCAGAGTAAACTAGAGACATGTTTGAATCTGAACCAACCGAGGATTACTGCAGGAATCAAGACAACCAAGGATTGTTTAGCTGCCCTGGTGCAGACTCAGGTAGCCTAATAAGATACTTTAAGGCAGTGGCCCCCAACTTTTTTTGTGCTGCGGCCCGGTACTGGCATCAGCACGCATGACAAGGCAAGGCGAGCCAAGCGACCGGCCAGCCAGCCGTCCCCCGCTTCTCCCCGCCACCTTCAACTCCTCCTTTATACCTTTGTTGATGGGCTTCGGGACGGTCGCTCGGTTCGCCTTGCCTTGCGTGCTGAAAGAATCCTCGCCCCATAGTTTCGTTCGAAGCCCCCCCCCCTCGATGAAACTAAGGCACGAGGATTCCTTCAGGACCCAAACGCCGCTTTCCAACCGGAAAAGCTCACCCAGAAGCACTTTCTCGTCAAACAAGATGGCGGCACCCAGCAAACCGGCAGCCCGGTAGGAAATGTTCCATGGACCGGTACTGCTCCACAGCCTGGTGGTTGGGGACCCCTGCTTTAAGGCACTGTTTCTGAACCTGGGCAATTTCCAGAGGTGTAAACTTCAAACCCCAGAATTCCAGAGCCAGCCATCGCTGTTGTTGAGAATTCTGGGAACTGTGGTCCACACACCCAGAGGCTGGAATATACTGCTTTAAGAGGATAGAGAAACCGATCTTTCCATTCTGATAAAATATTATTCCCAGTCCATCTTATCATTTATTTCATGTCAGTACTGGTATATCAAGATTAAACCTGAAGGGAAGGTTTATAGAGAAGCAGGTATTTATTTCCCTGAAGGAGAATAGCAGCAATAACAGCATTTTAAATTTTCAATAGGTTTTTTTTTTTTTTTTAATAATGACTTTTTAAATAATGTTTGTAAAGATTTTTTAAAAATAGATTTGCTGTCTTGGTGATTATGGAACATTGCCCAAATGTGCTTCTTGCAGGCAGCCATAGAGATGGGAAATAACTACAGAAAACAGCAATATCTAGAAACAAGAAGAATGGAGAGAACCTCCATGACAAAAGTTGCATTCCTAAGAGCAATACTTTGGAATTTTAGTGATGGAGAAGACTGAGATTACAGCTAATCCTCACCTTACAACCGTTTGCTGAGTGACCATTTGAAGTTTCAACAAATGAGACCTATGACAATTTTTCACACTTATGACTGTGGCAGTGTCCTGGGGGGGGGTCATGTGATCACCTTTTGTGTCTTCTGATAAGTCAAGTCCAAAACCTCCATTGCTAAGCAAGGCAGCTGTTAAGTAGATTTTGCCCTGTGTTACGACCTTTCTTGTCACAATTGTCAAGTGAATCCACCGCCATTGTTAAGTTAGCGCCCTGGTTGTTAAGAGAATCTGGCTTCCCTGTTGACTCTGCTTGCCTGAAGGTCGCAAAAGGGGATCACATGACCCCAGCGACACTGCAACCATCATAAATATGAATCAGTTGCCAAGCAGCCAAAGTTTGATCATGTGACTACGAGGATATTGCAATGGGTGTGATGACTCGGGGTGGGGCACAAAGGAAACACAGTCACATAAGTAAGAAGAGTCCGTTTAATACCTCCAACTTTGCCCCCAATGTCCAGGTTACCTTTGGCTGGAGAAAATACTCTCCCAAGAGAGGAAATTCAGTCCGAAAACAAAGTACATAAAACTATAACTAAAAATCCACACAAACCATGCTACAGCAATTAACTGGACAGGGAAGGATTGGGAATTGCAGACTTCAAAGGGCAACAAAACACACACAGTTGGGAAGACATCAGAAACACAGATAAGCCTCGACAACAACAGATAATTCACGACTTGCTCCTTTGCTGTGTGCAGCTTCCCTTTTTAAACACGGTGTTCCCATCTGCAGCTAATGAAGGGAATCAGGGCCCTTTCCTCCCCCATAAGCCATGCAACCCACGTTGCTCCCTTCTCCGTTCCTCCCTGCGTGCCCTAGGATGAAGAGGGAGTGGGCCTGGGTCTTCCTCTGAACTCCCACTCCCTTGTTCTACCTCTACCCTGCTCTGCCCAGCCGGACTTTGCCCTTCCCCAGTTTCCTCCACAGCCAATGGAGCCACACTCCCACTCCCTCTCAGCTGTTCCGCCTCCCCCTCAAAATCAGATTCTGACAGGGGCATGACAAAGGGTATCAGTGTAAGTGTAACGGTTGTAAGTCCTTTTTTTCAGGTCCGTTGTAGCTTCCAACAGCTGCTATGCAAATGGTTGTAAGTCACAGACTTTCTGTAAAGCAATTTCTCAGTTGTCCATGTGCAATTGCACGGCTAAAGCACACCAGGCTGTTTTAAACAATGGAAGAAATGGATTTGAAAGTTTGTGCATAATCTGAATTATTTTCAAGGCATGTTCCGTCTACCTGCTTGGCAAATGGAATTGCACATTGATTAGCTCTTATGACTCTAAGCAGAAAGGAAGATTTTCACTATGGGGTTTTCAGCCGCCGCCCATCATTTGGTGATGCTTCCCACCTCTTTTGACGGAGCCCCCAACTCATACCTCATATTCCTGAGACAGCTTCAGATTATCGTTGGCTTTCAGGTGCTCCGTGTGATCTGCCAGCTCCGAAATGGGGATCGGTGGATGGTTCAGCATACCTGGGAAGGTGAAAGAGAAGATATATGTGGGGAATGGGAGGGAGAAATTCTCCTTCAACTGAAGCCATTAGTTTGGAATAAAATGAGAGATGTGTCACTAAGTCGAATGACCAAAAAAAAAAAAAAAAGGAAATAACCGCAATGGAACAACGGTTAGAAAAGGTGGGATAGAGTGGGAAGGGAAAACTGAGGGCTCGAAATTTGTCCTTTGGAACAAAAAAAAAAGAAGAAGAAAATTCCCCGTTATGGCCCCAATCTCAACACAGAACAGCAGAAAAATGTGAATTTTATCAAGGAGCAGAAAAAATGGGAAAGGGAAGGAACAAACTAGACACAGAGATTCTGACCACAACCCCTTGCTAGCCATTTTGAAAGGGGAGGGGGATTTTACAGGTCAGGTCCAGGAAAGGAAAAGCAGAGTCTTCAAATAAAATGGAAACACAACACACTGGGAGTGCCAGGATGCCAAGGTGCCAGGAATAAAATGTGTTGGCTATAAAAACAATCTTCATCAAATTTCACATCCACTTACTCTCATCCACATCAAAGGGGAGGGAGGGGTTGGAGCTGGGTTGCCTGGAGGAATGAGAACATAACAGGTGCCGAGGTGGAGCCCAAATCTGTGGAGGCTTTTCCAAAAGTTGCCACCACCTATGATAAGAGCAAGGGCAGGTAACGATGACAACTTTACGACCTGCGGACTTCAACTCCCAGAACTCTCAGTTGTAAAGTCGTCCCTGGATAAGAGATTGACAGGTCTGCTTTTGCGCTGGAAAGATAAATTGCTACAAGCAATTGGGCAGGAAAAGAAATCTGATTTAAGTGATGCCATCCAGTAGGATGTTGTTGTTGTTGGCAACATCCCCCTTTGAAGAAGCATCTGAGTATCTGGTCCACCAAAGCAGAAATTTTTCCTTTCAGGAGAAATAAATTCCCTTTCGGGCTAAAGAGGTTCCCCTGGCTGTCATGCTTTACCTGGGGTTAACATGTCTCTGAAAGCAAAGGACAAGAGGGAGGTCATTTATTTAAGATTATTCAATCTTATCCTGGAGAAAGTAAGGAAAAACTAGCCCCTTGGCACCTGGAGAAGGGGGCAAAAAAAAATCTCCCCGGAGGGGGGGAGGGGAGAGAATTCACAATTTTTTGTACTTAAGAAATTCTTGTAAAATTTAGGAAACACGTGCTGTTTCCTCCTGAAATCATCCATCAAATTTGAGGCCTCTATTTTTCTGTTAGATCAGTGGGATTTACAGGTCATGGGACCTGTTTATTAAAAAATAAAATAAAACTGCAATTGAAATCAAGAGGGATGGGGCTTTTGAAAGTCAATTCATAAGCATCCCTTCCCTCTCCAAAATTTCTGCTATATTGTAGGGTCCAAGAGGAGGGGGGGGGGAAACAATTTTTTTTTTAAAAATGCCAAAATTATAACCAAAATTATTTCCCTTGGTCTCTGCGATGGACCAAGGGAAAAAAATCCTCTTTGCTCCTTGAGTATAGTTTTGTCTTGTTTTTTGGTGGGTAACGTTTTACCCTCCATTCCAAGGAAGCCATCCAAGCCCTGCTGTTACTAATAATCCAGAGGCCTCATATAATTTTTCTTTTTCATATATATATGGGTGGCCACACTTCCACTATATATATTGGATCTCAAGACTAATGTCTGGTATTGTCAGGGCAGATTGAGGGAAGGAAGAAATAATGAAAGGAGAATGCAGCTGTATTAAAATATGAATAAAACAATTTTCTACACAACGTTTGCTTTCACAGCAGGAAGGTATGGACCGGGAAATGCAACAGTTTGGAGAAATGTTTGTGTTGCCACGTTAAAGTGATTTACTCCGGTACCTTGTTATGTTTAGGCATCTAATGAAGGTTATTGTCCAGAAACCTGAGTAATATAAGTCTGTTATATAAGCTGATTTCACAGCACTGACTTCAGGGGGGAATTTGCTGCCATGTTAAGAAGGCATGAAGTCACTGCGTTAAATTCAGTCTTTGCTTTACCCAAAGGAATATAATCAAATTTAGGGTCTGCAGTTCATCAGGCTGCTGTGGAAAAGGTGAATGTTCCTTCTACCAAAACCTGATGCATATTTAATAAGGACAATGAAGCACTAATTTCTGGAAAGGGAGCGTTTAGAAAAACACTCAGAAATACCATCACTTTTGTTTGCAGTTGAGGGGGAGTTTTCTCTTATATTGTCAAGGCTTCTTGCTATTTTTTGGAACTGATGCATACTTGGTAGACTCTAAGTTCATTGTTTTCTTGCAGATGTTTTGTTGCCCATCTAGGTAACATCATCAGTGCTAGTGACTGGTGCTATGGTAGGACTAGTACTGATGATGTTACCTACAATGAATTTAGAGGACTGGTGGCTAAAACATATGAAGAACGCTTTCAGGAACTGGGTATGTCTAGTTTAATGCAAAGAAGGATTAGGGGTGACATGATAGCAGTCTTCCAATATTTGACGGTCTGCCTCAAAGAAGAGGGAGTCAAGCTGCTCTCCAAAGCACCAGAAGGCAAGAACAAGAAGCAACGGATGGGAACTAATCCAGGAGAGAAGCAACCTAGAACTAAGGAGGAATTTCCTGACAGTGAGGACAACTAATCAGTGGAACAACTTGCCTCGAGTACTTGTGGGTGCTCCAACATTGGAGGATTTTAAAAAAGAGATTGGACAATCATTTGCCTGAAATGGTATAGAGTCTCATGCTTCAGCAGGGGGTTGGATTGGAAGATTAAAAATGGAGAATTTGAATCTCCAAGGGCCCTTCCAATTTTGTTGTTCTGAAAGAAAACAACCAAGCTCAGAGGAGACCAAGGACCCCTTATTTCAATCCTGAGCTATAAATATTCTCCCTTATTGGTGACTTTTGGAACTTTCAAGCAAATAAGGAACCACCAATTTGCAGCATCCCTTCGCCGTTTCTTCAATTTTCAGGAAAAAGGGGAATAAAATGTGCAGTGTTGGGGCAATTCAGGTGAGCCTTAAGAGTCATCTTACAGGGGGACAACATATTTTCCAAGTTTTATGTAGCTATAATCAAGAACCTTGACAGATTCTGCCCGAGACAAGATTCCTTGGAAGCAACGGAACATAATTCAGGAGTCATAGAATATGGTTTTTCTCTAGTTATCCTTCTGATAAACCACCACAATGCCTTGCAAACAGGGGGGAAAACAGGGAAAGGTGGGGAGATGATGGGGAGCCATGGAGAATTTCGAGCCCTACGGGGTGTTGCGTGATTAAAAGCATCAGCAAGCAGTGGTGGCTGCGCAGAGTAAAATAAACCTGGAGGGGAAATTAAAAACAAAACAAAACAAAAACCTGAAACAGACATAGCAAAAGCGTGTGCTGCATTTGCCAGTTTTACAGGATGCTTTTGCAAAAAACTTAGCAGTCTGGGCTGATTGTGCAACCCACCAAAAACCATGTGGGGAGGGAACAGAGTCTGAGACAGGAATATTGCAAACCCCCTCACCCCTTTGGAGGAGTATTTGGTATTCAGTCAACGACTGAAAATTGAGAATTGGAAAAGCCAGTATTAAGATGTAAGTATCTCCTCCTTCGGTTTATTTTCCAGTGGATTAGGGTTCCTACCCTTTTTTTTAAAATACCCTAAAGTGGAGACAAACTTGATCCAGATTTGAAAAAAAAAAAGAAAAGAAAAACCCAAACCAAACAGATTTTCATTCCTGCAGAAAACGAAGCAGGCTATGCCATACAATTCCTGCCCAGTGGCCAGCCCCCGCCCCCCAAAGATTCAATGGGGATAATAACTCCCAGGTGACCCACTTCTACAACCTGCCCTCTTTCCGCCTTCTTTAACAGCCAAGGAAATCTCTCATAGGTTAGCCCTGCACATATTTATTTCACAAAATCCTAGCGTTGGAAAGAAGCAGCAAAGGCGACCCTCTGCACCTTTGGCAGATGGTACGCAGCCCATCTGGAAGTCCAAGGAGGAGAACCAGAGGCGACATGGTAGTAGCAGTCTTCCAATACCTGAGGGGCTGTCACAGAGAGGAAGGGGGACAACCTATTTTCCAAAGCTCCTGAAGGCCAGACAAGGAACTGTTGGAGCATTCATGACTTCTGGTGGCAAGCTGTCCCACTGGTTAATTGTTCTCACTGTTGGGAATTTCTCCTTAATTCCAGGTTGCTTCTCTCCTTGATTAGTTTCCATCAGTTACTTCTTGTTTTGCCTTCTGGTGCTTTGGAAAATAAATTGACCCCCTTTTCTTTAACAGATTAACAGAGTTGGAAGGGACCTTATAGGTCATCTAGTCCAACCCCCCACCCAAGCAGGAGAACTTCAAATATTGGAATACTTTGGTGGCAACCCCTCAAATACTGTAATATTGCCATTATGCCCACCCCACCGTCCTTTTACCCAAATCCTGCAACCATCCTTCATCTATTTTAGTTTCCAGACCTTTAATTATCTTAATTGCTCTTCTCTGCGCTTTTTCCAAAATCTCAACATCGTTTTTATAATGTAATGTAACCAAAACTGGACGCAGTTATTCTAGGTGTGCTTTTACTGAGGCTTTATAAAGCGGCACTAATGCTTTGCCTGATCTTGATTCTATGCCTGTTTATACAACCCAGAATTGTCTGAGCATTTTTGGCTACTGGCTCAGGTTGAAGGGATCGTCTGTGAAGATCTGGTTTTTAGCAAAACCATCATAAGGTACCTTTGTGTGATTGTGGGATGCTGCATTAAATGGCTGTAAATATGGTTGAGTTGCTGGGTGCCCAAAACTGAGGGAAGGCACGACCATAACCCTGTTTTTTTCCCAGGTAGGCTGTATCTTTCGCTAAGCAACCAGTCATACGGTGAAGATCACTTGTATGAGTATTCCTTGACTTACAACTGTTCAATGAGTGACCATTCAAAGTTACAACGGCATTGAAAAAAAAAGATTTATGAACGTTTTTCACACTTACGGCCATTGCGGTATCCCCAGAATCCGAATTCAGACACTTGGCAAGTGACTTGTATTTATGACGGTTGCAGTGTCCCAGGGTCAAGTGATCCCCTTTTGTGGCCTTATGAATAACGAAGTCAATGGCGAAGCCGGTTTCATTTAAGAACCATGTTACTCACTTAATGGCTGCAGTGATTCGTTTAAGGACTTTGGCAAGAAAGGTCGTAAAATGGGGCAAAACTGACTTAACCAACATTTTCTGTTAGCAACATAAATGTTGGCCTCAATTGCCATCATAAGTCGAGGACTACCTGCATTTTGATGGGAAATCACCAGGAAAACTCTCAACTGAAGGCTGCTCTAGTCAAAAACATCCCTGAAGAAGCTAAGGCATTTCTGTCCAGATGCCAAAAATACTCAGCGGAACTGAAACAAAACTAGAGGGTATGTTTTACTTTTGTACTTCTCCAAAGCCCCTGAAGGTAGGACAAGAAGCAAACAAATCAAGCAGTGAAACAACCTACAACTAAGGAGGAATTTCCAGACAGCCAGAACAATTAATCAGTGGAACAACCTGCCTCCAGAAGTTGTGAATGCTCCAACACTGGAGGTTTTAAAGAAGAGATTGGATAACCATTTGTCTGAAATGGTACAGGGTCTCCTGTCTGAGCAGGGGGTTGGACTAGAAGACCTCCAAGGTCCCTTCCAACTCTGTTATTCTATTCTATTCTATTCTAATTCCTTCTATTTTATTGTTTTGTTCTGTTCTATCCTTATTGCATATATTATATTCTGTTCTATTCTATTCTTATTCCTTCTATTATGTTCTGTTCTGTTCAACTCTACTCTATTCTTATTCCTTATATTCCATTGTATTCTATTCTATTCTATTCTATTCTATTCTATTCTATTCTATTCTGTTCTGTTCTATCCTTATTCCATATATTCTGTTCTATTTATTCTTATTCTTTCTATTCTATTCTGTTCTGTTCTGTTCTATCCTTATTCCATATATTATATTCTGTTCTATTCTATTCTTATTCCTTCTATTATGTTCTGTTCTGTTCAACTCTACTCTATTCTTATTCCTTATATTCCATTGTATTCCATTGTATTCCATTGTATTCCATTGTATTCCATTGTATTCTATTCTATTCTATTCTATTCTATTCTATTCTATTCTATTCTATTCTATTCTGTTCTGTTCTATCCTTATTCCATATATTCTGTTCTATTTATTCTTATTCTTTCTATTCTATTCTGTTCTGTTCTGTTCTATCCTTATTCCATATATTCTGTTCTATTTATTCTTATTCTTTCTATTCTATTCTGTTCTGTTCTGTTCTATCCTTATTCCATATATTCTATTCTGTTCTATTCTATTCTAATTCCTTCTATTTTATTGTTTTGTTCTGTTCTATCCTTATTGCATATATTATATTCTGTTCTATTCTATTCTTATTCCTTCTATTATGTTCTGTTCTGTTCAACTCTACTCTATTCTTATTCCTTATATTCCATTGTATTCTATTCTATTCTATTCTATTCTATTCTATTCTGTTCTGTTCTATCCTTATTCCATATATTCTGTTCTATTTATTCTTATTCTTTCTATTCTATTCTGTTCTGTTCTGTTCTATCCTTATTCCATATATTATATTCTGTTCTATTCTATTCTTATTCCTTCTATTATGTTCTGTTCTGTTCAACTCTACTCTATTCTTATTCCTTATATTCCATTGTATTCCATTGTATTCCATTGTATTCCATTGTATTCCATTGTATTCCATTGTATTCCATTGTATTCTATTCTATTCTATTCTATTCTATTCTATTCTATTCTGTTCTGTTCTATCCTTATTCCATATATTCTGTTCTATTTATTCTTATTCTTTCTATTCTATTCTGTTCTGTTCTGTTCTATCCTTATTCCATATATTCTGTTCTATTTATTCTTATTCTTTCTATTCTATTCTGTTCTGTTCTGTTCTATCCTTATTCCATATATTCTATTCTATTCTATTCTATTCTAATTCCTTCTATTTTATTGTTTTGTTCTGTTCTATCCTTATTGCATATATTATATTCTGTTCTATTCTATTCTTATTCCTTCTATTATGTTCTGTTCTGTTCAACTCTACTCTATTCTTATTCCTTATATTCCATTGTATTCTATTCTATTCTATTCTATTCTATTCTATTCTATTCTGTTCTATCCTTATTCCATATATTCTGTTCTATTTATTCTTATTCTTTCTATTCTATTCTGTTCTGTTCTGTTCTATCCTTATTCCATATATTATATTCTGTTCTATTCTATTCTTATTCCTTCTATTATGTTCTGTTCTGTTCAACTCTACTCTATTCTTATTCCTTATATTCCATTGTATTCCATTGTATTCCATTGTATTCCATTGTATTCCATTGTATTCCATTGTATTCTATTCTATTCTATTCTATTCTATTCTATTCTATTCTATTCTATTCTATTCTGTTCTGTTCTATCCTTATTCCATATATTCTGTTCTATTTATTCTTATTCTTTCTATTCTATTCTGTTCTGTTCTGTTCTATCCTTATTCCATATATTCTGTTCTATTTATTCTTATTCTTTCTATTCTATTCTGTTCTGTTCTGTTCTATCCTTATTCCATATATTCTATTCTGTTCTATTTATTCTTATCTCTTCTCTTCTTTTCTAAGTTAGGGCACACTCCTATCTTTCTCACAGCAGCTGTTTCTGGAACAGACAGAACCTATCTGAGAAGAAGCAGATCTGATAGGTTCCGCCTCATCCACCCCAAGGCAGAACCACAGGCTCAAAACTCAAATGACTTTAATCCTCTCTCTTCTGGCAGGAGGACTGCCAGTGATTGTGCGGGAAATAAATTAAATGGCCATGCAGTTTACGGGCTATTGTCCCGCTGAATGCAGAAACACAGAACCCATATTTATCTACCCACCTGGGGTTTTACCCCTCCTCCAAAGTCAAAGCTGCTTTAAGAAAAATCTAGTTATTGACCGAAGGCATCTTTTCTGGCTTTGAAATGAAAGATCTTAATGGGAGAGAGAAGTTCTCTTCTCATCTAGCCTCTCAAATCCCTGGAAAAAAAAAACCTTAATCTTGTTACTGCAGAGAATTGAAATACACTCTCGCTCTCCACCGCCAGGAGTTGGATCGTTTGCAGGCCCAAAATTGGTCAAACATCTGTTCTCCAGACTGAAAGCTTTCTTTGCCAATGGAGCAGAGTCCAAAAAATACCCCTGATGTTGTTTCAGATGGTTTTGCCCCAAACTTGAGTTTTTGGGGCAAAACTATCCGAAACAACATCAGGGTATTTCAGCCTGAGTTTTCAGACTGATGCTGAAATACAGGCTGGCTTTGAAATACAGGTAGTCCTCGACTTACAACAGTTCATTTAGTGACTGTTTCAAAGTTACAATAGAATTGAAAAAAATGACTTAGAGGACTCCCTCCCCACCCAACGCATATGACTGTTGTAACATCCTCATGGTCACTTGATCAAAATTGGGATGTTTAGCAACTGGTTCATATTTGTGACGGTCCTCTTTTGCAAACTTCTGACAAAGGGGAAGCTGGTTACACTTAAGAACCATGTGACTAGTTGAACAACTACAGTGATACACTTAACAACTGTGGCAAGGAAGGTCGTAAAACGGGGAGAAACTCACTTAAGGTTTCTCTGTGACATATAATATGCATGGGTATATGCACAATTTTGTATTTATTTATTTATTCTGTCATGGTTTTGTAGTGCATACGGAGGTGGTGACCCTTTGAGAGCTGTAGGCCACAAAATTCCATTTTAATATATGCCAATTAGTGTACGTTCAAAGTGACAATAAACTTATTATTCTATTCTATACTTATTCCATATATTCTATTCCATATGTTCTGTTCTGTTCCTGTTCTGTTATCCTATTCTTGTTCGTTCTATTGTATTCTATTCTAATCTTTTTCCCATTTATTCTATTCTATTCTATTCTAATCTTTATCCAATCTATTCTATTCTAATCTAATCTTTATCCCATCTATTCTGTTCTATTCTATGCTATTCTATGTTCTGTTCTATTCTATTCTATTCCATTCCATTCCAATCTTTATCCCATCTGTTCTATTCTATTCTTTATCCCATGCTATTTTATTCTATTCCATTCTTTATCCCATCTATTCTATTCTATTCTATTCTATTCTATTCTATATTCTGTTCTGTTCTATTCTATTCCATTTTATTCTAATCTTTATCCCATCTATTCTGTTCTATGTTCTGTTTTGTTCTGTACTATTCTATTCTATTTCTAGTCTACAAATGTCTCATTTAGCACCAGAAATTTTGGGCTTAACTGCAGTTGTAAGTCAACAACTACCTCTACCATCCCATGTCTAGACCTCTGTTAAGGTGGCTCGAATTGAGGGGGAGGCCTTTCTCTCATTAAAGAAGCGAGAAAATGTGAGCAACCCAAGGATGGTACAAAACGTTCTTGAATTCAAACATCTTGAATTCTCTGACCCGAGCTGAAAGGCAGCTCCCTGAGCCTGAAACAGCTTTGTTTGAAGTCAACTCGGAAATGCCTCAGGAATCATCGAACTGCTGTTTGAATTTGGTCACTTGAGACACAAATGACCCAGGCTCTAGCTATCCTACTTTAAACACGTTATATATGTGAAGACACATGAGAAGGCAGTAACGCTGGGAAAGGGGGAAGGGAAGAGAAAGACACCCAATAGCCAGCTGCCTAAACTCCATCCATGACAGTGGCGATGGGGGAACCGTTAGAAGGCCTGATGAATCAAGGTAGAGGGACAGACCTTCATGGGGGAAAAAAACCTGTCAACTCATAAAACATTTCTATAGTCTTTTTAGAGTTGCCAACAGAAAGGGAGGGGGAGCAGTGCAGCAGTTTGCAAAACGGAAACTGCATTCCATAAATGTTTTCAGAAATTGTAACTAGGTGACTGAAGTTTCTGCTGCACAAAATTCTAACTGGAGAGCCTGATGGATGACTCTGGGCTATGGAGGTGTCCCATTGGAAGATATGAATTAGGATACACCCAGGCGGTGGGGGGAAACCAAGGTCAAGGGTGACAATGAATGATATGACTCAGAGTCGGCTGCACCCAGGCAGTGCCGGACATGTTAACTCCCAATTAATCCTTTTGAAGTTTTGGAAGTTTGGCTCGAGACTCATGATTTAATTGGGGTAACTATCGGAATCCTGACAAAAATCTATCTATCTATCTATAGTCCTTTGTCCTCTGTGAGCTTGGTGGTATTCTTGCAGACATTTCCTTACTCAGCTAGCTAACATCGTCTCTGATGTTACTTAGTTGGGTAATGAAATGTCTCCTAAAAAACAAATCACGTTCAGTGAGCACCAAAATCCCACACAGTCCAACCCTGAGCTACAAATATCTCCATCTATTGGTCTGCGGACTTCTTGGTGCTCTCTGAGTATGGCTGTTTGCTTGCAGATGTTGCTCAGGAGCAAATCGCACCCTCCTTCGCACTGGTGACATTAGTTAATTTGGTAATGAAACGTCTGTAAGAAAATCACCAAGGAAACCTATTTATAAGAGGCAACTTTGACGTGATGGTACATAATCCATCGATTTGAACTCGAAGCAGGGTGTTTCAAACGGTTCAGAACTGAAAGGTTTTGCAGGTGGGACAACTGGCATTTCCAGCCAAATCATGTTTTTTGAACATCTCTCTCTTCTGCTCTCTTTCTCCTTCTGTGTATGTCTCTTCTATTCCTAACCTCATTTAACCCATCCAACTTGTCACAATGATTCCTCCATCTGCATCAGAACAGCTTATAGTATTTTCTGAAACTGCCTCGGCTGACTTTTGAGCCTCCTTGTATTTTCTTGTTCCTTTTCTTCCCACAACATTTAGTTCCACCGAAGCCCTATCTGCTCTTTGCAACTCCCAAACGAATTTCCAGCAGCAAGCACGATTAGGTAATTTCAATGGGTACTTTACACATTGGCACCCCACTGGCACCTTCTCCAACAGTGCTTCAATGCCAGGAAAAAGAAAAACATCCATTTCCACTGTCCTGCAAATCCAAGATGCTCCAACTTCAGGTTTGGAAATCCTAGAGTCCTAGACTTCACACTTTTTCACACTTATGACCGTTGTAGCATTCCCATGATCACACGATCAAAATTCAGACACTTGGCAATTGACTCATACTTACGACAGTCGCAGTGTCCCAGGGTGACGTGATCCCCTTTTGCGACCTTCTGACAAGCAAGTCACGGTTAACAACCATGCTCCTAACTTAAAAACGGCAGTGATTCACTTAACAACGGTTTCAACTGAACAGATGGTCATAAGTCGAGGAGTTCCTGTATGCATTATTAAGATTGTTACATAAGAAAAGCTACAGAATGAGAAGGGAACTCATCTATTCATCTAGAAATAAGGAGAAATTTCCTGACAGGGAGAGCAATCCACCAACGGTACAGAAGTTGCTTTCAGAAGTTGTGGGAGCTTCATCCCTGGACGCTTTCAAGAAGAGGCTGGACTGTCATTGGACAGAAATGTGTAGGGTTAGGGAGTTGGACTAGATGACCTACAAGGTCCCTTCCAACTCTGTTAATCTGAAATATGAAAATCTACTCAGTGCAGGAATTGTGCAAAGGAGGTATCCCTTACAGATTTCCAATTGAAAAGATTTCTTTTCTGCAAGGGGTGTTCTCCAGTTCTCTGGGATTTCATGGATTTTACAGTCTGATGGAAAGAAGGGCAGCCTTCAACTATATCCCGAGGCAGACTCCCACACTCTAAAGCAAGCCCCTACATTTGACTTCCAAATGCCACACAGTGCAATGCAACCTCTCAGAATCAACTAGGAGAAATGACTAGTAGCTTGCCTGCATTTTATTAACTCCTGAGAGAGGTTGAGATCTTGTTTCAGGAGCTGAGCCTTTTCTCCTCCTGGGGAAGAAGAGGGCAGAGGTCTAACACAGAGATGCACACAGAGACACACATATACAAACACCACACCATTCCTTTGGCTCCATGATTTTTTGGTTGCTTGGGCCTATCCCAGCAAGTGCTTTGACATAACACTTCAATTACAGCTTCAATAACCCTTTGCTTTTTGTAATTCTGTAATCCCTTAATTTGGTCAATGCAAGGTGTACATTAAATCTATATCAGGGGCCTCCAAATCTGGCAATTTTAAGACTTATGGACTTCAACTCCCAGAATTCCTCAGCTAGCCAACCTAAGACTTATGGACTTCAACTCCCAGAATTCCTCAACCAACCAACATGAAGTCCACAAGTCTTAAAGTTGCCAAGGTTAGAGATCCCAGATCTATATGAGATATTTTCAAAAGTAGACCAAATGTTGGGAAGGGGAATTTAACTCCTCCCCCACCGTTTTCAGAAATATGCACTAATAGCGTAACTAAGATTAGTTGGGATGGGAAAACAATAAAAGCACTTTTCATCAATTCAAGCCACCCTGTCTTATGAACACAGCTTTGTGGGGGCCATGGAACTCTCTGAGCTTGGTTGTTTTCTTGCAGATATTTTATTACCCAACCAAGTAACGTCATCAGAGCAAGCCTTCTGTATATAACCAGAGAGCCAACCTTACTCCCTTCTGACACTGATGATGTTACCTAGTTGGATAATGTAGCATCTGCCAGAAAACAACCAAGCTCAGAGAGCACCAGAGAGCCCGCAGTGCAACCCCGAGCTATAAATATTCTCTTCTATTGGAAACACAGCTTTGACTATGATTTCATGAGATGATCCTGGGAGATGTTTTTCAATTTCTATTGCCTTTCTGCAAATAAATATTTACAATGTAGAGATATAATAATACTGATCTACTTTACAAGATTATATTTCAAGTTTGCCTTTAAGCTAGATCAGACAGACAATTGATAAAAGTAAAATATTTTTTTTCTTTCAAATAGTCTACGTTGGAGATGCCTTCTTTTTTTAAAAAGAACATCCCCATATTAAATAAAAGCCAATAAACTTTTGTTCTAGATAGGCAGGCAAAGCTATTAGATTAGCGAGAAGCGTTCTAATGGAGCTAGTTCAGTTGTTCTCTCCCATGATGGATAATACACAAATCAGGTCCCTAATATATCACAGAAATATCAAATACGATGCTGCGTAGGAAAGCAATTTATTGCAAAGCCTACCTAGCAAAGTGAAATAGAACAAATATTGTTCTATTTCTTTTCCTTGATAAAAAGCCTCTCCTGATACGAATTTTCCATTTGGAAAATTTCTTTTAAAAACATGTTTATGTCCAAAGATGCTTATATTACTTTTAAGTAGAATAATGCATAAGCAGAAAAGGCCTCTCTCCCAGCCCATTTCCTCTATTTCCATCACTGCCTGGAGGGAACATAAGATCTTCCAACATCCTTATTTTGGGGCATTTCTGTACCATTTGAATTATTTTTGCAAACTTGCCAAAAAACCAAAAAACACGAAACACCTTAAATAACTGCCAATGTTGGTTTGGATCTTGCAGTTGCAAAGTGAGGAAGGTATCCCCATTGAGGGTTTGACAGTGGTACTAATCCTCCTGGCTTTGTTGCTATAACCCATTTTCCATCGTTTACCCACCCACCTTAAAAGAGATGGATGGGCCAAGATCTCCTTTTCAAGGTAGGCATCCTCAACTCAATGTCAAGAACTCCTGCTGCCTGTCAAGTCCTGAATAGACCACATAGGAGATCTGAGCTTTCACTTGTGAAGAAGATCACAACAGCACTAGATAACTCTATGCACATCAGTGCACAGAATAACTATGTGCACTGATGATGTTACCTGGTTTGGGTAATGAAATGCCTGCAATAAAACCACCAAGCTCAGAGAGCACCAAAGACTTCTAAGTGGCAACCCTTTAATGAATGAACTTTGCTCCTGATTCTAAGTTCAGAAGGTTGGGGTGACTCCAACTCCCAGAATTCCTCATTGGCCAACATGGTGATTGTGAAAATTTGTGAATGTAAATTTACACTCTGGGAGGACAGAGAGAGATTATTTATTTATGGAATGTTTAAAGCTGCCTAAATCCATGCAAGACTTTGATGAAGGATGCTCCAACACTGAACTGCACCTGGATGGCACATGCAACAAACTGGCATCATAATTCTCCAGAACCCATTCACCTATACTTGCACTGTGTATCTGATATTCTTCCTCCATGCCTCTGACTTTTTCCAGCAGTGGAAATCCCTACAGATCAATACAAATTCAGAGAAATAAAACTAAGTCTATTATTCTTTTTTTCCTCTCCTTTTACAGGTGAAGGTATCTATGGATTATTATCATACATTAATCCTCCTAACTGAGTTTTGAACTAACTTGTTTGATGGCTTTGCAGAATACATGGAACCGTAAACAGGCTACCTTTGCATAACTTGCTAAACCGCACACACTCAAACTCCCCAAACAAAATGAAAACTAACCAAGATTAACATTAGACACGTTTTACGGTGTGTTGTGTGAATGCCACTACTACCTTTAGCAGTCCTGGTAAAGAATGCTATGTAAACACAAGCAATATGCATGAAATAAGGAGGGAAGGGAAGGCTAGCAAGTAGATGTGGCTTCTAAAATCTAAATCTAGCATGCTGAAGGCTGAATTTCCTAGTAGTTCCAGCCCTGAGTACTTTATAAAAAGAAAGTATTATTCTATCGATGTTCCTCTAATACTCGTATGAGCACGGACTTCACAGTATTTTAACAGACATATATAAGCATACACCAAGATTCAGACACAAATCTGGCTCTGGTTGTTTTGCAAAAGGCCTTTTGGCTTGAAAAACTGTAAAACTGGAAGCACAATTAGACAAAACAAATGGCGCAAGACGCAAACAGGGGATGGCAGAAGACACAGAGGCCCAGAGAAAGAAAGAGAGAGAGAGAAGAAAAAACAAAAATGCCAGGGCAGGAACAGCAACAGAAGATAAGCCAATTTTTTTCTTTTTGTGGGGGGGTGGTGGATGGAAAAGGAATATACAACCAATGAAACAGAGAGGAACAAAAACACACAGGAACTAACTTTCGAGTTCAAGCTCAGGGTCACTGAGAGGACTGCTGAGGCCAGAATCTGCAGAAAACAGTAAAACAAAGAAAAACAAAAAATATATATACACTTGTATAAAAGAAATGCTACTCAACCAAGAAAAAAACAAAACCAAAACCAACAACAGTAACAAAAAAAGGCAACACAAAATTTAAGAGGAAATGAAAGGATATTTTTCTCCTTCTTCTGGGAATAGGACGGCATGCGGGAAATTGTTTTTCCTTGTTTTCTTTGAGGCTGATGTTTTTATGTGCTTGATGCATTCCTAGCGCAATGGTATCAGGTCTCTTTAATAAACATGAGGATGTCTGTATTTATATCTGGTTATTAAAATAGAGAGACATTGAGCAAACAACCTTGGAAGGCACTTTCCCCATCCTTCTCGCCTATCTCCTCGTCAGAATGTGCTGAAGTGTTAATTTTTATTTATTTATTACTTTTAAGATAGATTTGCTTTAAAAAGGTACGTTTCATGCCCACATTCTGAAACAGAGAAGCTGATGGAGTATCCTTATTTCCATATATGAATATAATGCACAAATACAGGCAGAAATATATGTATATATATATATATATACACAGTATACCACATATGTATGCAAGTGAGAAGTATCCATGTAAAAAAAAAAAAATAACCCAGACTCTCACAGAATAACTGAAAACAAAGACAAAGCCAATAGAAAGGTTATGCAAATATTTACCGAAAATATCAAAAACAATTGGAAGATATGTAAATTCAACATACAAGTAAAAATGGTGTGGATTCTCTGTGCTCCAGAGCTAGCTCTAAGTTGCAACATCATTTCATTTGGAAAAGAATATGCTCCAATTAATTCAATGACATTTCAACGGATACATATAGGATTGAACTGTAAAAGTCCTTTACATAGGATGCTTGGATCGTTTTTTAAGTCATGCAATATGCCACCACTTTTCCTAATTTCAAAAAATAAAAAAAATAAAAACTTGTCTTCTCACTATTATTCCAAAGTTCCTAGATTTATCCTACCTCTTAGGACCCCAAAAGATCTCTATTGAGCTGTCATTTTACTCTGTTGTGAAAATTCCTGCTGCTTTCTTTATTCTTATTTATTGCTAAAGCCTGACTTTCTCTTTGCATTAGCGTCTAAGATGGCAAAAGAAATTCAGAATATATATTTAAAAAATGAATCGATACGATTAAAATAAAACTGATGGAGTTAACATCTGTGAATTCCTTTTGCTAATACCAGGACTTGCTTCAATCTTCTTGCCCAAATAAAAACAGACAAAAAATCCTTAATACACCTTTAAAGGTAGTGTTTGGGACTGCTCATCTGGACATTGTATGTAACAACCATAATCAAAAATTGTCCCCCTGGCAATACCAGGCTTCCTTCCAATCCACTGCATCACTCCTTTCTTTTCCTCCAGTCTTGAAATTTGGACTGCAAAATTCAGAGCTTAAATCTATTTTCTTTAGTCTGTGCTACACAGGTGGGGGGGCTTTTTTTTTTTTTTTTTTTACAACAACCCACAAAGTTGGAAGCTATTTTTCTAAACAGAAAGATATAGAGAAGATACATACAGGTAGTTCTTGACCCACAACCCTTCATTTTGCAACCGTCTGAAGTTAATCACAGTGTTGAAAAAAGTGATTTACAACTGGTTCTTGCAATTAAGATCGCTGCAGCATCTCCCGCGGTTTTGTGATCAAAATTTTGACACTTGGCAACTGGCATGTATTTATAATGGTTGCGGGATCATGGGGTCCCATGTCATTATCATTTATGGCCTTCCCAGCCAGCTTCTCACAAGCAAAGTCAATGCGGGAAGACAGGATCACTTAAATAACTACAATGATTCATTTAACAACTGTGGCAAGAAAGGTTGTAAAATCAGGTGCGACTGGCTTAACAGCCAATGTTGGTGCCAATTGTGATCATAAGTCAAGGACTACCTGTGCTTACCTTTCACCGGTCCGAGCCAGATAGGTTCTCAGGGAAAAATACAGAAGTAATTTTCCCCTGGACTCAACTAATCAAGAATATATTGGCAAAAGGTCTTCAATTTTCCTGAATCATAGTAAGTTTTGAATGGTTTCTCTCCACCTCCACCAGAGAGGGATAAAGCAAAGAAAGGGAGATAAAATAGTTTGGATGATAATAGAGCACTCTGATCAAGGGGGCAATTGCCACTTAGCAATCTTCAGAAGATCCCACCCAAAGAGAGTTTTAAGCATTTGGGTTTAAGGTCCAATTAGAAGATTTAGGGCAGCAAAAAAAGCATCTGCTCAGTAACTGAAAGTCTCAGTTGGTACCAAATTTATTAAAAGATATTTAGTTCAGATTTTAAAAAAGATTATTTAGTCACCCAAATGATATTTTTGAAATATTAAAACCATGTTATTCTTTAAACACGATTCTTCTAATCCTGCTATAAAGAAAGTGGATCTGACTTTTGCAAACGTGAACTTTGTAGTGCTTCATTCCAGATATTTGGACTCTGGATTTTTAAGTCCTGCCAGAGGAAAAAAAAGGGACATCTTTACCTTTCTTCTGACATCTAAGTTTTGGCCCAACCCTGTGAATATTTGTTTGTGATCCAAAATGCCTAAAACAATATAAATGAATAAACCTACAGCTGAGCTCCTGCACTTCGCTTATCGTTCTGGATAGCCAAAACCAAAAATTAATTCATCTTCCCTAAACCAACATCCCTTTAGTCTAAATCTCTGTCCCAAATCTAGAAATGTCCATTAAAAAATAGAAGGGGTGGGGAGAAAGGAAAGAAGAGAAAGTTAAGTGTGAAAGCCCAGAGGCTCCATTTTATACTGGCAGAGGGGTATTCAGGAAGGCAGAGTTTGCAACCAGTGTCTGTGGAATAACTTCCCCTCAGAGAGGGATAGATCAGCTGCAAAAGAGATGCTCTTGCAGCCTTTGCGATCTTGAAGGACAAAGGAGCTCAGATTTTCCTTCATCATGCTGGGGAGGGGAAAAAGCCAAACAAACAAAACTGTTTGCAGCCTCGTTGGGCACCAGCTGGACGAGCTGCCGTGTCAAGGCTGACAGGAGTCAAAAGAAGCAGTTTGGGAAAGTATACCGGGCTCTGGGAAAAGAACTGGTGATCCGGGACTGCAGGGGGACAATGACTTTGCTGATTGTGGCTATGCTGTGTTGAGCTTTTATCATCTAACCATAAACCTCTGGCATTGCCTTGGCTTGAATCTCCACTTGGGAGGGAGGGAGGAAAACAAAGATACAAGGAAGGAACAAAGGAAGGAAGGATACATCGAAGAAAGGGGGGGAAGAAGGAATGAAACAGGAAAAAGGGAGGGAGGGAGGGAATAAAAGAAAGATACAAGGAAGGAAGGAACAAAGGAAGCATCCACAAATAGAAGAAAGAGGGAAGAAGGAATAGTATCCAGGCACCTGTCTCTTGGCGTGTTGGGAATTTCCCCCCCAGTCCCTGCTCTAAGCTATTCGTTCCTGGAACTGCACTGCCCATCTCCTTCTTCTTCTTCCAAGGGACCTGTCCACACACACACACACGCTACTATTGTTGGGTGGAAATATCATGGACATCACTTTTATTTTGGCAGGGATATGTGCAAAGAAGCAATCCATCTTCCGGAAATGCTGCTTCTCCCATGGTGTCCTCAGCTGTTTGGTGAAATGTTATACAGATCGTCCTCGACTTACGAACGGCCATTCGAAGTTACGCTGGCACAGAAAAAAAGTGACTTTTGACTGTTTTTCACGCAGTTGCAGCGTCCTCGGGGTCACATGATCAAAATTCTGGCACTCGGCCACAGCATGCATGTCGGATCACCTTTCACGGCCTTCCTAGTTGGCTTCTGACAAGCAAAGCCCATGGGGGATCCCGGATTCACTTAATGACCATATGGTTCACTTAACAACTATAGCAAAAAATAGAAAAGGTTGTAAAACGGGAGCAAAACTCACTTAACTATTGCCTTGCTTAGCAATGGAAATTTGGGACTCAACTGTGGTCGTAAATCGAGGACTACCTGCAGTGAAAAAATATTATAGGAAGCATTCTCCCCTTTTTCCTTGTTCGCATAACCGTGTGCAAGTAAGAAAGCTTCTTATAAAATCCTTTCCAGCTGCAATTTAAAAAGAAAAAGAAAAAAGAGTGCTTGTGTTAAAAATGAGTCAAAGTCTTTTTAAGAGGGCCACCGTTTTAAATCAATTGAAACAGGCATTGTTTTAAATCAATGTATTATTTAATCACCTAAGCGCCTTCTCTGTTAAGCAAAGCTAAATTCTCTCTATTCCACCAAGCAAATTTTTTCTATTCTACTGAACAAAATCACCAAAAAATGTGCAGATTTCACCACCTAGTCCAGTGGTGGCTAACCTCTTTTGGGGCTCCTGTGCCAAAAACTGTGCGTGCGCTTGCACACTCGTGTTCGCATGCCAGGACCCAGAAGGCAATGCGCATCCCCCCCACATCCCCTATGCATGCGCGCGAAATCCTCACCCACCCCCGTTGTCCCCTTACCTGCACTGAACCTCACAGCTGATTTTCGGCAGGTTTGAGGCCTTTTTCGGCCTCCCAAAGGCTTGAGGAAGGCTTCTGCAGGCCGAAAACTTGCCCCGTTTTGTAACTTCTAGTATTTTCGGAAAAACAGGAAGTGATGAAACGGGGGCTACTTTTTGTCCTGCAAAGCCTGCAGAAGCCTTTCTCAAGCCTTTGGGAAGCCGAAAATCAGCTGTGAGGCATGTGCATGCCCAGTGAGGTAAGTTTGCCTGCAGCTCACATGCCGCCACAAATGGCTCTGCTTGCCACCTGTGGCACGCGTGCCATAGGTTCGCCATCACGGACCTAGTCTAATTTATTCAGCACAAAGGGAATAACGATGAATTATGGTGGTCCATATGCCCACCGGAAACCTCATCCAGCTATTTCACATTTTCCCCCCCCCAAGTCCGTCTTGAATAAAACGGACTCAGTTTTTTTGCCTGTTAAATCAGTGGGTTTACGTAAAGCGCACGCTATCTTGAAACTGGATTATACCAACGACATCTCACCAGATGGACAATGACACATGCATGTGTCTTTGCGAGCAGAACTTGGTAAGGGCATGAAGTGGTGTCAGATGCATGCAGCCGTCTAGGAAAAGAGGGAGGGTTGGCATGAACCTGGTTACCTGGTGTCTGGAAGTTGATGCGCCTCATTTCCACAGGGTCTTTGGGGTGGTGAGGTGTGATCTCGGCGTTATTCAGTAAGCACTTGATCCGGGGCTCGGAGTCTTTGCGTTTGCTGTAGGAGGACAAACAGGAGGAGGGAGGGAGGCAGGAAAGAAGCCAATGGGTGAAGAGAAAGAGGAATCAAGTCCCAACAACTATCACACAGCTGGAACCTGCAGGGTTTAATAGGGGTAAACGATGCTCAACTTTATAGACAAATAAATATGTGACCTTTTCCAAATTAATAATCATTGGGCACCCGGTAGCAGGGGGAATGATATATTAAAAGTAGAAACTGTGCTGAGGACCAGAAAATTAAGTCTTTTCAATTTAACGCAATAGAGGTGTAAAAAGGGTCACCCACATAAATTTGGAAGCCATGAGGTTAAGTTCTATACTATAGTACAGATGTAAAGGGGTACTATCAGCTACCTCAAGCCTCCTTTGGCAAATATCTTTCTTTATCTTTAATTGTCGTCTCGTTCAGAGTTAAAATTGGTTTGTAGTTGTACCACCGGCAATAGGCCAGTAAACTAAAAGGGCCTGTCTCTTCCACTTTTATTTTCTCCAGTTTTCAGAGGTATTCCTGATTTTCAACTGCATCAAAAGAGACAGTAAGCATTAAAAAAAAAAAACACCTCTTACCTGTCTGGTTTGCTGTCCAGGGAAGCACAGAAAAGAAGTGTGTGTGGGGGGAAAAAAAGGATATAATATGAGACAGTAGCTGGGAGATTCTCGGTTATCCTTAAACCTACTAATGGCTCAGGAACCTTCCCAATTCAAAGCTGATGGTCACTTTTGGAAGTTCAGTCTTCTAGGTATATTTCTGGCTGACATCACTTATACTCCATGAGATGTCTTCCAGATATGTGGGGTTAGAGCTCTCTCCTGCTCCCCCCCCACCTTAGCTATCAGGTTCTTAACAGATAATCAGAGTTGGGTAGGTCATCTAGTCCAACCCCCCCACCCAAGCAGGAGACCCTACACCATTTCTGACAGATGGGAGTCCAATCTCTTCTTGAAAGTCTCAAGTGATGAAGCTCCCACAACTTCCGAAAGCAACTTCTGTTCCATTGGTTGATTGTTCTCTCTGTCAGAAAGTTTCTCCTTATTTCCAGGTTGAATCCTTGTTCAGTTTCCATCCATTATTCCTTGTCTGGCCTACAGGCGCTTTAGAAAATAGCTATTATGTTTGGAGTCCACCAGGTTGGAAAAGTCTGAGTTTAGAATAAGAGTTTTCATCTCTCTCTCTCTCTCTCTGTGCATGTGTGTGTGTGTGTGTGTGTGTGTGTGTGTGTGTGTGTGTATATATATATATATATATATATATATATATATATGTATATATCCTTTTATTATTTGTATAAATAACTTAAGGTGACAGGCATAACAAATATGCCTTCCTCCTCCTATTCCCCCCAACAACAACCCTGTGAAGTGGGCTAGACTGAGAGAGGGACCTGGCCAAAGACGGTTTTGATGTCTAAGGCGGAAGTAGAACTCAACGTCTCCTGGTGATTGGCTCAAACTGGCTTTCATTCCTAAGGCTGAACTAGAACTCGCTGTCTCCTGATGATTGGCCACTACCTTAACCACTTAATCAAATGGGGTCTTGGGGTTAGATTATTTTTCCCGAGGAGACTCAGTTCTTCAAGGGAAAAAAAGAATCTGCTTTAAAAAGAAAAATGGAATAGCCCAGCCCATGGAAGAGGATCCTTACAAACCCAGGAAATGGACACTCCCACTTACTTCTTGTACAGAAGGATTGCAATAACAATGCAGATAATAAAGACTACAGCTAAAACCGGTCCAATCACCCAGATCAGCCCCTCCTCTCCTTCAATCTTGGGCTGGGGATCAGAGCTGTCCATCTGGATGGGATCAGAGAAGGGACTGGCAGCGTACACCTGGAAAAGAAATCAAGGACAACAAGCATGTAAAAACAGGGGTGGGAAATTATGGCCCCTTTATGACTTGTGGACTGCAACTCCCAGAATTCTTGAGCCAGCTGTCTTTGGAATTCTGGGAGCTGAAGTCCACAACTCTTAAAGTGGCCAAGTTTGGAGACCCCTGACATAAAGGAACACACCTATAGCAGGATTTCTCTTCGTCTTCTCAATGGGGAAAAGTAGATAAGGGGTAGAAAGCAAAGACTTGATTTCACATCAGCCAATGTGAGTGAAAATCCACGTCAAAAACTGTAATCTGGCATTGTGGCTGAGG
The DNA here is from genome assembly GCA_033807585.1 of Hydrophis major. NCBI lineage: Eukaryota > Metazoa > Chordata > Lepidosauria > Squamata > Elapidae > Hydrophis > Hydrophis major. The sequence goes on from CM066328.1 coordinate 7,003,723, forward strand.
TATAGAAGGCAGGTAGTGCTCGACTTACAACAGTTCATTTAGTGACTGTTCAAAGTTACAAGGGCACTGAAAAAAAGAGACTTGGGGCCAGTTTTCACTTATGACCACTGCAGTTTTCACTTATGACCACTGCAGATTGGCAATCAACTCACATTTATGACGGTTGCAGTGTCCCAGGGTCACATGATCCCCTTTTGCGACTTCCTAACAAGGGGGAACCCAGATTCACTTAACAATAGTTTGACTAATTTAACCACTAAAGCGATTCACTTAACAACTGTGTTAAGAAAGGTTATAAAATGGGGCAAACTCACTTAACATAAGTTTCATTTAGCAACAAAAATTTTGGGCTTGATTGCGGTTGTACGTTGAGGACTACCTGTCACTGATTTAAATTATGTCACTTGAGATGTGCAAAATTCACTGATTGGGGAAGGAAAGGTTCCAAAATTCTCTCAGTGCAATTTATGAGTTTCCCCAAGTAAATCAAGACTTTTTCAAGAGGTTCTGGGCATAACATTCCAGATACAGCAAGCATTTCCTGAGGCCAGTTTTCCTCTGAACTGGTGAGTTTTGCAAACTCTTGTTAGTTATTAAACTAACCCGTTTCTGAGTTTGCATTATAATTAGATGAAGCAGCTAGGCCTGTGCAAAGTGCTAAGGAAAAAGGAAAAAAACCCCCACAAACCTCAAGATTAATGTTAAATAAATTTAGCCTGCTGAGTAAATACAGCTTCTACATTTTAATTGACTTGCCAAAATGGGTGGTATAATCTCAGTAGGTAGGATAGCCGTGTTCAAATTTAATTTAGCCTTTTATGCTCTTGCTCTATTATTGCAGTGTTGGAGAAATTTCGATGCACGTCATTTTTTTATTTTTGCACTTTATGCTGCATATTACATTTCTACGTTTGGGCTTTGCGGATATTGACTCTGAATGCTTTGTAAGATATTCATTGTAAGAAATCATACCATCTTATTGCTTTCCGCTGCCCCTCAAAATATTTTGGTGGTTTTTATTTGCAGCACAGTAGATTAATACCATTCGGGGAAAAGCGATAAAAACACAGAAGAGGACCCATCCCAACAAGAAGCTTGTTTGTTTCTGATGTCCGTTAAAAGGAGATCGATGTTAACCCATTCAGGCTCTTAAAAGGGTCCTAAGAATTAGTGGGGAGACGCAAAGGAGGAACTCACAGCTTCATTGGCATGCAGAACGGCCAAAACGAAAATGACATATTTCTGTCCGGCCTCCAGGGCTTTATTTTCAAAGTTGTCGTAGCGTTTCATATCCCCAAGGATGAAGAAAGGGGGCAGGATGTGGAAACGGGCTGCGATGTATGCTTTATGGGGATCCAGTTGACGGGAATGGCGGAGGCTTCGCCGCTGCAGCCTTGAGATCTGCTGAATTAGCTGGAAAAGGAGAAAAGAGGGTATCTAGGTGAGCCGAGATGAATAAGGATTATGTGATGACCCAAAGGGGTGTGGCACAAAGTCAACACAGTCAGATAATAAGTGAGACTCCCTTTATTAGCTCCAACTTTGCCCCCAATGTCCTGGTTATCTTCTGGGCTGGAGAAAAACTCTCCCAGGAACAGCCTTGGGCTGCAGAGAATCAAGTCCAAAACGTGGTCAACAAAAACTGTAATTATAAGTCCAATCAAGGCAAGATGAGGTAATTAGTTCAGCAAGGCAGGAGCAAGAATTCCAGATGTGAAAGTATGGCAGTAATTCAACTCAGATGGGAGGATGCTAGGAACACAGATAACCAAACTCAACACAAGATAAACTCACGTTTGTTCCAAGCAACCGCAGCTCTCAGCTGCCTCTTCTTTAAACTCTCTTTCCAGGTGTGCCTAATGAAGGGAATCAGGGCCCTTTCCTCCCCCGCAACCCACGTTGCTCCCTTCTCCGTTCTTCCCTGTGTGCTCCAAGATGAAGAGGGGGTGGGCCTGGGTCTTCCTCTGAACTCCCTTGTTCTACCTCTGCCTTGCTCTGCCCAGCCTGACTTTGCCCTTTCCCAGTTTCCTCCACAGCCAACAGAGTCACACTCTACTCCCTGTCAGCTGTTCATCTTCCTCCTCAGATTCAGACTCCGACAGGGGCATGACAGATTAATATAAATAAATAAAAGCAGCCCTTTAGTTACAACCATTCATTTAGCAACCATTCAAACTTTACAAGCACTGAAAAAAAAAAACCCCAACTTACAACCAAAACTTGTGCTTCCAACCACTGCACCATCGCCAAGGTCACCGGATCAAAATTTGGAAGCTTGGCAACCAGCATGTATTTATAATGGTTGCAGCATCCTGGGGGGAGGTCATCATTTGCGACCTTCCCAGCCGGCTTCTGACAAGCAAAGTCAATGAGGAAAACTGGATTCACTTAACAGCAACATGATTCATTGAACTGTGGTGATTTGTTTTGTTTTAGATCAGGGGTCTCCAACCTTGGCAACTTTTAAGACTTGTGGACTTCAACTCCCAGAATTCTTCAGCCAGCAAAGCTTAGAAGGCTCTCTGTAGGGTTCATTGTCAAATGTTCCCCCCATCCCCAGTAAAGATATATAACTACAGCATTCCCAGGATCTACAAAGGTAATTAATTACAAGTTCAAAATATGAAATATCTTAAGACTTTTTCATGGAAAATCCCCACTTACCTCTTCTAAATCCATTTCTTCTGGACTATTGTATGAATTTTGGAACTGGCCACTTTTAGTTTTCTTCAAGGGTAGCACCACAATGTAATATGCTCTGATAATCAAAAAAAGAAAGAAAAACAGGCCAAAGAATAGATTAAAAGAAAAGAGACAATGAAGGAGAAGAGCTAATCTAGATGGGAAATGTGATTAACAGAGGTAAGACTCAAAGCAGGAAATATATATTGAGCTGTCTCATCAAGGGAGAAAAATAATTGTCTCCAAACTCACAGGATTTCTAGTTAATTCTAGATAGGTTTCCTCTCTATTTATTTCAATAAATAACATGTTTTAGGTTGTTCAGGCAGCAAAACCAGAATGGGACAACTTGCCACAGCCAATTCACCATGTCCAATTCACCACAGCCAACTCACCATGGCCAACTTGCTATAGAACAACTCATTGTGGGACAATTCAACAATTCAATTATTTCAGATAATTAAAACATTATGTTATTTTTGTCATTTACATTTCATTTGGTCCCTCCTTTTGCAGCCTTTCTTTAATGATTCTATTCCACCATTTTTTCGATATAGTGTAACTCTTGTCCCATGGCAAGTTGTTTTGTGGCAAGCTGGCCATGGCAACTTGTCCAGCAGTGAATTGGCTGCAGCAAGTTCTCCTAGACCCCGACAAAACTGGCCCATGTTGTAAAGATGTTTAGGTGCAGGCAGTGAAAATGTCTGGGTCTAGCTTGAAATGATTTTTTTCTGTGTTTTATAACTGAATAATAGTCCATGGTTTGTACACTGTGATAGCTTCCTGCCTGCTTCATATAAAAAGGCCAAATGCAAATACAAAGGGAGAACTATCAACTGGGTATCTGGCCTCAACAGGGTCCCCCAATGTATACATACTGAACTGGGGAGTCTGAAGTCCTGACATCTGGCAGATTCACCATCACGTTGCCATCTATTTCGTGTCGGTAAGACACCTCTGGCTTTCTGCTCAGCATATTGGCTGCGGTGGACACCATTACTTTCTGCTGAAGATCTCCTTTCTCGCTTCTCTGGCCCACGAGGGAGAATCGGTAAGATGTTTGTGGCTTCAGGTTGGTGATGAGCTTCTTGGTGGCACTCCCACCCACCTCAATCTCTTGGCCAGTGTTCTCATGCCGGATCTGTGAGAAATGGAGGAAGAGGGCATGGAAGAAACATAATACCAGTCAATGACTACTTCAGCTTCAACCGCAACAATACAAGGGCACACAACAGATACAAACTCAATGTAAACCACTCCAAACTCGACTGCAGAAAGTAAGTCTTCAGCAACAGAGTGGTCAATATCTGGAACGCACTACCTGACTCTGTTGTTACATCCTCCAACCCCCACTCCTTTAACCTTAAACTATCCACTATTGACCTCACCCCATCCCTAAGAGGTCTGTAGGGGGCGTGCATAAGCGCACCATCGTGCCTCCCGTCCCTGTCCTATTGTCCCTATTTATTTGTACCTATTTCCTTTATTCTCATTCATGTTTATTTTTATACCTATTATCTTGTAAGTGATTGACAAATCAAATAAATACATAAAATAAATAAATAATTGGGCCCATGTAAGAAACCCAGAAGAATCCTGGTATATCTGACCAACATTAACCTTCAACTTACAGGTAGTCCTGCTAGGCAGGACAAGAAGCAATAAGGATGGAAATTAATCAAGGAGAGAAGCAACCTGGAGTTAAGGAGAAACTTCCTAACAGTGAGAACAATTAGCCAGAGGCACAACTTCCCTTCAAAAATTATGTGTGTTCAATCACTGGAAGCTTTTTAAGAAGAGGCTGGGCAGCCATTTGTCTGAAATAGTATAGGGTTTCCTGCTTGAGCAGGGGGTTAGACTAGAAGACCTCCAAGGACCCTGCCAACTTTGTTATATTCTGTTCTGTTACTTACAACAGGTTGTTTAGTGGTGGCTCAAAATTACAGTCACTGAAAAAGGTGACTGATGACTATTTTTCTCATGACTGTTGCAGCATCCCCATTGTCAGGATTCCAGCAGTTGCCCTAACTAAATCATGAGCTTCAAGCTAAGCTTCAAAAACTTCAAAGGATTTATTAGGAGCAAACATGACCTGTATGACCTGTATGTAGCCTATTCTGAGACGTGTAATTTGCTGGTTTTCCCTTGGAGAATAATTCATATTGAACATGTTCATAGCTGAGAGTCATAAATCATGTTCTCCAATTAGGGATCCCCCCCCCCCCAAATTCTGGTAGCTTAGTTACAATCTTTGCAAGATAAGAATGGAATGCACTTTCGATTCCAAACTGCTGCACTGCTCTTTTACATTTCTCTCCCCGCCCCCCACCACTACTTTTCTGTTCATGGCAACTCTAAAACATGTATAGAAATGTTTTATGAGTTGACACCAATGGTCACGTGATCAAAATTAGGACACTTGGCAACTGGTTCATATTTATGACAGTTGCAATGTCCCGGGGTCTTGTCATCCCCTTTTGGGAACTTCTGACAAGCAAAGTCAATGGGGAAGCCAAATTCACTTAAACGACCGTGTTAACAACTTAACAACTGCAGTGATTCACTTAACAGTTGTGACAAGAAAGGTTGTAAAACGGGACAAAATTCACTTAACAACTGTCTCGCTTGGCAGCAGAAATCTGGGGCTCAATTATGATCATAAGTTGAGGACTGCCATATTTCCCATAGTAATCAATCGAAACTCCACAAATAGGATCTGGACATGCTGCGTCTTTCTATTTATGTTCCACAGCAGCGTTTCATTGTTTTCATTGACATGGTTGGGAAATCCTACAAATCCTTTATGCCTATTATGCCTAGTAGCCATTATGAGTGTCAGCCTCTGTGGATTTTTTCCAGCTGTCCAAATCTTTTTGTCATTACAATGTTGCATAGCACCAAATTCCCTAATTTAGCTAAACAGATTTCAATTCAGCAGCAAGAAAGAAGTAATTTCTGAAGGGATAATATGTTTGAAAATGATCTAGGTTGCTTTGGAAGAGGGCGCAGATTTTCTCTTGCAACAGATTTTTGAGCAAAATACTGCATATCCAAAAATTTATTAGGTCAACATTATTCAGTCAACGGTTTGTTTAAAAATTGGTTCCAAACTAATAATTTTGATTGAATAACCTTTCAAAACAAGGGTGATGACAAAAGTAGGTTGCATGATTCCTGCAACCTTCGCACAGCAGATGCAAATTGGCTGGTGATTAACCAATCAAATTGCCTCTGTTGCACCAGGGGTGGGATTCTACCAGTTCAGACTGGTTCAGGTGTACCAGATGTTAAATTTGCATCTGGTTCGCCAAACCAGTATTTGAACTGACTGGCTGGCCCTGCTCACCCCTCCCCTCCCCGGAGTCTCCACATGGCCCATTTTCGATACAGGTAAATGCAGGGTCTGCGTGGAGGCTCTGGGAGGGGGAAAAAACAGCCCTCCTGGAAGTCCAGAAATGGGCCTGTTCCCATCTTCCGGAGGGTCTCCAGAGCCCAGGGAGGCCGTTTTTGTCCTCCCAGTGGCCCGAGGAAAGCCTTTGGACCCTGGGAAGGTGAAAAATGGCCCTCTCTGAAGTTCAGGCAGTCCACGCCCACCATCGCCGCGTCCACCCAGCAACTGGGCAGCGAACCGGTTGCTGGGATTTTTTAATCCCACCCCTGTGTTGCACAAAGGATGCAGGATTCCCCCTTTCAGAGGATTCCTTGCAGACACGGATGTTAAACATGTACCTTGTATGAAATAGGGGAGTTGTAATTTTCAGGAAACTCCCAGCCTAGAAGGACCGACGTCTTGGTGACCATTTTTGCTCTGAAGTTTTTGGGAAAAACTGTGGGGAAGAAAAACAATCAACGAAGGGCGGAGCAGGTGACTCGAAGTGAAAATGGCAGAATTTGGATTTCATCAACGGAGACACGTTTTCTACACAATTAGTATAGTGCCCCAAAGTGACCTCTGTGCCATTTGTGCCTCGTGAAAACTCTTATCCAGACCTTCAACACCCTGTTTTGCTACAAACAAACAAATAAATAAATAAATAAACCTCTTATGATCCCAGGGCCCTTTACAGCATTCCCACTGCAATGAAAATCAACTACAAATTCTCCTGTTTGGCTGCTGAGGATAGAAGGTGTGCATGGAATCGTGCAACTTTGTTGTTTTAAAAACTGGTTTGCATAGGTGTATTTTTTCCCTTCACCGGCTTGTAAAAATAATAATAATCATAATCATAATAAGAAAAGAAAAAAAAGAGTTCAAAGAGAGGGAAGGGGGCAAAAGCTGAAGAAAAAACTCCGCCCACCTGTGATGGCAACTGCTCCGCCCAGCTGTCAATCAAGAGGCTGCCTGGACTGGACTTTTAGCAGAAAAAGGTAAAAAAGACTTACCTGCCGAAGGCAAAGGGAAACCACCTGCCTTGTTACAGGATTAATTGTTTTTAAAAGCCTGCTTGTTTTTTGGTTTTTTTTTGGCTTTGCTCTGCTTTTTTTAACGGTACTCACACGCCATCTTCAAGCCGGCGAGGAGTTTAGGACTACAGTTGTTTTTGGTTTAGAATTTGGCTTCTCTGCCTCCCAGGATTCAGACCCTTGGGGCAGAAACTGGCAAGTCCTACCTTGATCCAGAAGGACCGTCCGATATTGAACAGTGGGGCTGAACGGCCCGGGACCTTTACTGGTATGAGCCCGGATTTTAACATCGTAAGCGGTGTTGGGCTTGAGACCATTCAGGATGTATGAGTTTTCTGGAGAGGGAGGGAGATCTGTCTCCTGGGGGTTTCCCGAAGAGGTGGTCTCTCGGTAGGCCACGGTGTACTTGACGATGACACCGTTCCTCTCGGCTAAGACGGGGGGCAACCACTTGACCTGGACCGATCTGGAGGTGATGTTGCTCGCCTCGAGAATCTGAGGGTAACCCTTTGGCACATCTTCTGGGATGGTGATTTCTTGCAACGCTTCCTCCCCAAAGCCGGCCCGGCTCTTCACGGCCAGCTTGAAGACATACGTGGCACCTTTGTGGACATGGGTGGCGATATATTTGTCCTCCTGGGTGGCAAATTCCAGGGTGGCCAGCGGGTCAACATCTTTGCGGCCAAACTGGAGGCGGTAACCCAGCACCTGGCTTTCGGATTCCAGAGGGGGTTCCCATTTGACCAGGAGAGAGTTTTCATGGGTGGGATACACAGACAGGATCGGTTTCCCTGGGACTGGAAAACAAAGAGAAAATAGGTTTGTGATGGGAAGCAGCCTGCCAGTATGGAATAATAATAACAACAACAACAACAACAACAATAATAATAGACTATACTGAGATATATTGCAAATTTCATTTTCATCTGCTGCAAGAATGTACAATATTAGGTTTTAGGAGAGTTGTGTTAGTCAATGTGGGCCCAAAATCAGTAGTAGTGTAGGAGCACCTTTTCTGGCACATAGAATTTATTCAAATAAAAGATAGAAAGCTTCTTCCTTTCCTTTCCCTCCCTTTTTGCATTTAAACTTTTGAACTTTTAATTAAAACAAATGATATTAATTGCTTTGTACTTAATAGTCCCCTGATTTCAAGGTTGAGTAACCCGCTTAGATTGTGACTTAGACTCAATAGATACAAACCACTGGAAACTTGGACTATTGATTGGTTTTATTTTTTAAATCTCTCCCCTGCTAACTAGGGAAAATCTTTTTATTTTACACAAATGAATAAAAGAAATGCACAATTAGAAGAAATCAAGTTGAAGACTAGTGTAGAAAGGACTCTTAATAATAAAACATGCTTTCTATTTTAACTCCAGCCCAAATTATCCTACTTTGGAGATGTGGCTCTCTGGAGAAGGCTGTAATCTTGGGAAAGGTGGAAGGAAAGGAAAGAAGAGAAAGACCAGCATCAAGGGAGATGAACGCAGTTTACATCAGTGATGGGTGCTTTGTTGAAAGACCTGAAGGGCCAAGTTGGGGACAGATCATCCTGGAGCAAATCTTGTTTGGTCACTCAAAGTCAATCCTGATTTGATGGCACACAACCTACCGAACAACTTAAAGATCTAGTTCTGATGCTTGGAAAGGAGGATGGAAAGAGAAGAGGACGACCAGCAACAAGGTGGATGGACTCATCCAGTTTTGGTCATCACAATATAAAAAAGATGTCGCAACTCTAGATAAAGTACAGAGTTGATTAGGAAGCTAGAGGCTAAAATAAATGAAGAATGGATTTGGGTTTGTCTAATATAATGTCAGGGGTGACATGAGAGCTGTCTTCCAATATCTGAAAGACTGTCACAGAGAAATAAGGAGGATCGACATATCCTCCAAAGCACCTGAAGGCAGGACAAGAAGCAACAGATGGAAACTAATCAAGGAGAGATGCAACCTGGAATTAAGGAGGAATTTTTGACAGTGAGAAGAATTAATCAGTGGAACAACTTGCCTCCAGAAGTTATGAATGCTCCAGTACTGGATGTTTTTAAGAAGAGACTGGATAGCTATTGGTCTAGAATTGTTATAGAGGTTGTCAACATTTCAACTAACCAATTCCAAACCAATAAACTCCATGACAAGCATTTCCTCAAAGTTCCATTTTATTACAGTTGTCCTATTGACACATCTGGGAAAACCCAAATCTTGAGAGTTCCGGGTTTTCCCTTCCCAAAAGAAAAATCAAAGATCCCTCCCCTGCATGCACCAGTCCATCACATGGCCCAATCAAATCTTCACCCCAACTGGAGACCTTCCTCCAGACGCTCCCTTCCAGGTGCAGGGAAACATGTCCTTGACTCTCTGAGAAATAATGTTGTTGTGTCTAATCTTCTATCTCACTATGAAATCCCCTCTGCCAAATTTCCAGGCACTGAATGTGGCAGTCTCGAAACTTCTGAGTAAAATATGGCTTCCAAGGCTAACAAGGATTCCTGCTTGAGCAGGGGGTTCGACTAGAAGACCTCCAAAGTCCCTTCCAATTCTGTTATTCTTTATAGAAGCAATGTTGGGAGGTTGGAGAAAATCTATCTATGTGGCCTATCCAAGAGTTGACACCAACTTGACGGTATATAATCAATCAATTTTAACCATTTTCTTTAAGCTCTTTATCTACACTATATTCTTTAAAGCCTAATTTCACTATAATCTCTCATCTCTTTCTATGTTGTATCGCTAATATGTTGCTTTATGGCTGATTTATCTCTATCTGTAGTACTAATCTTTCTCCATCTCTATAATCATTCTCTCTGAAGCGGTAACATTTTTCCTGCAGAGTTTAATTGGACTTTTACAGATAGTCCTCAATTTATGAGCTTAACATTTCTGTTGCTAAGCAAGACAGTTGTTAAGTGAGATTTGCCCCATTTTACCGGCTTTCTTTGCCAGAGTTATTAATTGAATCACTGCAGTTGTTAAGTGAATTGCAGGGTCATTAAGCAAATCCAGCCTCCCCAATTGATTTTGCTTGTCAGAAGGTGCAAAAGGGGATCACATGACCTTGGGACACTGCAACCGTCATAAGTATGAGACAATTGCCAAGAGTCCGAATTTTGATCACCTGACCATGGGGAACACTGCAACATTTATAACTGTGAAAAATGTTCATAAGTAACTTTTTTCCATGCCATTGTAAGTTTGGGCATTAAATGAATAATTGTAAGTTGGGGACTACCTGTAATTCACCCTGTGTTTTTAAGTTTCTGGTTTTTCTTTCTTTTCCATCCAAAATTTGTTCTTTCCCCCGTCTTTTCAGTTTATTTGTTCCTGACAGGGGATCTTTATCTTTCTCCTTTCCCACCCCCCTAATTTTTATTGCCTCTGAGAGAAAGAGCTAGGACAGTTTTTTTCCTCATGCCACTCTGAGGGAAGAGATTAAATGCTTCTTTCTCCTCAGTTTTTTCAGCTGCAGCCTCCTTTCTGTGTCTCCTCTCCTCATCAGGACAGTCTATCTTTCAGTCTGCCTCTTTATTTCACTCCGGGTGTTTGGCTCTCTTTATTTAGCTTCCTCTTCAAAATGGCTGTGGCGACAGAGTCCTCAGGCAGCCATCTTGTCTTCCCCCTCTTCTTGACTCCTGCCCAATCAATGCTTTGATTGGCTGCTGCGGTTTGGCTGCTGCCATTTGATTGGTAGCTGGGTTGTCTTGATGATAGGGGGGAGGGCCAAGAGAGGGAGGGGAAGGAGTACAGGTGCTTATCATCTGTTCAGACAGGTGGTGCTTCCACACTAGCAATTCGCAATATTGGCAATTTTATGGTGTATTTATTTATTACATGATTTTTCTGGATGCTTGTAATATAAGCCTTACACCAAAAATAAGTCCGTTAAGATTGTCAACCAGACACATTTAGTACCCTATTTCCCTGAAAATAAGGCCTAACTGGAAAATAAGCCCTAATGCATCTTTTGGACCAAAAATTAATATAAGACCAAGTCTTATCTTCGGGGAAACGCAGTAGATTGCTACCCCACTTTCATTGCTGTTTATAAGTAACTCGAGGTGGCAAACATACAGGTAGTCCTCAACTTACAACAGTTCATTTAATGACCGTTCAAAGTTATAACAGAACCCCCCCAAAGTGACTTATGACCATTTTTCACATGACCACAACAACATCTCCATGGTCATGTAATGAAACGTCAGATGCTTGGAAAATGACTCGTATTTATGACAGTTTAGTTTTCCTGGGGCCATGTAATCACCTTCTGACAACCAAAGTCAATGGGGAAGCCAGACTCACTTACTGGCTTAAAAATATGGGGCTCAATTGTGGTAATAAGTCAAGGACTACCTGGACATAATACTACTTTTCCTCCTCCTGTTTTCCCCTCAACAACAACCCTGTGAGGTGGGCTGAGCTGAGAGAGAGAGAGAGGGACTGGCCCAAAGTCACCCAGTTTGCTTTTATGCCTAAGGCAGGACGAGGATTTCTTGAACTTCAACTCCCAGAATTCCCTAGCCAGAATTCTGGGAATTGAAGTCCACGTGTTTTAGTTATGACAGGAAACCCCAGAGCTTCAAGATCTGTGAAAACAGAATGGTCCCCAAGAAAGCATCCTTCCAGGGAATGGATTTCATCTTCCAACTGTACTTAGTCTTAAGTCAAGGACTACCTGTATTGCTTTTATCTAATAAATTATACTGAGTACCGATGGAGAAAACAGCCAATACATGAATTAATTATCTTCTCCAAATGTTTAGCAGTGGAAAAGAAATCCAGTGATCAGTGACCTACTGCAAAGATTTCAGGGGGAAAAAAGCATTACCTGAAACATTGGGAAATATAATTAAAAATTATCATTTTGAAGAAGAAAGATATTGAACATTTAACTAATTGCTGATCTGCTGAAAAGGCTGCTCTGTGTTGCTTCTATTGATGCATCATGAAAGAATTTAAAAAAAGACTACTTCCACAAATGGCTTACTATAAAAGTTGACATTATGAAAAGTAATGTTCATAAATATTAGGCACATCAAGGGTTTCTGTTGAATATTTTGTCTGGAATATCCCCCCTCTGTTTTGTAGGGGGTGAAAATGGAAATAAGGGGATTTATGGGGACTGATGTCAAAAAAGGGGAATGGAAGCAGATGATCAAAGCCCTGTCAAAAAAGGGGAATGGAAGCAGATGATCAAAGCCCAACCCCCATTTATGTCCAAGCGAAATATGCAATCAATAAATAGTGAATATTTGTCACTCGGGGTTGAAATGATGCCCTCTGAGCATGGTTGCTTTCTTGCAGCCGTTTCATGACCTGACTAGGTAACATTATCAATGCTAGAAGGGAAAGGGTTTTGTGGAGGAGGAGAAGGATTAGGAGGATTTTAGGGTCCTTGGTGTTCTCTGAGTTCGTTGTTTTCTTGGGAGACGTTTCATTACCCAACTAGCTAACATCATCAGTGTTAGAAGGGAGTGGGGAAGGAGGAGGAGAAGGAAGAGGAAGAGGAGGAGGTGGAAGAAGATGACTGTGGGATCTTTGGTGCTCCCTGAGCTTGGTTGTTTTCTTGCAGACATTTCATGATCCAAACTAGATAACACGATGATTCTGTCACTGACACCCCACCGCAGATGATCTTACATGGGTGTGTACTGCTAGTCCTCGACTTAGCTGTCTGGAGGATTCTACCAAAATATATTTTAATCTTCATGTTATCAATCTATCCTGGCAAGCTTCTATTTCATTACTTAAGGCAGACTATAAATTCTGTACTAAACTACTTGCTCAGCCTCTTAAATTAATTACAGGCGAAACGCTACCTCTGCATCAATCCAGATGTATGCCAAACCCAATAACATAGCGAGCGTAGATGGAGAGTTATTCTATGTAATATAGTTTTGTAAAAATAATTCAATTCTCCATTTCATATGATTTCTAGATACAGTGAGAGCTGGTGTGTGAAAGGATGATTTCTGGAAACAAACTATAAAAATAAAAAGGCAAATAAAAGTTATGTCAACATGTAGAGAAAATTTAATATAGCTGATATAGGTTTATTACGGTTGGAGCTGTGCATACATGTAGCCCTCAACTTACAACAGTTCATTTAGTGACCATTTGAAGTTACAGTGTCACTGAAAAAAGTGATTTAAGACCATTTTTCACACATATGTTCGTTGTAGTATCCCTGTGGCCCCATGATCAAAATTCAGGTGCTTGGCAACTGACTCATATGTATGACGGTTGCAGTGTCCCATTGGGGGTCACATAATCCCCTTTTGCGACCTTCCGACAAGCGAAGTCAATGAGGAAGCTGGATTCCCTTAACGACAATGTTACCAACTTAAGAATTGCAACGATTCATTTAACAACTGTGGCAAGAAAAGTCATCAAATAGGCAGAGGTGGGGTTCAAATTTTTTAACAACCGGTTCTGTAGGCATGGCTAAGAAAGGCAAAAAACGGAGCCGGGGGGGGGAGGGGGGGCACGCTCAGTTTTGGAGCCTTCTGGGCCTCAGGGAAGCCTCCTTTGGGGAGGCATTTTTGCTCCCAGGAAGCTCCCCTGGGGCCTAGAAGGCAAAAAATGGAGTGCGAGTAGCGGAGGTGGGGACAGGCGGGGGTGGTGGTTGCTGTGCTCCCCCTCATTCTGTTTTTTGCCTTCCTGGGCCTCAGGGAAGCCTCCTGGGTGAAGCAGTAAGACAGCGAAGGTGATCCTGGCACATCAGAATGATCATCAGCTGATCATCGGAACAGCTGATCATTGGGGGGGAAAAAGAAATACCCTAAGGCAGGGGTCCCCAACCACCGGGCCCTGGACCGGTACTGGTCCGTGGGTCACTTTGTACCGGGCCGCAAATAAAATAAAAAATAAAATAAAAATGGCGGCTTTCTTCGCCTTCAGTGAATGCTGCTGGGATCAGGGATCAAGGACACAAAGGAAAGAAGGGGAGGGAGGAAGCAACCAAAGCCTGACCTACTCTCTGGCTCAGTGGCTTCGGTTTCCTCCTGCCTTGTTCCTCTCTCAGTCGCTCTCTCGCTCCTCCACCAGCCCAGGAAGAAACTGCTTCAAAAAAGCCGGCAGGGTGGCTTTTCCTGTCAGCGCAGCTCCTCCGAAGCGCCCGTTCACCCCCACCCAGCCACTGCGGTTCAATCCAGTGCTCCGTTCTGCCTGCCTGCCTGCCTTCGTTTCTGGTTGTTTCAGAGCAGCTTCAGCTGAGAGAAAGAGGCGAATAGTTATCAAAGGGAGGGAGACACCTGAGGCGATGGAGCTGAGGAAGGCAGGGCCGAGAGGCGGGGCTTCTCAGCCCTCCTGCAGGGACTTGTCCTGAGCCGCGGAGACAGCCGTGGGCCGCCGCCACCCAGCGCTCAGTTTTGAAGGTGCTCCTCAGCCCGGCGCAGTTCCTGAATCTGCAGCTGAAACCCTCCGTTTTAAAGGTCCCAATAAAGGAGAATATCTGTCGCTCAGGGTTGCAATGAGGAGGCCTTGGTGCTCCCTGAACTTGGTGGTTTGCTGGCGGACATTTTATTACCCGACTAGGTAACAACATCAGATGTTACCTAGTCAGGTAATGAAACGTCTGCAAGCAAACCACCAAACTCAGACTCCACCCCCCCCCCCCGGTCCTTGAAAAAGTGTTTCTGCGTGAAACTGGTCCCTGGTATAAAAAAGTTTGGGGACCACTGCCCTAAGGAGTGACTGAGCAGGGAAGAATGCTTTCAGCGATATCGGGCATGCGCGTAATGTCGCACATGCCCGATAAGGACTGACTGGGAGGGGAGGGGTGAGCGGAGAGGGGTGGGGCCAGCCAGAGACACAATTTGCCGGTTCTCCGAACTGCGCTGTCAGCCTCAAGATACCTTCCCCTTCCTAACTATCTGCTATTATTTCATTATTTCTCTGGCGGGTAGAATGCAATGACTGGACAGTACGGGTTTCACTCCTTTCAAAATAGCAACGGGGCAAGATTTTGTACCCATACCTGAACTGCCTGGTGAAAACCCAACTGTCCAGTCATTGAGTGATTGGATATCTCAACTTCAATTTAATTGGCCAATTGTCCGCAAAGCTTTGGATGAGGCGCACCGATCTCATAAGAAATTTGCTGACAAAAGGCGAGCTCCACAGATGTCATATCAAGTGGGCGATAAAGTATTTCTCTCGACCAAATATTTACAAACTACCCAAAAATCAAAGAAATTGGGTCCTAAGTATGTAGGACCTTTCCCCATTGAGAGGATTATAAATCCTGTAACTGTCCAACTGACTTTACCAAAGACTCTTCGTCGTATTCATCCTGTTTTTCATGTTAGTTTGTTGAAACCAGAACATACCTGTGCCTTGAGACCAATCCAATCTGATCCCCCTGTGCCAATATTGATTGAGGGAGAACAACATTTCGAAATTAAAGAAATTCTGGACTCTAGAAAATGGAGGGGTCGTACCCAATACCTTGTAGCTTGGAAACATTTTCCTCCGTCCCATTCTGAATGGGTAAATGAAAAGGACCTTAGGGCTCCTGAACTTTTAAAGAAATTTCATGCTAAATATCCTGATAAACCATAGAAATGTACATTAATGTTAACATATAACTATTTTATTTTTCTTTCAGGGACTTATGTCCTTCTTCTAGGGGGTCCGAATGTCAGCCTCAAGATACCTTCCCCTTCCTAACTATCTGCTATTATTTCATTATTTCTCTCGGCTGTCATGGCAACGGTGGGAGGGGGGATTTTATATGGGAAGAGAGCTGGAGGTGTTTGCATTCCTTGCTGGGCTAGCAAGGGGAGGGGGGATTCTTGTCTTTAACTTTCTGTTTCCTGGCTATCTTTTCCTCTTTTGCGCAACTGCGAACTTTTATCAAAATATGTCAAGGTCATTTGACAAGACGTCTCATCACCATCTAAAGATGACCACATGAGCTGTCTCAAAAGTTTTAATTGGAAGAACCATTTGAACTTTGGGGGGTGGGGACAAATCTATTTCTTTGTATATGCATTCTACCCGCCAATTTCTCAGTTTCGGAATTGCTTTGTAGCTACCACTTTATTTCCCAGTAAAAGGATAACTTTGCTCTACCCATGGAGTCTGAGTATTTCTTTCTTGGGATCTAAAAGGAGCGCAGCCTGACATGCGCAGAATCATAACAACCAGTTCTATGAACTGGTAGAATCCCACATCTGAAAATGGGATAAAACTAACTTAACAAAGGTCACATTTAGCAATGGAAATTTGGGGTTCAGTTGTAGTTGCCGGTTCTCCGAATTGCACAGAATCATAACAACCGGTTCTATAGAACCGGTCCGAACCAGTAGAATCCCATCCCTGAAAATGGGGTAAAACTAACTTAACAAATAACACACTTAGCTATGGAAATTTGGGGTTCACCTGTAGTTCTAAATTGAGGACCACCTGTATAATATATTTAAAGATACACACACACACACACACACACACACAAATAAAATCGGTGTACAGACCCAAAACACTTCGCTATTTAGTTATCTCAGTTGTGCATTCCTCAAAAAAAAAAGCAAAGAGGAAAATGAGAAAAGAACAAAGACAGAAGAAAAAGAGTAATTTTTTGTTTTGGTATCAGAGCTATCCCTGATGACAGGGAGAAACACCTGAAGGCTTCATTTGGCCTCTCTCACCAATTGTCCAATTCTGATTTTCAAAGATTTTCAATCTTCTCATTGCACAGGTACACCTACAACCACAATGGAGCCCATCCATTACAGTTGTAAGTCATGATGGTCATAATTCACAAGTTAGTCATGTAACCAACCTGACTTTATGACATTTTTTTTTAAAGGCAAAGGTGGAAATCTAAGTGCGAATGCCATGGACCTAAGTGATGGATTTGGACTAACTAAACTGTTGTAAAACGTAGTCATGTGGGGTGGAAGGCTGCAAATGGCCACAAGGGGCATTGTTTGTCAACTCATAAAACATTTCTATGGTCTTTTTAGAGTGGCCAACAGAAAGGGAGGGGAGAGCAGTGCAGCAGCTTGGAAACCGAAAGTGCATTCCATAAATGTTTTCAAAGATAGTAACTAGGTGACGGAAGTTTCTGCCGGGCAAAATTCTAACTGGAGAGCATGATTGATGACTCTGGGCTATGGAGGTGTCCCGTTGGAAGATATGAATTACGATACACCCAGAGGGGTGCGGGGAAACCAAGGTCAAGGGTGACAATGAATGATGTGCCTCAGAGTCAGCTACACCCAGGTAGTGCCGGACATGTTAACTCCCAATAAATCCTTTTTTTAAGTTTTGGAAGTTTGGCTCGAGACTGATGATTTAAATGGGGGTAACTGCCGGAATTCTGACATCGTTGCTGTGGAGTGACCGAAGTTCAGTCATATGACTGCAGAGGGCCCCCCACTGGGCTGTAAGCAACTTGAAGGTAGGTCTGTTGTAACTCTGAATGATTGCTCAGTGACTGGTCGTGTAAGTCAAGGTGTAAGGCATCCAGAAAGTATCCATGACTAATCATTAGACAAGGGTCTTGTAGACCCAACCCTTCTGGGCTGCTCACCTGCTCCCTTGGTCACAACCGGTTTTGGCTTGCTCCGGGCCCCGTCCCCTTTCATGGTGTAGGCAGCTACTGTGACCGAGTAGGTGGTCTCTGGCTGAAGTCCAGAAATGACCATTTCCTGAGGAGTTAAAGCAAAGAATTAAAACAAAAAAACCTACCTTCCTTCCTCTTCTTTCTTTCCTTCCTTCTATCTATCTATCTATCTATCTATCTATCTGTCTGTCTGTCTGTCTGTCTGTCTGTCTGTCTGTCTGTCTTTCTTTCTCCTTCTCTCCCTCCCTCTTTCTTTTTCCCTCCCTCCCTCCCTCCCTCCCTCCCTCCCTCCCTCCCTCTCTCTCTCTCTTTCTTTCTTTCTTTCTTTCTTTCTTTCTTTCTTTCTTTCTTTCTTTTCCTTCCCTTTGGAAAAATAATTGGGATCCAGCATGCAAGACACAGCACAAAGCAATCCTTGACACATCGCATCACATCACATCACATCACAAGGAAACAGGGTTGGGTGGGGAGGAAACCTGACATTCGCCATACCAAACCCACAACTTGCAATGGAATAAATCCCGTGTTTTAAACCGAAAGCTCTGAAGAGGGAAGGGGCTCCATTCTTTCTCGTCTTCACAGAAAAGGGTCTTGTCAATGGGACTTTTGTTGGTTCCTCAAAGGAACTCAGAACTCCAAATTACTGATCTCAACTGTATTGACCATAGGAGAACAGAGTTGGAAGGGACCTGGGAGGTCTTCTAGTCCAACCCCCTGCTGAAGCAGGAAACCCTATACCAGGGGTCTCCAACCTTGGCCCCTGGAAGCCTGGCGGACTTCAACTCCCAGAATTCCACAGCCAGCTTTGCTGGCTGTGGAACTCTGGGAGTTGAAGTCCGCCAGGCTTCCAGGAGCCAAGGTTGGAGACCCCTGCCCTATACCATTCCAGACAAATGGCTGTCCAATCTCTGCTTGAGGGCTCACAACTTCTGGATGCCAGCCATTGCAGTGAGTGATTGTTCTCACTTTCAGGACCCCTCCTTTCTGTGATAGCCCGTCAAATATTGAAACACCGCTACCCTGTCTCTCCTAGTCCATCTTTTCATTAAACTAGACATACCCACTTCCTTCAACTGTTCTTCATGTGTTTTAGCCTCCAGTCCCCTAATCCTCTTGGTTGCTCTTCTCTGCACCCTTTCTGGAGTCTCGAAATCATTTTTACATCTGTTTGAAAACTCTTCTTTCTTGTTTCATTTTGTAGGGGGAGAATGAAAAATACCAAGAGCTTTGCTTCTAGTTTCTATAGCACAAAAAACAGCTGCTTGAGAATAATAAGCCCAAAGGATGCATTTCCTGCAGCTCACAGCAGCTAGGTTTGCACAAAGGACACTTATCTTGTTTTAACCCTCGTGTCTTAACCTGGTTTAGCGGAGTTTCCAGTGTCAAGTATGAAGCTGCTTTAACTGGATCTGCATAAGGCCACACTGATGTTGGTTGAACCATCGCTTCAGTTAGTTTAACATGATCCGCTTCTTTGCAAACTTATGTTGATGTATTCGTCACCTCTTAAACTACTTTAACAGTGTTGGAACAAAGGCACATGTTGGTTTAACCTTCACCACTTAACTCAGTTTAACAGGCTCTGCACCTCTGCACACTCATGTTGGTTTAAGCCTAATTTCTAAAGCTGGGTTAACAGGGTTTGCATTTCTGTAAACGTTAACTCTCATTTAAGCTAAGTTAACATGGCCTGCATCTCTGCACATTTATGTTAGTCTAATCGTCACCTCTTAAGCTAGTTTAACAGGCTCTGAACAAGGGCGCACTTATGCTAGTCCAGGGGTGGGTGTGGCTGGGTGGTCATGTGATAGAGTGGGTGTGGCTGGGTGGTCATGTGACTGGGTGGGTGTGGCCAACTTGATGTCGCTTCTTTGCTCTAATTACCTAAAAAAAGATAATATACTAAAAAGTTGTTAATTATTTTGTGCGTTTAAATACTTAAATAAAAGACTGGGTGAAACAAGGCTTACTAGCAGTGACTGGGAGAGGGATCTTGGAGTCTTAGTGGAGTTTCTGGTGAGTTACTTGATTCTTATTATTGGGGAATTAATCCCCTCGGAGGCTAGTGGCTCTGTGATCTGATTTTCTCAATGGCTTTCCTCCGCAAACAAGCGCTGAGTGGGATTGTTTATCTAGCTTGCCACCCTTTTACGAGGTGTGAAATGCTCCTGGCTGAATGCCCAGATGTTCTATTAAGCTTATGAAGAGCTTTCCTTTGCTGCTTGTCTTTCTGAGGTTATTGGGGACTCTCCAAGCCCCACAGAGTCTTAGCTACACCCTGAGAGCCCCCAGCAGCCCACCCATCTAGTCTAACCTTCACCTCTAGTTTAACAGGCTCCGCATCTCTGTACGTTCATGCTGGTTTAACCCTCATTTTTCCATACCTAGGTTAACCTCTGCGCCCCACTCCACCCAGATTCCATGCAAAGAAGCTAACCCAACATTCGGAGAGACTGAAGCACACCAAGCCACACAAAACCTAACAGGGGAGGGAAGGGGGGGGGGAGAAAGGGAGATACTCAACACCATGCTATCACTAACAACAGGGAAGGGAGCCGGGAAGAGAATTGTCACAACGGAAGCATTTTACTTACGTATTCTGCAGTATCATCGGTCTCCCACTGAACAAAAGAAGGTAGGCAGGTGAGGATGAAAAGGGGAAAGAGAAAGAAAAGTGAGGTGATGTGGGGAGCACGGGGGGAGGGGCTGCCTGGGGAAAGAAAGGCCAGGGTTAGGAAGCCTCCCCTGAAGATGCTGGGGCAAAGTGGGCAGGAAGGATCGGTGAGGTTAGTAAGAATGAATCATTCTATTAACAGAGGTGGGGAGGGGGGCGCGGCTGAACTGGGCTGGAGGGAGTGCAATTTTGGAATTACAGGAAGTCCTTGTGTTGTGGCTCTGAGGTTTGAGCCTGCTTTATTAGAGGACGAAGACTCGGACAATGGGGAAGAGGAGGTTTTGGAAATGCCTTCCTCCCTGATTGTGCCTCAGGTGTCGGCAGATAACCCGGAGGAAAGACCTGAGGCTAATCAGGAAAAGGAGGAGGATGTATCAAAGTCTCTGACTGAGAATCCAGCAGAGGAATGCTGGCTTGATGCGAGGCAGCGTCGCAGGCAAAAGTGCGAGCTGCAACACAGAAAGAAGGGACGAATCAGAGACTGAGATGAGGGACTGACACGCCCCACAGGGA
The DNA here is from genome assembly GCA_033807585.1 of Hydrophis major. Taxonomy (NCBI): domain Eukaryota; kingdom Metazoa; phylum Chordata; class Lepidosauria; order Squamata; family Elapidae; genus Hydrophis; species Hydrophis major. Next base: position 7,024,566 of record CM066328.1, read on the forward strand.
ATAAAAGTGGGTGTGTTCGCTCTGGGGACTTGTTCGGGACAACGTGTTACTTGTGGAGAGAAGCTTCGGAGTATCCTGTGTGTGGTGACAGCTTGTATGATTTGTATTCCTCTTATCTGGTCGGACTTGGCAGACAGCTTGTGTGAGACTGCCAAGAACTTTATCAGCTCAAAGGAGTTAACTCCATAATTACTGGACTGGCTTGCTTGCTTGTAGTTGGAAATTTGGACTTCTCACCTTGTTTGTACAGGTGAGACATAACACCTCGACTTACAGCGATTCATTTAGTGACCATTCGAAGTTGCAACAGACAGCGCAAGCCTCATAAATACACGCTGGCTGCCAAAGCGGGCAAATTTTGATCCAGTGAGCACGGGGATTGAAAAAAAAAAAAAAAAAAACGACCGTAACTTGCTTTTTTCCCCCCGTGTCGTCATAACTTTGAACTGCGGTTGTCAAGTCGAGCAGCGCCTATAAGCGTTTTCAATTCTTGCCTGTAATTCCTTCTTCAATCACGGGCTGCTGGATACGACTGCCTTTTGAAACCTGGAGAAAGTCTTCCTTTGGGTCAATTTTTGGGGCGTGTGTGTGTGTGTGAGTTGTGTGTCAAAAAAGCACTTCCTTAAGGCCATGAGGCTTTTTTGTCATGAGGACTAGAATCTTTCTCCCTACGGGAGAGATGCAGCTAAATCCTTGGCTCTGATGCATAAAAACATCAAGGCTTGGCACTTCCCAGGTAGAATTGGAAACGGCTTCTACCTTATAAATAATTGGCATCAGATCATTACAGGCAGTCCTCATTTAAGGACCATTCATTTAGCGACTGTTCTAAAGCTATGGACATGATATGGAAAAAAGAGACTTATGACTGGTCCTCACACTTAATGACCATCACAATACCCTGAGGTCACATAATCACAATCTGGGCACTTGCCAAGCAGCCTGTCTTTCTGACCGTTGTGATCCCCATTTTGCGACCTTCCCAGACAGCTTTCCACCATGTTGATGGAAATCCAAATCGATGGAGAAGCCGGCAGGGAAGCGATGTGTTGTGACCTGTCAGCCGCCAGTAGCCGAATTAGAGGAGGCAGTGGCATGGCAGTGAGGGTCAGCATCAAGGTAACCCTGGGCCATCTGTCAGTCCTCAGATGGAGAGTCAACCAGGAGGTGGCTGATGAGGAAGAGGAGGAACAGCTGGGTCCAGTGCCTGACACACAGATGCGCAGAAGGCAGAGGAGAGGAGAGCAGTGGAGATCTATGGGCCGGTCCTTGGGACAGAAGAGACACTGCGGCTAGCGAAGCCCCACCCTAGCTCGGGGGATAAAAGGCAGAGGACAGAGATGAATCAGTGTGGCAGACTTCATCTCCCAGCCGGTCAGCTACTGATACCCCGCACTTCCGAATCCTAGTCTGGATATTATCGGAATTCTTCTTGGAATCCACAGCACCTTCTGAGTGTGCGTGTGTGTGCATCTGCTGCTGGAAGAAAGTGACTTCCTTTGCACAAGTGTGGGAAGACAAGAGAGCGTTGGGCCAGTTAAAGGGGGAAAGGGAGCGAGTGTCCACTTTCCACAGGACTTAAAGAGACTTCGTAGCCTGCTGTGAGAGAGCGGATGCTGGCGCTCCCCACAAAAGGAACATTTCGTTAACTACAAAGGGCTTGTCGTGTCTGGGAGCTGGGTCAGAACACGATGCCTCGCTGATTCACTTAACGACCACAGCAAAAAAAACACAACCCTCATGAAATCGGGGGCAGCCGTGCGATGCCTGAGATAATATCCGAACTGCTTAACAACATATTTCCACGTCCCTATTGTGGTCCTAAGTCGAGGATTACCTGTAGAACTGAGCGAATGGACGAGACTATCCTCTCTTTAATATTCACCAAAATATTGTTGTTTGATGCACAAAGGGAAGAGAGGGTGAGTGGAAAAATCAGGCAGTTTTGGAATGTTGACACAGGTAGTCCTCAGATTTTGACCATAATGGAGCCCAAACTTTCTGTTGCTAAGTGAGACATTTGTTAAGTGAGCTTTGCCGCATTTTACGATTTTTCCTGTTAAGTGAATCACTGCAGTTTTGTTGTCCTAATTCTTGTTAAGTTAGGAAAACGGTTTCCCCATGGTCAGAAGGTTGCAAAAGGGGAACATGGGACCCCGGGACCTAGCAATGGTCATAAGTATGAATCAGCTGCCAAACATCTGAATTTTGATTGTGTGATATATGGGGATGCCTACAAGGGTTGTAACGGTGAAAAGCGGTCGTAAGCAGTGGTGGGATTCAACCGGTCTAACAACCGGTTCGGTGAACAGATGCATTTCATGGGGGGGGGGGGGGAGCAACTGATTGCTGGAACTACCCAATTGCCCGAATCGTTCCGTACCGGCTACCTGGTTGTAAGTCCCTTTTTTCAGTGCCGTTGTAACTTTGAACAGTCACTAAGTGAACCGCTGTAAGTCAAAGACCACCTGTATAAGGACGGAGGGAAACTCAGGTTTTTTTTTCAAGATCCCTGCTGTAAGTCACAAGTCAAAAGTTGACTTGGGCACCGAAAAGAGGAGGAGGAGGAGGAGGAAGAGGAGAAAAAGGAAACGCCCATTGTTAATAAGCTGTGAGGTTGTCTTGGGTTCGAATTCAGCCACAAGAAGTGCCTTGCCTCCCAAAAGAAGAGACAACACCACCACCACCCCGTTCTCCCCTGCCCTCCTCACCTGAGCATCAGCCAACATGACATCCTTGATCTGGGGCAGCCCACTGGCTTCGCCGTTCTCCATGCGCACGTAATGCACTTGGTAGCCACGTATCTGTCCGTGCTGCCGGTTCGGCACCGGGGAGCGCCAGAAGACTTGGATGGCCGTTGAATTGAGGACTTCCACCTCCACCTTGCGAGGTGGGGCGCTGGGCACTGGAAAGGGAGGAGGACGCGAGAGAAGAGGGGAAAAGGGGAGAGAGAAAGAAAAGGGTTGGGACTTTAAGGGGAGGAATTGGTCGTGGAAGACGGGCCAGTGAAAGCGTGTCTGGCTTTTCGGGCAGACCGGAAAATGGCAATAGCACTTAGACTTATATACCGCTTTATAGTACTTGACAGCCCTCTCTAATCGGTTTATAGCCTCTTGCCCCTAACAATTTGGGTCCTCATTTTACTGACCTCGGAAGGATGGAAGGCTAAGTCAACCTTGAGCCGGTCAGGATTGAACTGATGGCCGTGGACAGTCAGCCTGCAATGCTGCATTCTTACCATTGGGCCACCAGAGTCCGTCCATCCTTCCTTCCTATTTAGTACTTAGACTTATATGCCGCTTCACTGTGCTTTTACAGCCCTCTCTAAGCCGTTTACAGAGTCAGCCTCTTGCTCCCAACAATCTGGGTCCTCATTTTACCCACCTCGAAAAGAGGAATGGCTGAGTCAACCTTGAACCTGATGAGATTTGAACTGCCAAATTGCAGGCAGCCGGCAGTCAGCAGAAGTAGTCCTGCAGTACCGCACTCTAACCACTGCGCCACCACGGCTCAGATAATGTCTGGAACCCCTGGTTTTGCGTATCCAGGGGCCTAGCGAGAGCCACAATTCAGAACTGCAATGCAGTGGCCGAAGCTGGCCGGTGTGTGTCTCGCTGCGTGTTTTGTGTAGGTTCACAAACACAGGTCGTTTTCGATGTACGACGACAATTGAACCCCAAATTCTTATTCTTAAGAGAAACCGTGGATTTTGTCCCTTTTCATGAGCTTTCTTGCCATGGCTGTTCAGTAGATCACTGCGGTTGTTAAGTGAATCGCACGGATGTGAAATGAATCTGGCTTCCCCATTGACTCTGCTTGTCAGAGGGTCACAAAAAAGGGGTTCACAGGACCCCGGGACACTCAGCCATCATAAAAATAGGAACCAGATGCCAAGAGTCCGAATTTTGATCTCGTGACTGAGGATGCAGCCATGGTCGTAAGTGTCAAAAACGGTCATAAGTTGCTTTTTTCAGTGTTGCTGTTAACTTTAAATGGTCACTAAATGGTGTGTTGCAAATCAAGGACTACCTGTACTGAATTACAGGTAGTCCACAACTTATGACCACAATCGAACCCCCAAATTTATGTTGTTAAGTGAGAAATTTGTTCAGTGAGCTTTGCCCCATGTTACGACTTTTCTTACCACTTTTCTTAAGTGAGTCAACTCATAGAATATTTTCTATGGTCTTTTTAGAGTGGCCAACAGAAAGGGAGGGGGAAGCAATGCGGCAGCTTGGAAACCGAAAGTGCATTCCATAAATGTTTTCAAAGATAGTAACTAGGTGACGGAAGTTTCTGCCGGGCAAAATTCTAACTGGAGAGCATGATCGATGACTCTGGGCTATGGAGGCGTCCCATTGGAGGATATGAATTAGGATAAACCCAGGCGGTTGGGGGGAACCAAGGTCAAGGGCGACAATGAATGATATGTCTCAGAGTCGGCTGCACCCAGGCAGTGCCAGACATGTTAGCTCCCAATAAATCCTTTTGAAGTTTTGGAAATTGGCCTCGAGACTCGTGTGATTTAATTGGGCTTAAGTCCCGGAATCCTGACAAAGTGAATCCCTGCAGTCGTTCAACTAGTCACACGGTTGTTAAGTGAATCTGGCTTCCCCATTGACTTTGCTTGTCAGAAGGACGCAAAAGAGGATCACCCAACCCTGGGACACTGCGACCGACATAAATACGAATCAGTTAGTTGTCAAGCACCCGAATGTAAATCATGTGGACACGGGGGACGATGCTGCAATGGTCGTAAGTGTGCAAATGGGTCCCAAGTCCCTTTTTTTCAGTGCCGTTGTAACTTTGAATAGTCACTAAACTATTAGTCTGGGAGTACCTATACAGAATTACAAATAAAGGAACGCCGTTTGAGAAGACAATGAATGATGTATTTGGTTTTTTACCCCACAGCGACCAAGGACTGTTAGGGGCCACAAATTTGTTCCTAGCTGCTTTGATTTGTGTATGCCTGTGTGATAAAAACCTTGTGGAGGTTGAATTGGCAAAACTACCTGGCTTGCAAAGCCCAATCTGGAGATGTTAAAATGCTCAAGTTGTAGAGTACCTCGCTACAGAGATGCTACAGAGTGCATAAGAAAAAGCACTTTTTAGGAGTTATGGACACTGCAATATCTCAAACCAGGTGATTAATCTCTTTTGATCTGTTTCCCTCCCTCACATACATACACAGACACAGAGATAATCCTTAATTTACAAAAATCCATTTATAACCACTAGCTCGATACCCGTGCTTCACTACGAAACTACGTGATCAGTCTTAGTTTTTGGGGAAGAAAATAAGGGGGGAAAAAAAATCTGCCTCTGCCTACCAGCATCCATCTGGCTAGCGTCCTGTCAGTGTGTGAGAGTTGAGGGCTGTTTGGAAAGTGAAACAGTTTTTGCTGTGTGAGCAAGGAGACCGTGGGGAGCCTGGGTGTGGCTTAGCTCAGCTGTTCTGTACTAAAGCTGCTTGATGCTGTGAAACTAAAACCGAAACTCCTGTCCTCTGCTTGTGGTTTTGCATTTGGAACATTTTCAGGTGGGGAGCGGGAGTAGAACGCCTTAGCATCAGAGCGTGTTAATAATCATCATATAGGAAATACTCTAAATGCTCTGGATGGTCATTTTGAAAAATCCTTTCTTAGTGAGCACCTAGAAGCCAAGAGGAACATAGGTGCCAAATTTCAAGTGTGAAGGCCTCATGATTCTGGAGATTTTGTGATGATGCGTGAGGGGTATTTCGCTTTTATATAGAGAGAACAAACCCATCCGGACACGATTCAACAGTCCAACTTCATTTGACAGACAAAGGCTGCTCTTCTGAAGACAGCAAAAAAAGGTTGTGAAATAGGGCGTGACTCACTTAAGAACTGCCTTGCTTAACAATGAAAATTCTGATCCCCATTGATGGTCGTAAGTCAAGGACTACCCCGTGTTAACCGGTGGAGACATTTTATTGTTGATATCTTTGAGGGTGTGTTTTTCGCCGGATGTTTTAATGGTTGTAAGTCACCGTGAAACCAGTGAAAAGAAGCGGTTATCTATAAAATTAAATTCAGAAAGTCTTTTCCTAACTTTATTTGGAGAAGTGAAGAATTCTTGCTGGCATTTTCCCCAAGTATTTCTCCCTCTGAACTCTGATTTGTTCCCAGGGGGAAAAAAAAAAAGCTTAATTAAGTCTCTTCCCTATGGCAACCTTACAGATAAGTCAGTGAAAAACCAGCCATCAACTTATCTTGGATTTAAATTTTTTTTATATACTGCAGCTATTCCTTCTACTCTGATAGCACGTTACATTTTTTTTTTCCACTGTTAAATTTGGATAATTTGGGAAATTTCCTAAGACAAAAAGGAATAAAATGCCCTGTTAACCTCAAGGTTGGGCTGGATCAAAGTTGGAATTTCTTAAAGCAAAGGGCAGAAGGCATGCTGATCACCTTGGGAGCAAAATGATTGGTAGAATATAGGTCAGTGAGGGCAAATTTTTTTGTTGTGGTGTGCCGAAAGCGCGCCTGTGCCAACACCCACAATGCAATGTGCCCCGCCTCCTTACCTGCACTGTACATGCGCACACCTCCCAGCTGATTTTGGGCCCGTTTGAAGCCTTTTTTGGCCTCCCAGAGGCTCGAGGGAAGGCTCTAAAGCTTCGGGAGGCCGAAAAATGGGCCTTCTGGAAATACCGTTTTCAGCCTCTGGAGTCCAGGAAAGGCCGTTTTTGCCCTCCCGGAGGTTCGTGGGAAGCCTCTGCAGACTCGGGAGGCCGAAAAACAGGCCCGTTTCAGCATTTCTGGTATTTCCAGAAAGCCCGTTTTTCGGCCTTCCGAAGCTGCAGAGGCTTCCCTCGAGCCTCCGGGAGGCCGAAAAAGGCCTCAAACAGGCCGAAAATCAGCTGGGGTGTGTGTGCGGATACACAGTGCAGGTAAGAGGGTGATGGTGTTGCACACACAAGTGGCTCTGCATGCCACCTGTGGCACACGTGCCATAGGCTCACCATCATGGATATAGGTAGTCCTTGACTTACAATCATTCCTTTAGTGACTGAAGTGATAACTGTCAGGATTCCGGCAGTTACTCCAATTAAATCATGAGCCTTGATCAACAGCATCAAAAAACCATGACTTATGAGCATTTGTCATTATGATCGTTGCAGAATTCCTATGGTCTCCTGATCCAAACCTGGAAGCTTGGCAACCGGTTCATATTTACGACAGTCGCAGTATCCCAGGATCACCTTACGACCGGAAAAGTCAAGGGGGGGGGGAGAAGCCAGATTCGCTTAACAACCGTGTGACTAACTTACCGACTGCTGGGATTGACTTAACAATGGCAGTTAAGAAATGTGGTAAGATGGGTCAGAATTCACTTAACGGCTGTCTTTGCTTAGCAACGGAAATGTTGGGGCTCAATTATGGTCGTAAGTCAAGGACTCCCCGTGCAACTAGGCAAACATTTTAACTAGGTTAAAAAGTAGGAAGACATAGGACCTCGGGCAACAAATTGCACTGTTGTCATATGAACCAAGAAGCCACAGTTTCCAATAATCTCTCAGTTCCATGCCTGTTTTACAGTTGCCAACAGAAATGGCGGGGAGGGGGGAGAGAGAAGGGCTCGAAAGAGCAATGCGGCAGTTTGGAAATTGAAAGTGCATTCCATAAATAGTTTTTCAGAGATTGTAACTAGGGGACTGAAGTTTCTGACCTGCAAAAAGTCTAATTGGAGAACATGATTGATGATGACTCTGGGCTATGGTTGTGTCCCGTTGGAGGATATGAATTACGATACACCCAGGGGGAGGGGTAAAAACTAGGGTCAAGGGTGACAGTGAATTATGTGTCTCAGAGTCGGTTACACACCCAGGTTGTGCAGACATGTTAACTCCCAACAAATCCTGATTAGTTTTGGAAGTTTGGCTCGAGACTCAGATAACAGATCATCAGAGTTGGAAGGGACCTAGTAGGTCATCTAGTCCAGTCCCCCGCCCAAGCGGGAGACCCTATACCATTTCTGACAGATGGGAGTCCAATCTCTTCTTGAAAGCCTCCAGTGATGAAGTGCCCACAACTTCCAAAGAAAACTTCTGTTCCATTTGGTTGATTGTTCTCACTCTGAAAATTTCTCCTTATTTCCAGATTGAATCTTTCCTTGTTCAGTTTCCATCCATTATTCCTTGTTTCTTAAGATTCATGACTTAATTGGGGGTAACTACTGGAATCCTGATACTCTCAGCCATCCGGCTGTGGCTGAACACAGAAAGATTCCCACAGATTTAAGCTTCATTCTGGAACCTTCGTCGAGTCAATCCTGTATTTTTCGGGAGAGCAATTTGGAAGGGATTTTTCACTGCTTTTTCTAAGAATTTTGGGGGAGTTCTCAATCTAACCCACATTGGGATCTCCTGCTGGCCTCTTTTCCAGGGATAAATTGGAAGGGATCTTTCTTAACTTTAGGGGGAATTAGGCACAGTCAGGTCAATAAAATATTGCTCTGGTATTTTAGTTACACTCTTTGAAAGAGAAGAGTTGTAATGTTCTTTTGCTTTCAAACTGTGGCATTGCTCTGCCGGGTTTTTTTCCTCCCACCCTTTTTTATGGCAACTACTAAATAAAATAAAATATTTCTATGGTCTTTTTAGAGTTACCAGTTGCTACCTTTTATGAAAAGTTAGCTTAGCTTTCCAGCCATTAATGGTGAGTCATAATAACTTGGTTCCAAGGATATACTTCAACTGGGGAGGATTTTATCGATGTAAATAAAAAATTGATGGGCTTAGAAAATCAAAACAGGGCAACAGCTTCTTTTTTAAAAAAGCAGATTTTTCCATACACAGATAGTTCTTGACTTACAACAGTTTCATTTATTCAAAGTAACCACGGCAATGAAAAAAAGCGACTTACGATTGTATTTCACACTTATGACCATTGCAGCATCCCAGTGGTCAGGTGATCAAAATTCAGACACTGAGCAACCGGCTCACATTTATGACGGTTGCCGTGTCCCGGGGAAGCCAGAATAGCCATGTTACTAACTGAACAACAGCAGTGATTCTCTTAACAACGGGAGGCAAGAAAGGTTGTAAAATGAGTCATAACCCGCTTAACGCCTCTCAACAGAAATTGTGGTCATAAGTCAAGGACTACCTGTAGTTCAATACAGCCACAAAAGAGCTTTTCAATTTGCAACTCGGCCACTTTATAATGTATGGAAAGCTGGCTGCGGAATTCTAGGAGTTGTAGTCCATACATTTTAAAGTGGCCAAGTTGCAGAGACGCCGATTTAAATACTCAGAGTTAGTTTTATCGTCCCAGGGAAATTGGCACCACCGTACTTTTACATTTTCTCCATTATCCGGCTGACTTTTGGGCATCTTACCAGGTTCCTTCCCAGAGAGTTTGATAAATGAGACGCTCAAAAATAAATAAAGTGCCACTAGAAATTCATTAATGGCTGTTTACAACACCTCTCCATGGGAGAGGTGTTGGCTTGGCTCTACCTGGCTGAATCCTCTGTGAGAGGTTACCACTGATTTTTGCATCAACAAAACAAAACAAAAAACATTCCTATTCCAGTAGCCAAAGAGAAAATGTCTCTGGAGTTTTTGGCAATGAGAAGCCCACTTTCTCACACGGAAAGGGAGGTATTATTTTAAAAACAGGTAGGCCTTATATTGCTTTTTGGGGGTGGGAGTAAACAGGAATTACGTTTGAGTCTTAAAACAAGTTTTTTCCCCCCCCATTTTGTTTCGTCCGGGAATCAGCTACTTTGGCCAGTGGTTAAGGCACCAGGTTAGAAAGCAGGAAATGGTGAATTATAGTCCCACCTTAGGCATGAATGTTGGCTGGAGACTTTGGGCCAACCACCAGGAGATGGTGAGTTCTAGTCCTATTTTAAGGCATGACAGCCAACTGGGTGACTTTGAGCCAATCACTAGGAGATGAGGAGTTATAGTCCTGTCTTAGGCACAAAAGCTGGCTGAGTGACATTGGGCCGATCACCAGGAAGCAGTGAGTTCTAGACCTGCTTTAGCCCTGAAAAGTCAGCTGGACAACTTTGCGTCAATCATCTGGAGGTGGTGAGTTCTAACTCCCTCTGCTTGACTTTGGGCCAATCATCTAGAGATTGTGAATTCTAGTCCCACTTTAGGCATGAAAGCCAGCTGGGTGACTTTGGGCCAATCACTGGGAGACGATGAATTCTAGTCCTGTGTTCGGCATGAAAGTTATCTGGATGACTTAGGGCCCATCACCAGGAGACAGTGAGTTCTAGTCCTGCCTTAGGCATAAAAGCTGGCTGGGTGACTTTAGGCCCATCACCAGGAGACAGTGAGTTCTAGTCCTGCCTTAGCCATGAAAGCCGGCTGGGTGATTTTAGACCAATCACCAGGAGACAGTGAGTTCTAGTCCCACCTTAGGCGTGAAAGCCAGCTGGGTGACTTTGGGCCAGTCTCTTTCACTCAGCCTAACCCACCTCACAGGGTTGTTGTTATGGAGGAAATAGGAGGCGGCTATGTTGACCGCCTTGGGTTATTTGTCAAAGTAATAAAGGCGAGTTACAAACACAGACGGAAGTAAATTTAGGGAGAAGTTCCACTTACCATCTTCGTCAGTACGGACAATGACGGGCGAGCTTTCCGGGCCGGGCCCCATAATCGTATGCGCCACCACGGTGATGCGGTACTCTGTCCATTTCTCCAGGGCTTCCAGGTTGATCTGGGTGGTTGTGGCAGGGATATCCTTCACCTCTTTCAAATCGCTGACCTCGGGATCCAGGCCTCGATACCGGACGCTATAGCCTTCCAAGTCACCGTTTTGGCTCTCAACGGGAGGTGGTTGCCAACTTACCAGAATGGCCGTGGACCTGGTGCTGACACATTTTACGTCTTGAGGGGGGGCAGACGGTTCTACGGTAGCGGGAGGGGTAGTTTGGGGTGGCGGGAATCGGGGGGGAGGGGGGGAGGAGAAGAGGGGGCGGGCGGAAAACAAAATATAGGAAAGATAAAAGGAAAAAAAAAGAAACAAAAATGATAACAAAAAAACCCAAAACGAAACGCACCAAAACGAAAAAAAAGAAAAGAAAAAAAATTGGTTGGGGAGCGTAAAATCTTGAAATCAATCAATCAAACTAATTAAAAAAAATGGGCTTCTCTTCTATGAAAATGGAAATAAACGAAGGATTAACGGGGGAAAGGCAAGCAGGCAACGCAACTTAAGACACACATGGCTTGGGCTAGCTGGCACATAGCGGGTCGAAAAAGTCAAGATGACAACCTCCATGACACAATTGTGGCAGCCATCTTGAGTTTCTGACTCTCTGGTTGGGGGCTAGTCAGGGCCTGGGGGCTGCTTTGTGGAATACACTTTCCTTTTGATATTTTAGCGGTAAGTGACAAACTGTAACATAAAAAGAGCACATAAATCAGTGTTTTTCAACTGTGGGGATTTTAAGATGGGTGGACTTCAACTCCCAGAATTCCCCAGCCAGCCACGGCTGGCTGGGGAATTCTGGGAGTTGAAGTCCATCCATCTTAAAATCCCCACAGTTGAGAAACACCGGCACAGAACACTGTGCCTCTTCTATTCCTATAAAAGGGATAAATCCTCCCCACCATTCATCCTATTCCCATCATTGGGAAAAACTCAGGAGTGCCGGGGTTTAGTCTGTCTACAATTCCACCAATAAGCAGCCACATCTCATCCCTGAAGCTGCTTCTTTCCCAATCTGGCTTAGAAGCCAGGAGGGATTCCAGGATTCCCTCTTGGCAACCAAGGGAGAATGGTAGACATCATCTCTATTTGTTAATCTGCAGGTTGCAAATAGAAATTTATAACCATGATTAAGGCTTTTAGTGGCCAGAGCAGAAAGAAGGTTTTTCTATCTGTTATTATCTATATTATCTATATTATCTATCTATCTATCTATCTATCTATCTATCTATCTATCTATCTATCTATATCATCTATCATCTATCTAGCCATCATCTGTTTGTTTGCTTGTCTGTCTATCTATATCATCTATCAATCTTTATCATCTATCAATCTATGTATCTATTTATCTATCTATCATCTCTCTATATAATTTATCTATCATCTATATCATCTATTTTCATCTATCTACATCATCTATCAACCAATGCATCTATCATTTATCTATATTATCTATTTATCTATCATCTATCAATCTATATCTCTATCTATCATCTATCTATATCATCTATCATCTATCTATTTATCATTTATATCATTTATCTATCTATCATCTATCGCGTTTCTCCAACAATACGGCCTCCACCAATAGGAAGCCCCACCATGTTTCTTTGGCATAAAATCAAATTAAGCCCCTCCCCCCAAATTTAGGCCTATTTTAAAACATGCAAAATAAGGGGGAAGGACGGGGGACTTGCCATTAGGAGCGCCCCACGGGCAGCAATCCCTCGCCACCAGCCGCTCCTAACGGGTGATCATGGCGAAGCGCGGAGAGCTCCCTACTCCCACCTTTGCTGCAGATGCCTTTGGCACCCGCCGCTGTTGCTTTCCCTTCTACCCATTCCACCAAGTTTGGAACTGCCGCTTCTGTGTTTGGAGTGCCGCCATTTGGAGCTCCAAACAGCGGCAGTGCTCCAAATGCGGAAGCGGCAGCTCCAAACATGACGCCGGGCGATCTTTTTTATTTTGGTCCGCGTGACGCTCAGAGCGAGCAAGAGAGGGAGACTGCGATGCCTCCATCTGAAATGGCAATCTCACTAGTGGATCCCAATGTGGCTGGAAGCCCGAATCGGCGGGAAACGATGGCGATCTTTTTGGAGCGAGAGGAAAGGGAGAGAAGAGTTGCGAGGCGTAATTTGCAGGAGGAAGTGGGTATATCCCACGGCAGGGAGCCCAAGGAAGGCAACAGAGAGCGTCCCGTAGCTCCGGAAGCAGCCTAGCGACGCGCCTGGGAAGAGGCGCAGATGCTGCCTTGTAGTCCCCAAGCCAACTGCGTGCACTGCCTTTAGTTAGGTGTGCTCCGCACTTTGGGCATCTCCGTGTGATCGCGACCCTGTCCTTTCCACCTGGCGCCCTTGCTGCTTTCTGGCTCTTTAGCAAGGCATCGCGGTCTCCCTCTCATGCTCGCTCTGAACTTTGCGCAGACCAAAATAAAAAGATCGCCCACCGTCATGTTTGGAGCTTCCGCCGCCGTTTGGAGCTAAAGAGCCAGAAAGCAGCAAGGGCGCCAGATGGAAAGGACAGGATCGCGATCACATGGAGATGCCCAAAGCGCGGAGCGCACATAACTAAAGGCGGCGCACGCAGTTGGCTTGGGGACTACAAGGCAGCATCTGTGCCTCTTCCCAGGTGTAAGGCTGCTTCCGGAGCTACGGGATGCTCTCCGTTGCCTACCGGCCCTTCTTCCTTGGGCTCCCTGCCGTGGGATACACCCACTTCCTCCTGCAAATTACGCTTGCAACTCTTCTCTCCCTTTCCTCTCGCTCCAAAAAGATCGCCATCATTTCCCGCCGATTCGGGCTTCCAGCCACGTTGTGATCCACTAGTGAGGTTGCCATCTCGGATGGAGGCATCGCAGTCTCCCTCTCTTGCTCGCTCTGAACTTCACACGGACCAAAATAAAAAGATCGCCCGGCGTCATGTTTGGAGCTGCCGCTTCCGCATTTGGAGCACTGCCGCTGTTTGGAGCTCCAAATGGCGGCGGCACTCCAAACACAGAAGCGGCAGTTCCAAACTTGGCGGAATGGGTAGAAGGGAAAGCAACAGCGGCGGGTGCCAAAGGCATCTGCAGCAAAGGTGGGAGTAGGGAGCTCTGCGCTTCGCCATGATCACCCGTTAGGAGCGGCTGGTGGCGAGGATGCAAGGGTGGGAATTAAGTCACCCCCCAAAAGATGGCCGTTTTTTCGGGGGTCAAAAAAAAATAAGACCTGGCCTTATTATATGAGAAACACGGTATATCGTCTATCAATCTATATCATCTATCTATCATCTATCTATCTCTACCTATCTATCATCTATCTTTCTATCTATCTATCTATCTATCTATCTATCTATCTATCTATCTATCTATCTATCTATCTATCTATCGCTACCTACCTACCTACCTACCTACCTATATCAATATCATCTATCTACCTTCCTATCATTCATTCATTCATTCATTCCAATAATTTCTTCAACTGGACGCTCTCCAGGTGTCAGACTGGTCAATGTTCACCAGCATTAATAGAGAAGAAAAATCTTTATGGGGCAGATTTGCCCTCTCTTTGGTTTAAAAAGGGCCTGATTCATATTCACCTTCCTATCTTCAGTTAGGTACCCCATGAAAGAGGCTTAGTAGCGAGTTCTACAGGTAGTCCTCGACTTACAACCGCCATTGAGAGCAGAATTTCCATTGTTAAGCAAAGCGGCTGGTTGTTAAAAGAGAATTCCCACCTGATTTTACAACTTTTCTCTCTGTGGTTCAGTAAAAGACTGCAGTTGTTAAGTGAATCACACGGTTGTTAAATGAAGCCAGCTCCCCCCCGCCCCGATTCCGGTCAGAAGCCGGCTGGGAAAGTCGCAAATGGCTTTCATGTGACTCGGGAGGCTGCAGCCCGTCGTAAATGTATGTTGGCTGCCCAGCAACCTAATTCTGATCATGTGTAAGGGTGGGAACGTGGGAACCGTCATAAGTGAGAGGACGGGTCTTCAGTCACTTTTTTTTTCAATGGCGTTGTAACTTTGGTTGCTAAAAGGAATGGGTTGTAAGTCGAGAATTAGCTGTAATTTAGATGTTTCTGACTTCTGGTAAGCTTTACAGCTGATACATCTTGATAAAATCTGATTAAAAAACCTCATCTTTAATTTCAGGAAGCTCAAGGAAATTCTCATTTGGGCTTCCTGGTTTCTTTTGGGCAAGGTTCTCCCAATTTGGCAACTTTTAAGACTGGCGGATTTCACTTCCCAGAACTCCCCAGTCTTGGCGGGCTGAGGAATTCTGGGAGTTGAAGTCCACAAGTCTTAACAGAATAATAGCGGAGTTGAAAGGGACCCGGGAGGTGTTCTAGTCCAACCCTCGCCTCCCCCCGCACAAATCTTGAAGTAGTTGCCAAATGTAGAGATCTCTGGTTTAGAGGTTTGTGTTCAGGGGGGAGGAGCATTGATTCCCAAGCTGCTATTGCTTTAAAATAATTCATCAACTCTTGTAAAATTCACACATCTCAATTTCTTAAACTAGCCCTCCTCTTCCTCCTCCCCCCCCCAGCCCCCCCTAGCGACAGACAATCAAAAGCAACAGAGAAGTTTGGAATGCAAAGAAATCAAGCGATTAAAATAAACCAAATGGTCGGGTTCCAAATAAAATAAAATAAGGGAAATAATAATAATAATAATAATAATAATAATAATAATAATAATAATAATAATAATAATAACCACCCTCAAATTATTCATCAAGCAAAGCCTTTTAGAGTCCACGTTCAGTAGTCTTGGTTTACCTACCTTCAGCAGCGGTTAACTATCAGACTGTCTCGCGAAAGCTCGGCTGGGGACGATGGGATTCATGGAAGGTTCCTGAACTCATTGGCTCTCCCGCAATGCACCCCTCTTCCTGCCCTCCAACCTATCAGCTTATAACAGGCTTCAGCAGACAAAGTAACAGAGAGGCCCCCTTGTTTTTAACTGGTGCCAAGAGTGTTCTGGGTTCAATTTACAGTCCCTGAGCAGGAGTGGGATTCAGCCGGTACGTACCGGTTTGGACGAACTGGTTGTTACATTGGTTTAATCCCACCACTGTCCCTGATGCTACTACACTTCCCCGGAAGAACGTAAACTCCTGGCTGAAACGAGTAGAAAAGGTCTCCAACCTGCTTTCCAAACCGAATTCCAACAAAGGTGGCGTTTTCCAATTTGTTCGAAGCTGCTTTTCCCAAGCTGAGCCACTTTAAGATGGGTGGACTTCCGCTCCCAGAATTCCCCCCAGCTGACAAAGAATTCTGAGAGTGGAAGTCCAGAACTTCTTTAAAAATGTTGCCAAGGTTGAAAAAAAACCAAAAAAAACCCGTGGGTCACTCAAAATAAAGACAGAAACATTTGCAAATGTGATGCCAGGCACAAGCCGCCCTCTTGCGTCGAGGTCAAACTAATTTAGATGGAAAAATTCATAACAACTGTCTCACTTTTAACAATAGAAATTCAGGGCTCAATGGTGGTCCTAAGTTGAGCGTTTTGATAAAAGTAATAAAAAAGACGAGTACTTTTGTTTCTACTTGGAAACCGCTTCTGGACTTGGTGCTTCAGGTGGAACAAGAAATGAAACTTTGATTTGTGGGTTTTATTGATTAGATAGATCTGTTATAGAAATGGCTACTTTATACTATTATGGAAAAGTAAAAATATTGAGGTTTGATGCTATTATCTTATTTGACTGCACCAAAGGGAAATCAATACTTTTTCTTTCTTCCCTCCCTTCTTCTCTATACTTTTCTCTTCCCTGTTTTGCTTATGATTTGCCTTTGTATTTTTGTGTTTTCTATTATAAAACTAATAAAAAAAGGATTGATACAGTAAATTGAGGGATTACCTGTAATAATAACGATAAAATCCACCCCAAATTTAGCTTATTCAACATTTTGAAGACAAAGAGGTCTTAATCAAGAGGCCCCCAGGGAGGGAGATTCAAAAGAGGGTTTTGAAAAGGCTATAAAATGTTATTTTCTTAGACAAATTCCCAAACTGACATTCAGAATGTAAATGCAGACACTGGGATTATTTGGTGATGCTCATAACAGGGTCACAGCACTTAGCAATGGCTAAGGATGATACACCCAGAGGGGCTGAGGGGCAAAAGAAGGATCAAGGATGACAATGAATTACATACCTCAGAGTCTGCTTCGCCCAGCCTAATGCCGGAAGGTTAACTTCTAATAAATCCTTTTTAGTTTTAGGAGTGGGGCTCAAGGCTTATGATTTAATTGGAACAACTGCCAGAATCCTGACGTAGCATTTAGACTTATATACCTCTTTATAGCACTTTGCAGCCCTCTCTAAGAGGTTTACAGAGTCAGCCTCTTGCCCCCAACAATCTGGGTCCTCATTTTACCAACCTCGGAAGGACAGAAGGCTGAGTCCACCTTGAGCCTGGTGGGATTTGAACTGTGAAATTACAGGCAGCCGGCAGTCAGCAGATGCAGCCCTGCAGTACCGCACTCTAACCAATGCGCCACAGCGGCTCATCCTTTTTTTGCCTTCTAAGAATCTATCTTTCCTGTTTTGATCTCATCAGCATCATCTTACGGTGGGAAACCAATCTTCCAAAACACAAGATATAGGTAGTCCTTGACTTACAACCGTTCGTTTAGTGACTGTTCCAAGTTACAATGGCATTGAAAAATGCGACCGGTGAACTTTTTTTTTTTTCATGGTTTCAACCTTCGCAGCAACCATCATCACGTGATCAAAATTCAAGATGCTTGGCAACTGGTTCACACTTATGACGGTCGCAGTGTCCCTTTGGGGTCATGCAATCCCCTTTTGCGACCTGATCAGCAAAGTCCATGGGGAAGCCTAATTCACTTAACAACCGGGGGGTTTCACTAATTTAACAACTGCAGTGATTCACTTAACAACTGTGGCAAGAAAAGTCGTATAATGGGGCAAAACCCGTTTAACAAAAACCTCTCACTTGGCCACAGAAATGTTGGGCTGAATTGCAATCGTAAGTCGAGGGCTTCCTGTATTTTGTCCATTTCCAATCCATAAAATATTTCAGTTTATAGGGAGAAGGAGAGAGAGAGATAGACGCTCAATCTAATTTTTCGTGCATCTTAGTTAGCGTGGCTGGTGGATTACAAAATTCGTTCTGCTTCGAACCTGCTCTATAGACTTAAGATTGGTCTTTTGTGTGGAATTCCATTGTTCCCAATTGAGACACCTTCCAATAATCCCATTACGGTCTTCCGGGTTTATTCTTTTTACGGTTTAATTGGGAAGGTTTGAAAAGGACAGAGGAGGTCAGCCTGTTTTAAATAAGTTTTTTTAAAAAAAAATCTTCAGTACCAAAAGTACAGGGCCTGATGATCTAACTGAGTTTCTCCCGTTTCAAAACTGGGACAAGTAAATTATCCCAATCAAAGACAATCAAATTGTCATAAATCTTCCTCAAGGATGGGTAGCATAGTGCCGGAAATTATCCGATTCATGCTGGATGTGCTGTTTTCCTAGAGAGGCTACCTATTTTGGAGGGGTAAAATGCGCGTGTTTATAGACTCTATAATTTGAGGTATGCAATTCAACTTTCAATTCCTCTTCTGCAATTCAATTTATTTGTTCCCAGGTGATCCCAGAGTCATGGAGCCAGGAAGGATCTCAAGGGTGTCTAGTGATACCCTAAACCTGTGTTTTTGAACCATAGCAACTTTTAAGCTGGGCTGGCTGGGGAATGGTGGGAGTTGAAGTCCACCCAGCTTAAATATGCTGAGGTTCACTATAAGCCAAGGATCTTCAAACTTGGCAAGTTTCAGATTTGTGGCCTTCAACTCCCAGAATTCCTGAGTTAACATGACTGGAGGAGGAATTCTGGGAGTTGAAGTCCACAAGTCTTAAAGCTGTCAAGTTTGAAGGCCCCTGGTCTAACATGGGGAGGCCTTCAACATCAGCCATTTTAAGACTTGTGGGCTTCAACTCCCAGAATTCCTGAGCTAACCTGACTGGAGAAGGAATTCTGGGAGTTGAAGTCCACAAGTCTTAAAGCTGTCAAGTTTGAAGGCCCCTGGTCTAACATGGGGGGGCCTTCAACATCAGCCATTTTAAGACTTGTGGACTTCAACTCCCAGAATTCCTGAGTTAACATGACTGGAGGAGGAATTCTGGGAGTTGAAGTCCACAAGTCTTAAAGCTGTCAAGTTTGAAGACCCCCTGCTGTAAGAAGATAAGCATCCAGCCACATTTATTTTACAGCTTGGCAAACTGTCCTTCCCAAAATTTGGAGACGTTGAGCGAAGGCTGAAGTAGGACCTCGTTCTACATCCCATTTTTATTTGGAAAACATGATTTTCTCAAGATGACAACTGAACCCAGCCTCCTTGCCACAGTGATTTCGGAATTCCTGTGGTCAGACCAGGCAGCTATGCAAATGGTTTAAATCCATGCTTCTCATACTTTTAAGACCCGTGGACTTCAACTCTCAACAAGCTAGCTGAGGAATTCTGGGAGTTGAAGTCCACGGATCTTAAAGAGGGCCAAGTTTGAAAAACACTGGAGTAAATGAATGAATGGGCTAAACAAGAAGCATGAAACAAGCTAAAGAATTCAACAAGGCTAAACAAGAAGCACTGAATAAACTGGAGGATTAAATCAGGCTAGACAAGAAGCACTAAACCAGAAAGGTCTTTGGAATAACCCTTTCACGTCCTCTGAGGAATGGGTTTTAATTCTTAATTTGTGTCCGGCAGAGACCTGTCTGTAAGGGCTCTTTTCCTACCCACAATCCTCAGCAAGATAACCTTATCTAATCCTCTTCTCCTCACCAAAAAACCTATTAAAAGAAGACCTACCAGATTCTGAGTAGTTTTGAAAAGGAGTCCTCAACCCAGTCAATTCTACTTCCAGAAAAGGGGGTGCAGCACCCCCAAAATGAAGACCTCCAACTTCTGCCAGCCTGATTCCCAGCGGGGAGGAAGGGAGGAAAGGGGTGTCTGTCCACTCACCCTTCTAAACTTTGGGACAGGTCAGATAAAAAACATGGGTGTTTTTTTTTCCCCCTCTGGCTAAAATCCAAGGGGCCAAGGGAATGCTCCATTCTATGACTTGTCTGGATCATACCGTCTGGGCCAAGAAGCCACCCACGCTGGCCTTGCTGTTCAGAAGATCCACAAGGAGTTTCCTTCACAATCCAGCCCAACCTGTGTGAATTCAAGGAGGCAGGTGTGCAGGTGGGTGGGTGTGTGAACGGGTGTTAGCATGCAGGCAGGCAGGCCCTTGCCTTTTCACGACCAAGAGGTAAGAGAGATTAAGCCCTGAGGGTGGCAGTGTGCGTGCCTGCACACTGCAGCGGGTGCTACACCCTCTTTCTCACCGAGGCCACCAAGGACTGGGCAGGTATCCCAAGGTGTGCAAATTAGGATAAGAGAGCCATTTTAAGAGGGCTGCAAGAGGAAACAGGTTGAGCTGTATTTGTGAATCAGCCTGTGAATTAGCCGGTACTCACCTTCTCAAGACTTTCCCACGGGTTAAAAGTTGACTGTCCAAGACTCAACAACGGACCCTGACTGAGCTTTATACCAAAGCAATTAAGGAATTTAAAAAAAAAAAAATTTTTTTTTAACCCTTTAGGTACCATAGACTTTGGAGACCTCAAGGTCAGGCCAGTGGCTATTTAAAAAAAGAACAAAAAACCCAAACCGATAATCTCCCCATACTTTTTTTTTGTTTTTGTTTTAAAGGGATTCCCACAGTCAAATAGCTCCATGGGGCAATGGAGTTTTTGATCCATTGGCATCCTTCACCCATCTAACTAAGTCAACGTTGAGGAGAGAAAGGGTTTTACGAAAGGGAAATGAAAGGAGCCGAATCTATGGATTTTGGATGAATTGGGAACATGTTTCCCAATAATTCCATTTTTTCCACTCCCTAATCTCTGGTTTGGGGGCACCTTTTAGAGATACTCTAGGCATCTGAGTCTACCGTCTTTGGTACTTGAAGAGTTAAACACCAAGTTCTTTGAAGATCAAGAGAGAGAGAGAGAGAGAGAGAGAATACGTTACCTTTAGTTTAATGGATTTGTTTTTAAGCAAAAAAATCTTGGGGTTTGGATGCTTGGGGGGGGGGCGCCCCCACTTTAGTGGAGAAGTGCTGTGAAAAGACATGCCGTGCGGGGCAGGGCAAAGGGGCACGAGCCAAGCCAGGGATGGTTGCATGGAGCAGCACTTGGGACTAAAGACATTTGCAAAGGGGGATGATGGATGGATTGGGGAAAAAGCTAAGCAGAGAGGTGGTGGAAGAAAAGCAAAGGGGCATATCTGCATAGAAGAGGTTCTGGATATGAAGAGAAAGCCCGGGAGATGCCTCCTGGAGATGACACCCTAGATCCTGTTCAGTCTGAAGACTCAAGGTTTCACCAGGACGACAATAGCACTGGGACTTATATGCCACTTCACGATGCTTTACAGCCCTCTCCAAGCAGTTTTAAAGAGTCATCCTCTGGCCCCCAACAATCCGGGTCCTCATTTTTTACCGACCTCAGAAGGATGGAAGGATGAGTCAACTTTGAATTGGTCAGGATCGAACCACCTGGCAGTGGGCAGAGTTTGCCTGCAATGCTGGATTCTAAACCACTACACTACCAGGGCTCTTGAGAGAGAGAGAGAGAGAGGGAGGGAGGGAGGGAGGGAGAGAGGGAGAGGAAGATGATAGATAGATATTGTAGATAGACAGAAGATATTTACAGAGTCAGCATGTTGCCCTCCCTACAATCTGGGTCCTCATTGTTTACCGATCTCAGAAGGATGGAAGGCTGAGTCAACCTTGAGCTGGTCAGGATCGAACTGCTGGCAGTGGGCAGAGTTAGCCTGGAATACTGCATTCTAACCACTAATCAAGGAGAGAAGCAACCTAGACCTAAGGGGAACTTTTCTGACAGTGAGAACAATTAATCAATGGAATGACTTGCCACCAGAAGTCGTGGTTGCTCCAACACTGGAAGTTTCTAAGAAGAGATTGGACAACATTTGACTGAAATGGGACAGGGTCTCCTGCTTGAGCAGGGGGTTGGACTAGAAGACCTCCAAGGCCCCTTCCAACTCCGTTATTCTATTCTATTCTATTCTATTCTATTCTATTCTCTATCTTCCATTCTATTCTATTATCTATTCTATTCTATATCCCTTCTATTCTATTCTAATCTTTATCCCTTCTATATTCCATTCTATTCTATTCCTATTCCTTTTCCATTCTACAACCTTGTTTAGCGTTAACATTTTCCCAGCACTTTTCCTACCTGCTTGTTTGCATCAGTTTTTATCATCACACGAGTTGATGAGCTGCTTTAGTTAAACTAAATTTGAATACCAGTGATTGCATGACCTCTGTAAGTGTCTTATGCTAAGTAAATAAATAAATAAGTCACTCCAAAAATGACAGATAGGCAAAAATAAAAATAAAAAAATCATGCTGGTTTATGCACGGAGCATAAGATATGCACATGTTCCTGAACACCCTGCATAAAAATAACATTTTGAAATCATGTCTTCCAATGTTGTGTATTCGGGGGCAATTTTTCCTCTTGCAAACCTAGTGTGAGAGAGAGATAATAGCCTGAAAAGTACATTTTGGTTCAAAACAGGTTGAGAAGTGTCAAACTTGACTGAAATGCAAAGGGAGACTTCTCCTAATTTTCTGAAAACATCCCCTCGTCCTGCCAAATATCGGAAATCCTTGCAGGACTGAAGAGAAGAGAAATCTGGATAGGCTGAAAAAAATATGCAGATATGCCCTGGGAGCGAAGAGAAGAAAGAAAAGGAGGGATTTTTTGCGGTGAAAAACATGTTGCATTTTTCCATGCAGACAAAGCATTCATGCATCAGACAGGCATGCCAGCTGAGGGAGAAAGAGAGAGAGAGAAAGGAAGGGAAAGGAAACAAAACTCGCCAGGGATAGGCCAGGAGAGCTGTATAAGGAGAAGGCTGCATCGGAGGAGAAAAGGAGTTAAAGAAAGGAAGGAGAAGGAAGAGGAGGAGGAGGAAAAAAACACAGAAGCCTGCCCAAGCTGGGAGGTCTGAACGTCGAAGGATGCCGCCAGCAACAGGGAAGAATTGGGCTCCTTCCTCCAGCAGCCAGTCAGGAAACAAAAGACAGGTTTTCAGGGGGTTACAAGACCACCGAGCAACCCGCCCTGCCCAAGGTCTCCCTCCCAGGAAGCAGAGATGCCCTGAGTTAATTGATGGGGGAGAGAGACAGACAGACAGAGAGAGCGAGAAAGGAGGAAGGAAGAGAGGAAAGGAAGAAGGAAACAATGGATCAGAAGGAAGGAAATGAGTGTGGAATGAAGGAAGAAAAGAAATAGATAGGTGGTGGAAAGGAAGGAAATAGATGAGTGGGAAGGAAGGAAGGAAGGAAGGAAGGAAGGAAGGAAGGAAGGAAGGAAGGAAGGAAGGAAGAAAGAAAATGGGTGGGGAAGGAAGGAAGAAAAGAAATAGATAGGTGGTGAGAAGGAAGGAAATAGATGAGTAGGAAGGAAGAAAGGAAGGAAGGGAGGGAGGGAGGAAAGAAGGAAGGAAGAAAATGGGTGGGGAAGGAAGGAAGAAAAGAAATAGATAGGTGGTGGAAAGGAAGGAAATAGATGAGTGGGAAGGAAGGAAGGAAGGAAGGGAGGGAGGAAAGAAGGAAGGAAGAAAATGGGTGGGGAAGGAAGGAAGAAAAGAAATAGATAGGTGGTGGAAAGGAAGGAAATAGATGAGTGGGAAGGAAGGAAGGAAGGAAGGGAGGGAGGAAAGAAGGAAGAAAATGGGTGGGGAAGGAAGGAAGAAATGAAGAAAACAGGTGGGGAACGAAGGAAGGAAAGAAATGGGTGGGTGGGTGTGAAGGAAGGAAATGGATGAGGAAAGAAGGAAATAGATGAGTGGGAAGGAAGGAAGAAAGAAAGGGAGGGAGGGAGGAAAGAAGGAAGGAAAATTGGTGGGGAAGGAAGGAGGGAGGAAATGGATGGGAAGGAAGGACGGAGGGAGGGAACGAATGGGAGAAAGAAAAAGAGGAAAGGAAGGGAGGGTGATTTTTGGCCCCAGATCTCAACCTAAGTTATTCCTAGTTTGGCTTTATTCCAAGACCCCCCTCAAGAGAGACCAGGAGTGGGGAGGGGGCAAGGATGGCCGATGGAAGCGAATGATAGGAGCCCAGAAAGGTCCTTAGTCTTTCCTCCCAGGGGGGGAGCAGGCGGTGGGTCAAAGACCCTTCCCTTTCAAGGGAAACCAATTACACAACTTCCCAGCTACCACAACCATTTCCACCATGGCCTTTGCCTACTCTTCCTTTATAACAACAAGAACAACAACCCACACCCAATCAACCACAACCAACAAAACAAAGCAAAAAACAAACAAACAACACCCTAAGAAACCATCCAAAACCAACGCCTGGGCATTTCCAACGGCCTAGTTTTCCTTCCCATCCACCGGCCCTCCCGCTTCTTTTCTCGGTCAAAAAGGCTGTTATTTCACCCATCACCCCGATCCCAGGTGGTTTCCCCTTCCCTCTGCCCCCCCAAAAACTAAGTGGCATCCTGCCAGCAAGCTCCAATTCCTTGAAATAAGGTGTTCTTGGTCCCAATGTATAAAGAGATGCTAAAAGTTGCCACGGTTGGAGACCCCCTGCTATAAAGTCCATTTTTTACTTATTGATGTTCTAATTATCTTGGTCAAGGTAAGATTAGTTACACATACTCTAACAGACCACAACCAAGAAGAGCATATTTGTAGCTCAGGGTTGACCTCTCTGAGCTTAGTTGCTTTCTTGTAGACGTTTCATGACCCAACGGGGTAACATCATCAGGGTGAGTTTGCTCTCTGCTTATATACAAGTGGCTTGCACTTTCAATAGTAAGAACCACGTGGTTCTTGACAGTTCCTCGATTGGGCTGTTAGACCAAGCCACTGTTGTGGCCCCGGCAGCAGCCAGTGGAGCTGGCAGCAGACTCCGACAGTGAGGAGGTTGGGGAGGAACCTGGGCCAGTCCTGGAGTTTGGGGAAGGCTCAGACGAGGGCTCTGCATCGGAGGTAGAGATAAGGCCAGGGCTGTCTGACAGTTTTCAGCTTCCTTTGGAGTCGGAGATCAGTGGGGCAGAAGAACCGCTGGAGCCTGTTCCCATTGTGCACATGCATAGAGCTGCCAGGAGAAGGGAACAGTTAAGGAAGAAAGGTCGACTTGGGAGTAAAGGCTCAGGTGGACGGTGAATGGCCCTTCCCATTCCGGGAATAAAGAGGAGTGAAAAGGGAGTGATCTTTGCAGGAGACCATTAGTTCAATTCCTTAGAGTGAAGGTCTGTTCCCGACTTCTTGCCAAGTAACTGCTGCTACAGCGTGGCGTTTGGAAGATATCGGCCTGGCAACTCTCCAAGTTGATAAAGGTCTGCAGTTGTGAAATCTCCCGAAAGATGGTTGGCCGGGACTTTGCTGGAGAGGAATTCCCTTTAACCTAAATAAAAGGGGTTTTGTCGGGACGAGCGGTCTGCTTCATGATCTTGGGGAAGCCTAGGTCAGAACAGTCACTTGTATACAAACAGAGAGCAAACCCCACTCCCCTCTAACACTGATGATGTTATCTAGTTGGGTCATGAAACGTCTGTAGAAAAACCACCAAGCACTGGGAGCCCTGAAGACCTCAGACCACAACTAAATTCATCTCAAGAACGTGAGACGTTTGACCGCATCCTGACACTGGAATTATGCCTGCAGCTTCAGACCATTCTTCCCAAACTGGTTGAACGCTCCAGACGCCTTGGACTGCAATCCCCATCAGTCCCAACCAGACTGTGGGAGAATCGGGTGCAAGGCACAGCAGCGGGAGAGGGAGGGGGGGCGACCGATCTACAGCCATGGTGTGCAGAAGGGATAAATTGTGCCCGTTGGGAATGGTGGTAGGAAGAAGACAGAGAAAATAAAATAAAGAGCCCGGAAAAGAAACGACAAGACAAAAAAGGGCAGATGGAGCTATTGGTAACCTCTGGATGGGCAGCTGTCTTACTTTGAGGCTGCAAATCCTTGGGCCTCCTCCCCCTCCCACCCCACCAATCCCCTCCTCCCCTTTTCTGGTCACAGCGACCCCAACCCCATGGCCGAGTTCAATACAGTAAAGACGAGAGAAAGCAGAAAGACAAAGAACAGCCACAGCCATTCATGCTGTTGAGGGAGAAAAAAAAAAGAACGGAAAAAGAAAGAAAGAAAGAAAGAAAGAAAGAAAGAAAGAAAGAAAGAAAGAAAGAAAGAAAGAAAGAAAGAAAGAGAAAGAAAGTGGAAGGGAGGAAGAAAGAGAGAGGGAGAAACAAAAGAAAAAAGAAAAGAAAAGAAAGAGCAAAGAAAGGGAAAGAAAGGGAGGGAGGGAGGAAGAAAGAAAGGGGAAGGAAGGAAAAAAGAAAACACTGAAAGAAAGAGAAAGCAAATAAAGGGAAAGATGGAGGGAGGGAGAAAGAAGAGAGGAAGAAAAAGAGGAGAAGAAAGAAAGACAGAAAAGAAAGAAAGAAAACCAAAAGGAAGAAAGAAAAGAAAAAAAAATCAATCAATAAAACCACCTCATTCTTTTTTTTTTTTTTTTTTAAAGCAAAGTTTCATATTTTATTGCCAGCCAGGATTGGTGCAGTCCCTGGTGCAACCATGAAGAGAGACAATCCATTAAACTAAAACCAGCACTAGGTAAAGCTTCCTGGTGGCATGGTTGTGCCCCCGTGCCCTCCGTCATACTTTCCTTTTTTTGGGGGGGGGGGATGGGGAGTTGAAGGGGAAATGCTGTGACAGTGAATTATGGGACAAGGGAAGAGGAAGGAGCGAGGGATTGAGGGGAAGTTCTCTCTCCAAAATATGGTCATCCCGTAGACCTCGGTGCCGTTTTCCTCCCATTCCATCCAACCCCGAGCCACAGCATTTGATGCTCACAAACCTACATCCCTTCGTGGCAGGACATCCCATCCCCCCCCCACCCCCTGATCCTGGTTACCGAATTTTCAACATAAGGGAGCCACATTTTTTTCTCACTAAGGAAGATGCCACGTTTTCAAGTTGGATAAGGATTTTGGAGAGCAGCCTTAAGAGAGAGTCGACTCAACAGGCAGACCGACAAATAGCGGATGGTTCCTTCGAGCCCAGCATGCACCCCTTGGAACACAGGGCAAGAACATGTGATAAACCAGGCTTAGCCACACAGAGAGTTTCCCACCGTTGGGGTTTTTTTTTTTTTGGTAGCCAGAAATGCCCCTGCAGCCAGAAAAACGAGCGCCTTGCTTAACTCCTACAGGCCAAAAGGCCAAATTAACCCAGACGGGGTTCCAGTTTTGCTCGTCCCCCCAATGCCCTGGTCGCCATTCCACACCTCGACCCCCAGCCGTTGTGCCTCCTGCCTGACTGTGATCCCTTCAGAGAATTCTGGGTAAGAAAAGGGACACCTACTAGACTGGAGCGTGCGCTCCCTGACCTCCGATGTCGGGGCCCCAAGGCCCAAAGCTGAGCGAGCCGCCAACTGGAAGACATACTCCGTGTTGGGGTTGAGATCTTTCACCAGGAAGAAAGTCACGGGGTCAAACGTCTTCAGAAACTGCAGAGGCGGCAGCCAGGGTGAGGGTCGTTAAGCCAAACAAGCAACAGAAAACAAAGGACAGAGGTAGTTTAGTTTACTTTATTGTCCATTGCACCTTGCACAATGAAAGTAAAGGCCCTCTTCAGTGTACATTGCAACTATGAAAATAAAACACAAACACACATCCTTCCCATTTTGTACAATGGAATTGGAAACCCCTGATATTGCATTAATACAGTTGTGGTTCGCCAGCAGCCGGTGGAGAAGGCAGCAGAATCGGACAGTGGGAAAGAACGGGGACCACTCCGGGAATCTGGGGAGGACTTGGACGAGGATCCTGCATCCGATGCAGAGATGGGACCAGGACCATCTGGGAGTGGAGTGCTCACTCTGGAGGCTCCAGAGTCTGGCAGCAGCAAGGCAGAGGAACAAGGGGAGCCTGTTCCCATTGCGCACTTGCGCAGAGCTGCTAGAAGGCAAGAGCAGCTGAGACAAAAGGGGCAACTCAGGAGTAAGGCTGGGAGGTGATTGCCCCTCCCATAAGGGATAAAGGACAGGCAAAGGTAGAGAAACCTTTGCAGGAAGCAAAGTTGTTCACTCTGTTTGGATTAAACCTTGAGCCTCTGTGTGGACTTTGTACTTCCGTTGGTTTTTTACAGTTAATTTGGCACTCGAGTTGTTGACAGCAATTCAAAGGAGATAAAGGTGGGTGCTTATCTCAAGGGACTGTTTGGGACTCATTACAGGCTGGGAATGCACGTAATTCCCAGCGTTGAAATAAAACAAAGAGTTGTTTGGACTAAGCATGTGCTTAATTACGGTCTTAGAAGGTCAGAACAAATATTGCACTATACAGTAGAATTCAATATAGTTACTGTTCTGGGACAGAAGCTGTTCTTCAGCCTTTTCGACCTTGTTTTTATTATCCTGTACCATCTGCCAGATGGTAATAGTTCAAATAAAAAGGGTGCCCAGGATGAGATGGATCTTTAAGGATGTTCGTAACTTTCTTAAGGCATCGGGAGCTGTAAAGCTCTTCCAAAGTGGGGAGAGGGCAACCCATGATCCTCTGGGCAATGACGTTCACCTTCTGGAGTGCTGTCCTATCTGCCACTGTGCAAACCAGACACAGGTGCAGGTATGAATGGGGGGGGGGCATGGTCACTCCAAGGATTCCTTGCCGTGGATTTCCATTCCCAAAAGCAGACTCACCTCCGGGGTTCCTGGTTTGTTGCTGATTTCTTTGTAAAGGAGCTCATACTTCAGAATAATGTCCTGGCGGGGAGGACTCCAGGTTAGTAAAATCGTGCTCTCGCTCTTCGCTTCAGCTCGGAAATTCATCGGTTGCCCGGGAACTAGTGAAGGGAAGGGATGGGAACGCAGAAAAGTTATATGTGAGAACAGGTGAGGGGAAGACAGAAGACAACTGGATAGACGGGTAGTCCTCGGCTTATGACCAAAATTGGAATAGAATAGAATGAGCTGGAAGAGACCTTGGATCTCTCCCCTGCTCAAGGAGAAGAACCTAAACCATTCCAGCCCAATGTATTCATTCATCGTCCATTCATTCTTGATTCCATCTCTTCTTGGCTGACAGACACTCCTTAATTATTCTATTCCTACGGCATTCAACTTTCACAGTTAAAGTTAATACTATGGTAAACTAAAATCTATCACAATACAAATCCCCCTTAAGTAACAAACTAGACACTCATCACAACTATTTGAATGGTTGTTGAACAGTAAAGTGGTTCTGAAGATATTTTGGAGGGCTGAATGAAGTACCTTACCAGGCCATTACTTTTATCTGTATCTATATCTGTATCTGTATCTGTATCTATCTATCTACCTATCATCTACCTATCATCTATCTATCTATCTATCTATCTATCTATCTATCTATCTATCTATCTATCTATCTATCTATCTACCTACCTACCTACCTACCTACCTATCTACCTGCCTATCATCTCTCTCTCTCTCTCTCTCTATCTGAGACACGATTTCCTCCTCCTATTTTCTCTACAACACCAACCTTGGGAGGTGGGTTGGGCTAACAAAGAGTGTAACTCCATTGTTGCCCAGCTGGCTTTCAGGTCTAAAGTGGGACTAGAACTCACTGTCTCCTAATTATTGGCCCGAAGTCACCCAGCTGGGCGACTTTCATGCCTAAGGCGGGACTAGAATGACCACCCCCTGGTGATTGATCCAGTCACCCAGCTGGCTTTCAAGCCTGAGGTAGATTAGAACTCACCAGCCCCTGGTGATTGGCTCAAAGTCAACCAGCCAGCTTTCATGCCTATGGCGGGACTAGAACTCACTACCCCCTGATAATTGGTCCAGAGTCACCCAGCCAACTTTCATGCCTAAGGTGAGACTAAAACTCACCACCCCCGGTGATTGGCTGAAAGTCAACCAGCCAGTTTTCATGCCTAAGGCAGGACTAGAACTCACCATCGCCTGGTGATTGGTCCAGTCACCCAGCCAGCCTTCATACCTAAGGTGGGACTAGAACTCACTGGTGCCTAGTTATTGGCCCAAAATCACCCAGCCGCCTTTCATTACGAAAACAGGACTAGAACTCCGTCTCCTAGCCCAGCGCCTTGACTATTAGACCAAACAAAATCTCACCTCCTTGTTGGGTTTTCACTTGGATGGGATCTGAGAGCGGGCCATCCCCCACGGATGTGAATGCCAAGACTCGCACAGTGTAGGTCTCATGCTCCAAAAGACTCCCCACGGTGGTCAGGAGACTGTCGTCCACATTGTGTTTCTGCCAGTTGCTGACCGGTTGATCGGGCTCCATGGTGTAATACACCCTGTATCCCCGGATCTGGCCGTTTGGCTCTACTGGTTCCTCCCACTGGATGATCATGGTCGAGGCACTCAACATCCGGCCCTGAACATTTCGGGGGGCGCTGGCGGGTGCCTGCTCCCCCGTACGGGTCACAACGGAATCGCTGTGTGGACCCTGTCCGATGGTGTTCACCGCCGACACCCAGATCTCATATTCTGAGTTGGGACTAAGCCCCCCAATGCTGTAGCGGGTCGTAGTGATGTCCTCCTTGATTTGATACGGCCCGTCCTGACTCTTCGACTTATACTCGATCACATAATAGGAGACGGGGTCCGGATTTCCGGAGTCCCAGGTTATAGTGATGCTGGTGGCCGTGGTCTCGGTGACAACCGGAGTGCCTGGAGCTTTGGGAAAGGCTGAGAAAACGGGAAGAATTGACTGAAAAGGAATACAGCCACGCTCGCGGCACGTGCTACGTTTCCCCCAATTGGCCGACGAGAGCAACCAGCGTGCGGCATAGAGGGGCAGCATTTCATGAAGAACAGCAGCTGAAATGCCCTCACCCTAGGGAAATGGAGTTTAGGAACCTCCTTAAACAGCACAATCGACCCAGAAGTAGCAATCGCGGTAACACTTAAGACGTATACACCACTTTGCGGTGCTTCTACAGCCCTCCCTAAACGGTTTACAGAGTCAGCCTATGGCCCCCAACAATCTGGGTCCTCATTTTACTGACATTGGAAAGATGGGAAACTTGAGCCAGTGAGAATCGAACTGCCAACAACAGGCAGTCAGCAGAAATAACCTGCAGTGCTGCATTCTAACCACATTGCGCCGCCACGGCTCATGACAGAAACTGTTCAGCTCACTGGTTGGCATCAATCATGTGGGCCTGGTACCCCCCAAAATGGCCATTTGCTTGCAAACACAAGAAGCCCTTGACTTACGACCACAATTATGTCAAAATTTATATGGCTAAGCAAGCTATTTGTTAAGCGAGTTTTGCCCCACTTTTTTTGGCCCCCATTCTTAAGTGAATTACTACAATGATTAAGTTAGCAACATGCTAGGCCACTGGGAATTTCAGTCCACCCATCTTAAAGTGCCCAAGGTTGAGAAAGACAGTTCTAGATTTTTAACTAATTCTGGATCATCTTGGCCAATATTCCTCTTTTCCCAAAACACGAATGTTGGCTTGTAAACTAATCCTAGGTCATCTTGGCCAATATTCCCTTTGTTTTTCTCTTTGACTATTCTCAAAATACAAATGTTGGTTTGTTACCTAATCCTAGATCATCTCGGCCAGTATTCCCTTTGTTTTCCTTTGACTATTCCCAAAATACAAATGTTGGCTTGTTAACTAATCCTGGATCATCTTGGCTAACATTCACTTTGTTTTCCTCTTTGACTATTCCCAAAATGCAAATGTTGGCTTGTTCACTAATCCTGGATCATCTCAGCCAATATACTCCCCTTGTTTTCCTCTTTGGCCATTCCCAAAATACAGATGTTAATATAGCACACCTCTGGTTTCCTTCAGGTCAACGCACAAATACATCCAGGCTCTTTCCTGAAGCAGGGCAAGGGAGACGCCTGTGGCTCTTTTACTCTGTCAAATGCTCCTCATGTCCTCATTACAGAACAACCCAGGTGGAAGGGACCTTGGAGGTCTTCTAGTCCAACCCCCCCCAAAGCCCACAATACAAATGCCATGCCTGAAGAGCCCACAAACTGGCCACAAACCTATGCAAATGAACACGGGAGGCATGCATGCTTCTCGAGGACAGAAATGCATGAAGCAAAGAGACCGGCTGTGGTTGTGGCTGGACTTTGTTTTTGCAAACAGCATGGTGGCAGGGGAGGGGCATCATGCAGCCCTCCCCCCCGGAGCATTTGAGGGCAATTCTGGAACACATGCAACAGGCTGATGTCACGGCATGCAACAATGCTCTTCTCGTGCATAGCTGTTACCCCCATGTAGGAAGTTAGCCAGAAGTCACAATTCCCCAAGAAAATGCAGAGACAGACCATGGGATGCATTTCAGATATATTGGACAACAGGTAGTCCTCGATTTACAACCTTTACAGTTCTTTGGATGTTACAACGGCGCTGAGAAAGAGGGGCTTACAACTGTTCCTTGGACTTACAACCGTTGAATCATTCCCATGGTTATGCCATCAAAATCCAGGTGCTTGGCAACCGGCATGCATTTACGACAGCTGTAGCACCGAAGCTTTTGTCCTTTGGAACTTTCCCAACAAGCAAAAGTCAAGGGGGGGAAGCCAGATTCATTTCACGACTGCACAGTTCACTTAACAACTTCAGTGATTCACTTAAGAATGCTGGAGAGAAAGCTCGTAAAATCGGGCCTGGCTCAGAAATAGCAATAGCTCTTGGACTTATATACTCCTTCACAGTGCTTTCCAGCCCTCTCTAAGTGGTTTACAAAGTCAGCCTCTTGCCCCCAACAATCTGGGTCCTCATTCTAACGACCTGAGAAGGATGGAAGACTGAATCAACCTTGAGTTGGTCAGGATCGAACTGCTGGCAGTGGCAGAGTTTGCCTGCAATGCTGTATTCCAACCACTGCGTCACCAGGGCTCATGAGACACACACACACACACACACAGATTGTAAATGATAGATAGATAGATAGATGATAGATAGACAGACAGACAGATGCATGAAAGCAACAGCACTTCGACTTATATAGTGCTTCGCAGTGCTTTACAGCCTTCTAAGTGGTTTACAGTCAGCCTCTTGCCCCCAACAATTGGGTCCTCATTTGGTCAGGATTGAACTCCTGATAGCGGGCAGAGTTTGTGTCATGCCCCTGGTGGAGACTGACTCTGAGGAAGAGGAGGAACAGCCAACAGGGAGTGGGAGTGTGGCTCCAGAGGTGGTAGAGGAGGCTGGGGAAGGGCAGAGGCCGGATGAGCAGTCAAGAGGCGGATCCAGGCCCATCCCCTCTCCATCCTATGTCATGCAGGGACGAGTGGATCAGGGAAAAGTGAGGTCTACTCAAGAGGAGATTCCCATGATCCTCCTCATGGCTTGCAGGTGGGAGCTATGTATATAAGTTTGCAACTGCGCAGTTAGAATTTGCAGGAGTCAATTGAGTGTTCCCCTTGAAAGAGGTTCACCTTTGCTGGCGTTCTTCCCATGGACTTTTCTCGGCTATTTTCCTGGAGTTTATGATTAGTTATGTTGGCTTGCTTCGGAACTCTCATCAAAGCAGTTTGTTTTGGTTTTCTGTTTGCCTCATTATTTACTTTTATGACTTTAAAATGTGCCGAATAAAACAGTGAAGTTAAGTTGAGGACCTTACCGGACTTTAATATATGTTTTGGGTTTTGAGTTATTTTGAGAGACTACGGGATATCACAGTTTGCTTGCAATGCTGCATTCTAACCACTGTGCCACCAGGGCTCTTGAAACACACACACACACAGATTGTAAATGATAGATAGATGATAGATAGATAGATAGATGATAGCAATAGCATTTAGGGCTTTATAGCTCTCTCTAAACGGTTTATAGAGTCACCCTGTTTCCCCTAAAATCTGGGTCCTAATTTTACTGACCTTGGAAGGACAGAAGGACAAGTCAACCTTGAGCCAGTCAGGATCGAACTCCTGGCAGCAGGCAGAGTTAGCCTGCAATGCTGCACTCTAACCACTGTACCACCAGGGCTCCAATCCAAGGCTTAACCCTTGCTTATCCACAGAAGCACTGCCCCCCACGGCCGTAAGTCGAGGACTTCCTGTACAACGTCCACGAGCTCCAATCCACATAGCCAAAGGCAAGACGGGGGTCAATGTTGCAGTTGCCCAACCTGGGGATGGCATTCGATTTGTCTATACCCGAAATCCTAAATAAACAGGATTCCAACTTGCAACTCAAAACACATTCAGTGCTGACGATCGACAGAGGGACAAGATGGGAGTCCAAGCAGATGAAAGGGGAAGAAAATGGCGGCCATGCACAGGAAGAGGCGGGAATCTAGGTTAGGGAAGAGATTGGCTCACCTAACCAACATCCCCTTTGGTCTGAAATGACTCAAAATAAAATAAAATAAACGGAGCTGATTTTCAACACAGCAGTTTTGTCCAATGAAACCCCCAGATCTGTGGGAGTTGTCATGTTGTGGGAAACAACTGTCAATCAAGCTAAGCTCCGCCATGGGGAGGAATCAAGAGGCAAGGTCAACCAAGGAGCAAAGTCAGCCAGCCGGAAGTGCAAACTGATCAAGGAATGGTGCAAACTTACATTTGACAGTGATTTGGGCCACCGCTTCAATCACACCCAAACTCGACATGGCGACGCATGTATAGTTGGCGGAGTCTTTCACGTCGGTCAACTCCAAGACGTTGCGCCCCACCGGCATATCGTCTTCTGGCGTCAAATCTTCAGCCCCTTGCATCCACTTGACATATGGCATCGGGGAGCCCACTGCCACACAGGTGATGTTCACATTTCCGCCTGGCATGATCTCATGGCTGGTGGGTGGGATGGAAAACCGAGGAGCCACGCGTCGCACTGCGGACGAAATGCACAGCGGTAACAAAACAAAACGGAAAAAAAAAAGAATAAGGAAAACAAGAAAACAAGAAAAACAAAGGAGAAGAAAAAAGAAAGAAAAAGAAGAAAAATAAAAGATAAAGGACGGGAAAGGGGGAAAAAAAGAGCAGAAGAGAATTTAAATACAGGTGGGGAAGGGGAGAGGGCTTTTGAATTACTTGCAGTTCCTTCATTTTCGAAATTAAAAAAGGCTGAAATTAAAAAATTATTGGAATGCCAAAGAAATAAATCAAGAAAGGAAAGGGGGGAGGGGAAAAAGGGGAAATAAACAGAACTTCGAAAAGAATTTACTTTCACAAACGATATATAGAATTATAGACATCAAAGCAATATTTCATAGCAACAGAAGTTCCAATGATCAGTTTGAGACCTGTCATCACAGCACAAATATAGACACAAAAATTTATTAGCAATTTCTCATCTTTGGAAAAAGCAAAGAGAGGGCACATATATGTCCAGACCAGGGGGTTTCCCTCATATGTCTTGGCACGTCCTGCCACCCCAACCCCGAGAACATGGCCAACAACTTCCAAGATGAAAAAGTGGGGTTTGTTCTGCGTTCCCTTTAAAATCTGCAACCTAGTTTAGGGGAAGAGGAGAAAAAAAAAACCCTGGATAAACAATAAAATAAAAAAGTGGTAGATGGGGAGAGTGGCTTTTTAAAGGTAGCCCTCAAATTAACTATTCTTTTAAGGATCATTCTAAGTTACAATGGCACGCCCCAAAAAGTGGCTTATAACTGTTTTTCACTCTTATGACCGTTGCAGCATCACTATGGTCCTGTGATAAAAAATTTGGAAGCTTGGGAACTGACTCATATTTGCGATGGTTGCAGTGTCCCTTTTGCGACCTTCTGACAGGCAAAGTCAGTAAGGAAGCCAGACTCACTTAACAACCATCTTGCTAACTTAATAACTGCAGCGATTCACTTAGCAATGACGGCAAGGAAGATGGCAAAATGGGGCAACTCACTTAAGAACTGTTTTGCTTAGCAGCGGAAATTTCTGGCTCAATCTTGCATCATTTTGGGAAATTCACATTCCTACGTCTAAAATTCAGGAGAGAAAATTTTCAAAACCAAATATTCTATTGGTTTAGATGGCCTTTATTTGGGAAAATGTCTACGGAGGTTCTCCGTCATCCAGGTCATGGTTATCCCAAAGGTGATTTTTTTTCAAGAGGCAGCTGGACTTTCAGGTTTTTATTTGAAGATATTTCTCATCCAAGAAGCATCTTCAGCTCTGACTGGATGGTGGGGAATGGAAGGATTTATGCTCCTTGCAGACAGCTGTCATTTGCATCCTTTTGGAGGGTCATTGAGACCACTTGGAGGTTTATCTGTGTCCTCAGGGACATCTGAGTAGCGCAAATGGGTCTGAAGCCTTCTTGGAACTGTTGTAGACTAGAGATAATGTCATATCCTCCCCCTCTACTGAGAGAGACCTGTTCAATTTTGATCTAGATGACCTCTTTGACCCCTCTTTGAAACCAGCAGTCCTCTCTGTCCAAAATGTGGACTTTGTTGCCTCCACAAGAGTGGCATTTGTCTTTTAAACATGCATGGACTATGGAATCTTGTCCTGATGGGTTTGTTCTCCTACATTGTGCCATGCGTTTGTGAAGTGGCTGTTTTTGTTTCCCCAATGTACAAATCTGCACATGGCTCATTGCATTGTACTGCATAGACCACGTGGCTCATTTTGTGTCTGGATGTTTTATCCTTGGGGTGGATAAGCTTCTGCCTTAGTGTATTCTCAGGTTTGAAGCAGGGGTGGCTGATGGCCGGTTTGCACCGGTTGGACGAACTGGTAGTTAAGATTCTGCGCAGTTTGGTGAAGCGGCAAATCCTACCACTGGCAGGCCCCACCCCCGGCTCGATTTTTGGCCTGTTTTCTGGGCCAAAAGTGGTCCAGAAAATGGCCCCCAAACCAGCCTGAAAACTGCCAAAAAACAGCCCCCCAAATGGCCTGTTTCTTTGGCCATTTTCAGGCATTTTGGGGGGTGTTTTCAGGACATTTTCCACACCAAAAATGGTCTGAAAATGTCCCAAACAACGGCCTGAAAACTGCCCAAAACAGCCAGAAAAATGGCCTGTTTTGGCCATTTTTAAGCTTTTTTTCGGGACATTTTCAGGACATTTTCTGGGCCAAAAATGGCCTGAAAACACAGGCCGAAAAAATGAGCGGGGATGGAGCCAACCAGTGGTGGGATTAGCTCCAATTGGCTGAATCCTACCTCTGTCTTTGAGGCGAGTGGTCCATGTCATGAGTGACATCACCCATCCAGTCACATGAGCAACTGCCTACCCAGCCAGAGAACTGGTTGTTAAGTTATTCCAATCCTACCACTGGTTTGAAGGAGGAACGTATGTTGTGTTGGCTGAAGATCCTCCTGAGCTTTTCCGATATTCCTGCCACGTGTGGAATGACAACGTTGCTTCGTTTATTGCTATGGAAGAACTCCTGTTGCGTCTTTTTTGAGATTTGAGGAAGGTCCATCATCAATCTCTAGTCTACAACACAGTCCTTTCAACAGGTCCAAGAAAGCTCCACACTCATTTGCCCCACTCAAGTGACCCTCAGGACACACACACAAGCCTCCAAGTGGCCTCAAGGATCCTCTAAAAGGATGCAAACGACCAGCTGTCTGCAAGGATGTAAAGCCTTCCATTCTCCAGCATCCAGCTGAAGAAGCTTCTTGGATGAGAAGCGAAACATCTTTAAAAAAACCCAGAAAGTCCAGTTGTCTCTTGAAAAAACAAACAAACACCTTTGGGAAGTGTTTGGCTGTGTTTCACACCTGACTATGCAGCCCTTCCTGAGAGGGTTAGGCAGGTAGTCCTCGACTTACAACCACTCATTTAGCTGCTGTTTGAAGTTAGTGGCACTAGGATTAGTGACTTATGACCGGTCCGCACACTTACAATGATCGTAGCATTCCCCATGGTCATGTAATCAAAATTAAGAGCCTCAGCAACCGGCATGTATTTACGATGGTTGCACCATTTTGGGGCTCACCTGATTGCCGTTTGTGACCTTTCTAACTAGTTTCTAGCCATGGTGGCCCAATGGTTAGAGGGCTGTAGTGCAGGGCTACTTCTGCTGACTGCTGGCTGCCAGCTGCCTGCAATTTGGCAGTTCAAATCTCACCAGGCTCAAGGTTGACTCAGCCTTCTGTCCTTCCGAGGTGGGTAAAATGAGGACCCAGATTGTTGGGGTCAAGAGGCTGACTCTGTAGACTGCTTAGAGAGGCTTGCAAAGCACTGTGAAATAGTATAAGTCTAAAGGCTATTGCTACCCCCCTCCCACCTCTCTCTTTGTGGTGGTGCAGTGGTTAGAATGCAGTATTGCAGGCAAATTCTTCCCACTGCCAGGAGTTCGATCCTGACTGGCTCAAGCTGTTGCTAGCAAATAAAGTCAGTGTGGAAAACTGGATTTGCCTAACCCAATCCATCTTAATATTAAATGATCTGCTTAATGACTCCGTGGATTTGCTGAGCAACCATGGGGGTGGGTGGATGGGAAAAGCTCCTAAAAATCAGGCATGACTAACTTATCAACCACCTCGCTTGTAGTCACAAGTCGAGGACTCCCTGAAGTCTCTCCTACCTTGGCTAGCCTACCTTGTTTTGTATTTTTTTTTTTAAATTTTCCTGGCCTTGTGACCAGATGCAAAAAAAAAAAAAAAAAGGAACAAAAAGGGGCTGAAATCCTTTACAGCCTGTCCTCCTTTAGTGACATCAGCAACTCAGTTGCTAAACAAAACTGCAACTGCCCTTGTGATCTGACTGCAGCTCTCCTTTCCTTGAGAGACCCACAAGGGTCATAAGTTTGGGTCGAGGACTGCTCATCGCCCAGTGAAATTTCATCATCTGCAAATAGTTGCTAAACAAGACAGCTGCTAAACGAGGACGCCCTGTAATTATGGTTAAAACTAAGTCTATTTTCCTGAAATGCTTGCAGATGCATATATACATATACATATACGTGTGTGTGTGTGTGTGTGTGTGTGTGTGTGTGTGTGTTTTCATAGATTTTCCCGGGCACAGGTATGCAGGTCTTGGCCTGTTCGGGTCTTTTCCCGTGTAAGGTTGAGAGCATCTTGGCAACGTTTCGACGAGGTCCTACTCGCCATCTTCAGGCTGGTGAGCAGGTGAGGGTAAAGGGCCTTTACTCCCTACAGGTACCCCAAATTTAGTCCCCCCAAATTGTTTTTTCTCCCCCGACCATCCCCAAGGATGAAGAAAAGCTGTAACAGGAAGGCTGTGTACGGGACAGGAAACAAAACAATAAAAAGATCAAAAAGATGAGAAACGCTAATCAAATTTTTGTGGTTTTGGGGGTATATACACCCTAACAAAGCTTCTTGGAAAAATCTTGACATGATAGATGCAGCTTTCGGAGGTCATGCAAAGGGAGAAGCAGAAGAGGAGAGAAAAAGATTGAGGGTGAGATTGAGAGAGAGAGGCAGACAGAGAGAGAGAGAGAGAGGCAGAGAGAGACAGAAAAGGGAGAAGGAGGCGTAGAACAGTACAAGTTATTAAACGGGCTGCTAGCAAATGCCCAGGAGGTTCAGAGAAAAACGGGATGGGGGCAAATTAGAGAGAGACAGAGAGGTTAGGGGTGCCGGGAAACCCACTGTTAAAAATGCTGCATACTCTGTTTCTAGCTGATGTGATCCAATGTGCTGATCTAACATTGGCACATCACAGCCCTGCCAGAATAATAATCATAACAATAACCATAACAATAAAAAGAGAATTCATAAGAATCAAACAGGAAAAAAAAAAGGGGGAGTGGGGGGCAGAGGAAACTAAAAAAAGGAAACACACACAGGACTGGGAGGGGAGGGAGACGATAAATACACAAAATGACCACAATGGGGGTTGCATGCAGAGACTATCGGATGCACCTCGCCGGAAGGATGAACAGGATGGGAGAGAGAAAGCACTGTTTCGTGTGGATCCATTTTTCGCACAAACGCACACGCAACGGCATACCAAAAATGATAGGCTAATGCTTCCTGCTAACTCTACAGTCAATAAAAGAGGGCTTGGGAGCATTTTTGAGATTTCATGGGGGATCCACCCATTTATTTATCTTTTAGTTCTACCGTCTGACTCCTCTGGGTTTTCCTGTGATTGAAACTGGGTGGAGTCCCTTGTCCTGCCCTGAAATAAGCCTGGGTTTAAATCCAGCTAAATCCTAGGTATCTTCAGGTTTTAAAAATGTTGGGGTGCTGCTGTTGGCAAAACACATCTTAGTTCTAATCAGGGTTTAGTCAAAGGCAACGATGGTGTTTGCATTATCAATGAAGAAAGGATATGAGAGTTTTTGTGACTAGGGTGCCAATAAATTAAGCTGTCGTAGGACCAATTTCATTGATTTAACCTTCCTTGTTGGGCAAAGCTAGCTAGGAATGGCCTTGAGGGACAGGAGGAACTGATGCTAGCAAAGCAACATTAGATAAGAGGTGGCTGAGCCCTGGTTAGATAAGGTGTGGGGACCTTGGTATTGTTCTCTGAGCTGGGTTGTATTCTTGCAGATGTTTCATTACCAAACTAGGCAACATCATCAGTTCAGTAAGGGAGTGGGATTTGCTCTCTGTTTCTATGCTCTGTTTGTTATATTAGATAAGAGGTGTTTGAGCCCCAGCCAGGAAAGTAACATAAGTACTTCCTTCATTCACATGAAGATTAAAGGATGGAGGGCGAAGCACGTTCAGGTTTACAAGGTGCTTTTTATTACACCTGCTGCAATAAAAGTAATCCTGATCTCTCTGGTACCGGTTTCCTAGGCTGGGCTGTAGTTGCAGGCAACACTGAACTAAGAGAGGTTAACTCCTCACTAAAAACAAGGCATTTTCCTCTGTTCTAAAATCACTTTCCACTCTGGGAGAATTGAAATGGAGAATCACACCAACTTCTGGAAAACTTTCTTAATTGTCTGATTTCTTTCTCATCTGAATTTAACTCCAGGAAGGAGAGAGAAAGAGAAAGAGAGAGAGAGGGAGAAGGGAAAAGACAGAGAGAGAGAAGGAAAGAAGGAGGGAGAGGAGGAGAGAGGAAGGAAGAAGAGGAGAGACAAAGGCAGGAAAGAAGGAAGGAAGCGAGGAGGAGGACAGAGGTAGGTAGGAAGGAAAGGAAGGAAGGAAAGGTACAAAATAGAGCCATAGGAAAACAGTGCCACCCGTATGATAAATGAAATGGAGAGACCAAAGGGATGGAAATTGGTGAAAGACTTGCTGAAGGACGAAGAGCTTGAAAAAGGCACACCAGGAAAGAGAGTGAACTCAGGGAGGGGACAAAGCAAATGGAAGAGAAGGGGAAAGAGAAATATCCAACTGAGGTGGTAAGATTTACTCTGCAAAAGGCATCAAAATGGCAAAACAAGGCAGGTAGAAAGGCAATCACCTGAGCATTTATTGAAACAGAAGAAGGCAACAAAATCAAACTGAATATCATAATGAAGAAGGGAGGGAAGGAGGGAGAAGGGGAAATGAGAAGTGTGGATGGAGGAAAAAGAGGAAGGAGAGAGGGAGGGAGAAGGAAAAACGAAAAGGGTGGAAGGATGGTGGGAGGAAAGGAAGGAGGGGGGGAGAAAAAAGGAAGGAAGGAAGGAGAAGAAAGGAGAGAGAAAAAGGAGGGGTAGGGAAGGAAAGAAAGAAGGAGTGAAGGGAGAGAAAGGGATCAAAGGAAGGGAAAGCAAAAAAAGGAAGGAGGGAAGGAGGATGAAAAGGAGGAGAGGAAGGAGAAGAGGGAAGGAAAGAAGGAAGAGAAAGGAGGGAACAAAGGAAGGAAAGAAGAGAGAGGGAGGAAAAGAAAGGAAGGGGAAGGAAAAGAAAGGAGGTAGGGAGGAAAGGAGGAAGTTTAAACCAAACTTCAAAAGAAGAAATTGGCAAACCTTTGTTCATATGGGCCAGTGCTGCGAATCGAAGTCTGAAGGGGGAGTCCAATCGCCAGAGAGGAGGGGGGGTCAGGAAGGGAGGGGGCTGCTTTCACTTCCCCACAAGGGAGGGAGAAAATGACCATGGGGAGGGAAGGGTTAACAGGCCAAGGTCCAACCATCCGGAAGACTCCTGTCTTCTGGATGGAATGAATAGTAGAATAACACCTTCACGCAAAAGCTGGGGGATGCAATTTGCACAGAAACATTTGCAACGTCCCATGAAAGGGGCTGAAAACGGAATAAATCTATTTATTTTATTTATTTTTTGCTTTCCTTTCTCTCTTCCTGACGCTCAAAATCTCACCCTCTCCACTCTGCCCCATTTTAAAATGTCGGAAGTCGTCTTTTTCCTAGGGCTAATTTACAGGTAGTCCTCAAATTACAACCGCTGGCTTAGCGACGGTTCCAAATTAGGATGGTGCTTAAAAAAGGAAAGGGGGGGAATTTGACAAGCGGTCCATTCGCTTAAAACCCTGCAAGTGTTTGTGTGGTCCATTCATGATCAAAATGGGGGCGATTTGGTCACCGGCAATGGATTTACGCCGGTTACATTATCGTGTGTGTGTGTATGTGTGTGACACCAGGTCACCATTTATGACTTTCCCACAAGCAAGTCAATAGGAGAAGCCTGTTTGATTTGCTTGAAGACTGTGCTTAAGAACCACTGCAAAAGAAATAAAGGGCATAAAATCAGGCAGGGCTCACTTAATGACCGCACGACTTAGGGACAGACATTCGGGTCGTTAAGTTGAGGACTCCCTGTCTCCCAACTTCCTTCTAAGGTTGGATTCACCTAATGGGCTTCGCTCATATGCCAATTCAATCCCTTTTAAGCATCTTCATGCAAATAGACCGAGCCCTAGAATTTGTTACTATCCTATTCCACCCCTCCATTAAACCACAGTTTAAATTAACCAGGCTTGACGTGATATGTCAGTACTGTCGTCAAGTCTATCGCTGGTTGGATTTTCTCATAGGAGGCAGGATTTGATTTCTAGAGGGAGGGAGGGGGAAAGGGGGGGGTCATTAATCCTTATTCCTGGTAACGTTTAGCAGAATGCCATGTTTGATACGTCAAGATTGCGTTCATCAATCCCCATTAAGCAACCATTTAAATGCAGGGAACAAGGGCTGTACAGGGGATTTTAGACACAATGAGGAGTTAAAACAGGTAGTCCTCGACATACAACAGTTCTGTTCTGACCCAGCTCCCCAAACACGGCCAACCTTCTGATGTGAACTCAAACGATTCCTTTATTAAGAACGCCGGCAGCCCCGGCAAAAAAATTTCTCTCACAGGCTAACAAGTCTGTCTGGACGGAAGATGAATAGTTGTCGGCCACATCTATTCATCTCTGCCCCCTGACTTTTCTCTTCAGAGCTAAGATGGGCCCTCACTAGCAGTGATGGCTTTTCTGTCCCAAGGACCGGCCCATAGATTTCCACTGCTCTCCTCTCCTCTCCTCTGCCTTTTGTGTATTCATGCGTCAGGCACTGGAGCCAGCTGTTCCTCTTCTTCCTCATCAGCCACCTCCAGACCTTGGGGGCTGTTGACTCTCCATCTGAGGGCTGATGGACGGCTCAGGCTCCGCCTCCTTCTCTCTTTCTCTCTCTCTCTCTCTGACAGCTCCATTCCCTCTTCCCACTCGGAGCTCTCAGGTTGGACTGATGCTAGCCCTGACTCCCATGCCTCCTCCTCTGATTCAGCTGTTGGGAGGGGCCGGCAACCCACAGGCTGCAACAAGTTCATTTAGTGACTGTTTGAGGAAAGTGACTCAGGACTGTTTGTCAGAGTTATGATCGTTGCAGCAACCCCACGATCCTGTGATCACATGAACCCCTTCTCCCCAGCCAAGTCAATGGGGAGGCCGGATTCACTTAACAATCATGGCAAGAAATGTCATCAAACTCATTTAACGAACACCTCGCTTAGCAACGGAAGCTTTGGGCTCCATTTGCAATCGTAAGACGAGGAGTACCTATATACCGTGGACAAGATTTGCAAGTGCTTCTGAGTTTCCTTGGGCTGGTTTGACTGGATCTTAATTTAATCTTAATTTTAATTTTAATCTTCATTTAAACCAACCGAATTCAGACCAGAGGATAAATCTCTACGATTTTTTCCTTGGAAAATTGAAGGGCTGCCGGCTCTTATGGAGCAAAGGGCCATCCCCTCAAAAGGGGGTAAAAATCAGGATGGACCGTAAATCCTAAATGTGATTTATATTTACATTAGAGGGTCGTTATCGGCTTACGACCGCAACAGAGCCCAAAATGTATGTCGCTAAGTGAGACAGTTGTTTTAAGAGTGTTTTGCCCCATTGTACGATCTTCCTGGCCACCGTTGTTAAGTGAACCACAGCAGCTGTTAATTTAGTAACCCAGTTGTTAAGTGAATCTGGCTTCCCAATTGACTTTGCTGGTGAGAAAGTCTCAAAAGGGGATCAGATGATCTGGGGACACTGCAACTGACATAAGTACATGCCAGTTGCCAAGTGTCCAAATTGTGATCACATGGCCGTGGGGATGCTGCAACAGTCATAAGTGTGAAAAATGGTCATAAATCACTTTTTGTCAGGGGTGGCGTAACTTCAAACAGTCACTAAGCAAACTGTTGTAAGTTGAGGATTACTTGAAACTACCATGTGGTCAGTCCTGCAGCTGCATTTGAGCATCAGTTTTAGGGGAGGGGAGAAGAGGAAGAGAATGTCCTCAACTTACGACGGTAATGGAGCCTGCTCCATCATGGTTGTAAGTCGTGATGATTGCAAAACCTCTTGGTCACGCAAACAAGCCGATCGGATGGCCTTTGTGGTGGTGGTCGTTAAATGAATACCTGCAGCCATTAAGTGA
The DNA here is from genome assembly GCA_033807585.1 of Hydrophis major. Taxonomy (NCBI): domain Eukaryota; kingdom Metazoa; phylum Chordata; class Lepidosauria; order Squamata; family Elapidae; genus Hydrophis; species Hydrophis major. The sequence goes on from CM066328.1 coordinate 7,068,981, forward strand.
ATGCCTCATTCGCTAAAACTGAAAGTAAACATTGGTTTTTCGGCAAAGCCGTCATATAACACAGCCTCGTGACCATGGGATTGGCCAAATGGCCATAAAAGGCATCCCGGGTTGCCAACCAATTGTAGTTAGGTCCTGTGACCATGTCAGAACTTTAAATTCAGGGGGGTAAGTCCCCTCAGTTAGCACCGTTCCAACTTTGAACAGCCGCTAACTGACCCAAGTCATAAGCCGAGGACTGTCTATTCAACAAGGATTGCATGACAGCAGATATTACCAGGAATAAGGAAATGCAGGGAAGGGAACAACATACGTTCTCCTTTGTAGAGGAGAACATTGGTAGCTCTGGGTTGACATGAGGGCTCCTTGGCACTCTCTGAGCTTGGTTGCTTTCCTGCAGATGTTTTATGACCCAACTAGGGAACATCATCAATGCTAGAAGGGTGTGGAGTAGAGGAGGAGGAGGAGGAGGAGGACTGTGTGGTCCTTGGCGCTCTCTGAGCTTGGTTGCTTTCTTGTAGACATTTCATGACCCCAACTAGGTAACATTATCAAGGTTAGAAGGGAATAGTTTGCTCTCAAACCCTTCTAGCACTGATGATGTTACCCAGTCAGGTCATGAAACATCTGCAAGAAAACAAACCAGCTGTTCTGACCCAGCTCCCCAAACACCACAAACCCTCTTGATGTGAACTCAAAAGATTCCTTTATTAGGAACGCCGGCAGCCCCGGCAAAAAAGTTTCTCTTGCAGGCTAACAAGTCCGCCCGGCCGGAAGATGAATAGTTGTCGGCCACATCTATTCATCTCCGCCTCCTGCCTTCTATCCCCAGAGCTAAGGTGGGGCCTCACTAGCAGCAGAGGTTCTTCTGTAAAAGGACCAGCCCATAGATTTCCACTGCTCTCCTCTCCTCTCCTCTGCCTTTTATGTATTCATACATCAGGTACTGAAGCCAGCTGTTCCTCCTCTTCCTCATCAGCCACCTCCAGACCTGGGGTTGTTGACTCTCCATCTGAGGGCTGGCGGATGGCTCAGGCTCCATCTCTCTCTCTCTCTCTCTGTCTCTGTCTCTCTGCCACCTCCATTCCCTCTTCCCTCTCGGACCTTCCTGACACTGATTCTGACTCCTACACTTTCTCCTCCTCCTTCTCTGATTCGGCTGCAGGAGGAACCGGGGGCCAATGGGCCAGAATACAAGCTCAGAGAGCACCAAGCCCCCCCCCCAAATCTCTCGTAAACCTGAAACTTCATCCTTAGGTCTTTTGGTGGGCCCGGGGTTCCCCCTAGCATGTTCCCCTGAAGGAGAATCCTTCCCCACTGGAGATCCTAAGATCCCTCCTATGTTGGACGGACTTCTACCAGAGGAGCATTAGAAAGTTCAAGTGGTCAAAGAAAGCAGGACGGGGTGCAAAGTTTGTTTTGACAGACCTGGTTCTAGGAGAACAGGAGCACCAGCATCCAACCACCTCTCGTCCTTACAACACTGGAACCTCAAGATGGATCTGGAAAGACAATCCTGAAGACCACGATCTTCCATGACACCCCCCCCCCCAAGGTAGAGGTAGTCTTCGACTTACAACTGTTTGAAGTTACAATGGCATTGAAAAAAGCGATCTGTGTCCATTTTCCACAATGGTGGTCAGGTGATCAAAATCGGAACATTTGGCTCCTATTTATGATGGTTACAACGTCCCGCGATCATGTGATTTCCCCTTGGGTGACCTTCTGACAAGCAAAGTCGACAGGGAAGCCAGATTCGCTCCCCAACCATGCGACTTACTGAACAACCACATCACTTCGCTTAACAACTGTGGCACAGAAGGCCGTACAAGGGGGGAAAAACTCACTTTACTAATGTCTCGCTCAGTGACAGAAATTTTGGCCTCCATTATGGTCGTATGTCAAGGACTACCGGTAGGTAGAATTTGCAGCTGGTTGTGGAGAGGGGAGGGGAGGAATGCCGGGGGGGGGCAGAGGCAAGGAGGGGGACCCCAGTTATTAAAACTTTTGGTTCCTTCAGACCCCGATCCACATTTCCAAATAAACCATGATTAGAAAGCGGGTGGGGGCAGGCAAGGGGAAAGAAACAGGGTGGCTGGAATGAACGCAAGGCCAGAAACGTGATGTTAATTTCGCTCAATCCAACAAGCAAAAGAGGGGACAGAGTTGTCGGATTGTCTATCGTGGGAGTGTGTGTGTTTGTGTGTGTGTGTGCGTTTTTAAAAAAAACAACAATAAAATTAAACCGTGAATGGGAGAAAAAGGAGTCTGAAAGCATCAAAGGAAATCAAATGGCATTAAAAAAAAAAACATTTTTGACACCCAGCAAGCTGCTACTTTTGAATGAGGTGAGAAGTTTTTGGCATTTTGGTGAGAAGAAGACAGGGTCTTGAGGGAAAAGAGAGATAGTAAATAAAACGTACAGCCTCAACGTAATTCTGAGGAAATTTAAGATTACACCTGTCTTCTTTTCTGGTACAATTAAATTTGGGGATTTTTAAAGCTAGTTACCACCAGATTCCTGGGCTCAGAATTATTATTTTTTTAATAATTAATTCTTCCAAGGGACAAAAAAATAAATTATTCTGTCTCCTTGGTCGATTCTTAAAACTTATTTCTTAAAAAATATCATTTCCTTTTTTCAGGGCACCTGAATTTATTTCCCCAACAGGTTGATTTCAACTTCAACCTTCAACGGCAGTGCCACATTTGAGTGAGTGTTTGTGTGTGTGTGTGTGTCTGGGTTCATTTAAAATCTGAATTTTAAAGGCTTATTTTGCAAGGTGGGAGATGAAAAACACTCAATTTGATTCGGAGCTGCCCCAACGAGGCCGGGATATTAAAACGCCATCGATGGTGGCAACGTGCATTGAAAAGGAAAGGCGACCAGGTGTAACCCAAAATCTCTCCCCTAACCCATAACAATAATTTTAAAAAATGAAAACGAAAACAGAAATAGCGATGCAAAAGAGGCATTATAGACATAATAAGCAGGCACAGGGGTGTGTTTTTTTATTTACACACACAAAAGAAATCACAATAGCACAGTGTTCCTGCAGATTGCCCTTCAGGAATTTGGTGGGAGAATTCCCTAAAATCTTGCGAGAAATCCTTCTGCAGAAACAGAGTGTTAATTTTGCCTGGTTTGTTCACTTGGTTTTTTTTTTTTTTTTCAATTATTTTTTAAAGGGGAAATTGGAGAGCAGGGGATTTATTTAAAAGCAGCAGAGGGTATCCGCTTACCCCTGAACTATTTTTCCCCCTCCTCTCTTCCTTTCTCTTTCTCGGTGCAAGTGTGTAGAAAGGGTTTAGCGAGCGCCTTAAATCACAGTTGTCAACTTTTAAGACTTGTGGACTTCAACTCCCAGAATTCCCCAGCAGCAGAGCTGGTGGGAACAAGTCTTAATTACCAAATAGCAGAGTGGGAAGGGACCTTGGAGGTCTTCTAGTTCAACCCCCTCCTCAGGCAGGAAACCCTATACTATTCCAGACAAATGGCTATATACAATCTCTTTTTCAAAACCTCCAGTGTTGGAGCACCCACAGCTTCTGGAGGCAAGGAGTTCCACTGATTAATTGTCCTCACTGTTAGGAAATTTCTCCTTAATTCCAGGTTGCTTCTCTCCTTGATTAGTTTCCAACCATTGTTTCTTGTCCTGTCTTCTGGTGCTTTGGAGAACAGGTTACCAGCTTAAAGTTGCCAACTTGTGGAGACCTGGCCTAAAAGTGTTTGATTCTGTGCATCTTACGGAAAGGAATCTGAAAAGATTGGCCTGCCATTTTCCCGCCACTTATTAAATTCTAGATACTTCCCTCAGTATTAGGAGTTAGATGAGACAGGGAAGAAGAAAAAAAAGTTTTCTCAGGTTTTGGAACAGCAAAATGGCCACCAGGTAAATAAGTTTTTAAAAAAAACTTATTAAAAAAATTAAATAAAAACTTGATTCAATAAAGAAAACAGAAGGAATACTAGGGTGGAAATGGATTTTATTTTGAGCAGGGTTAATCAAATTTGGCAACTTTAAGATGGGTGAACTTCAACTCCCAGAAGTCAACTTTAAGATGGGCGGACTTCAACTGCCTTAATTCCCTTCAACTTCCAAAATTCCCCAGAATCTTAAAGTTGGGAATTAAAGTCCACACAGAATTTCCATGACTTTTAAGAGGGGTGGATTTCAATTCCGAGAATTCTCCAGTCAGAATTCTAGGTTCCTTCAAACCAATAGTGACTTCCATCAAAACGAGGCTGTTCTCTGCTAAATTAAGTCATACAGCAACTCACTTCATTATCATCTTTTAATGACCCCATAGTCCCTTGCGGGGTGGAGTCTGAGCAACTGAATGGAGCTAACAGAGATTTTACTGGCCGGATGCCCTTCCTGTCACCACTGTGGAATTTTGTTCGGCAGATATATTCTCATTGTGCCCAGAGAGAGAAATATCTGCCTCTATCTAGGACTGAACCCAGCCTCCTGATTATGAGGCGAGAGCTCCACCATTAGAGGCTAGAGCTCCATTGCACTGCTGCATACAGGAACTCCCTTAGCCAATTATCCACATATTTCCTTGAATTGGGAGTTTTCTGTGGCCCTAATTTCACAGTCTTAATGACTGTGCCCTGCTGGTGTCTTAATCCTTTATGCAATACTCTCTAAGAAAGGATATCTTGTGTTAAGAATAATTCTTTGCAATGTTTTCTGAAAGGTCTTGAGGTCTAGAATAAAGGTCAAGATTCAGAATGGAGGTGTCCAACCGTGGCAACTTTAAGACTTGTGCACTTCAACTCGCAGAAGTCCCTAGCCAGCATGGCCAGCTAGGGAATTCTGGGAGTTGAAGTCCATTAGTTTTAAAGTTACCAAGGTTGGACAGCCTTAGCTTTGTAGTTTTAGGAACCACGTCGAACTTGGTAAACAAAGGGAAGAATATGGGACAGGATGATGAGTGCATGTAGTTGTTGTTGTTTGTGTGTGTGTGTGTGTGTGTGTGTTTTAATGCCTGCATCCAGGCATCTAAGCATGGAATTCTCTGCATCTTCAGAGAAGGACAGATGGTAAGAGGAAAGAAAAAAAGAGGAAGAAAGAGAGAGGCAAAGAGAAAAGGAGAGGGAGAGAAAGAGAGAGAGAAAGAAAGAGGGGATTTTTTTTTCCAAAAAGTTGCACCGGATTTCTCAAACAAATATCAACGACAACAAAAATCACACAGCAGTTTCAGAATTTGAGAGTTGTTCCTTTTCTTTTTTTCTTGTGGTTTTTGGTTCTAAAAATTGGAAGAAATGGGAATAATAGCTAAGCAGAAAATGGGATATGGCACAGTAGGAAAACATAAGGTGTTGGTTTGTCCAGCTCCTCCCTTCCTCCCTCCCTTCCTCTCCTTCTGAGGTGTCCAATCTTGGCAACTTTAAGACATGTGAACTTCATTTCCCAGAATTCCCCAGTCAGCCATGCTGGGGAATACTGGGAATTGAAGTCCATGCTGGTTGGGGAATTCTGGAAATCAAAGTCCACAAGTCTTAAAGTTGCCAAGTTTGGGGATCCCTGTCTTAACTTGGCCATTTGGCCCTTAAAATCCTCTCTTGGCTGAGACCAGTTCATTTATTTGTTTTCATCGATTGATTTTATGTATATCCTGACTTTATTGTTTTTATAAACTGATTTTTACCTTTCCTCTAGGGAGAAATCGATGATCGATCATTGATTTCACAACCCGCACACACTCTGGATTGAATCAGAATTATAAGGCCTGTAAAATGAATTATTCTACACACCACTTAAAAGCACCTTCAATAGTTTCATCGGAAGCAGTTTCATTTTGCATGGAATTTAACTCAAATTTGTTCCATTTTTTTTTAAATCAATCATTCCAATGATGCATTTCAAGAAGGGATGGATAAATCCTGCCCTCTTCATTTAGAAATCGGTTTTTCTCCTCAGTTGTGAATGGAAGGGACGGTTTATACTCAAGTGTCCCTCTGTACGGGACATGGCTGATTTCTAAGTAGGATATATTAAAAATAAATAAGTAAATATCGACTAAAACTGTCTTAGCCAAACCGTGGTTTAATTAAAAAGCAGTTAAACAAACCATGGTTTATGTGATGGATATTGCCATTTTCCAAGTATTTACTTCCAGTTTCCAGCAAAAAAATGCCCATTGGAGAAAACTGATTTTGTTAATGACCGCAGTGTTCATTTAACAACCATCGTAAAAATAAGTTGAAAAACCAGGTCTGGTTGTGTGATGCCTCAACTTACAACTCAACAACTATAATTCCAGGTTCACTTCCAATCATAAGTCAAAAACTACCTATATTTATTGCATTCTTTTCAATGACTAGCTCTTCCTCATCTCCCTAATAGAGTCCTCTTAGCTGAGATGGGTGTGGCAGGGGGAGGTAGAAATTTAATAAATCCCTAAAATCAATAAAACATCCCATGAGCCCTTGCAATAAGAGGGTTCTGGCAAGGCTTCATCCCAGTGGCTAGCTCCTTTTTCCATTGGTCAAGGAGAAGCCCTCCCCCCTCCACAGCCAATCAGGGCCTGAAAATGCTGCCATGCCTTGGCTTCCATCGAGTTGTGTTGGGAGAGAGAGAGAGAGGCTTGAACTCTCTGACCTTCTTTCTATATGGCTCTTTTTCACGGAGGACCAGATAAGCGAGGAGCCCAACAGAATAGTTTTGATGAAGTGAACAAATTTGTATTTGTTAATGTGTGAACACTGTTCCTAAAACACACATATCCCACTCCCGTGATTCAGTCAAGGGAACAAAGGTGCCAAGCCACCAAAAATCCTATGCACTGAATTCAAAAAGCTCTCAGAACTGTGTGATGTTTGTTATTTTGCCTTGCCGATCATTTCAATTATCAAAGGAATGAAAAAAACAAAAACAAAACACGAGGTAGCATCGAAGAGGGTAAGGAAGGGAAGCAGGAACACTGGCTTTTTAATTTTTATTTTTCCACAATGCACTTGGATAAATTGCAGCATAGCCGAACCAACTTAAAAAAAAAAATAGAAACAGAAAAAAAGAAAGAAAACATAACATCCGAACCCAATGAATCCAAATCAAAAGAGAGAGAGAGAGAGAGAAAAAAACCCAAAAGCAAATAAATAAATAAACAAATCGAGAACCAGGAAGGGATAGCTTGGAGGTGGCGGGGAAAAAAAATCCACTGAACGAAAAAAAAAACCAAAACCAAAATAAAGTATCTTTTTAAAAAATGGATATAGATAGATATAGATATATACACACACACACACACGCACAATTGGAAAAACACCCTCCTCCAACGGAATTTTTTTAAAATAATAATAATAATAATAATAACAAAGCCGTCAAAACAAATTGTAAAATTAAAAAAAAATAAAAATGAAAAAGGACCAGCATGCAAAGATCATTGTTCACATTCTCCTAATCATGCATCAGGCCCAAACGTCCGTAAAGAGGGCAAAAAAGTGCACATACAACGGAGCAACATGACCAAGGATGCAGAGAGAGGCCCACAATGCAACTCAACTCATCTCCGGCGAGACCCGAGAACGAGCAGATCTCGCCCGCCGTCTTATATATTTGATATTATTTTTTTTTATAATGATATCAACAAGAGATTTATTTCTTGCTTTCTTTCTCTTTCTCTCTCTCTCTCTTTTCTTTAATTTTTTTTCTTATATATATATATTTTTTAAAATAGACATATTTTGTCATCGAGAAGAGCTTTCTTAGTTATTTATTTTATGTTTAAATCATCGTCATCATTGTAGTTTCTTTTTTATAAAAAAGATAAAGGTTATAGATCATCGATTATAGATAGATATAGATATATATATACTTCTCTCTTTAAGAAAGGTAAAAATGTGGGTAAAGAAAGTAAAAAAGAAAAAAAACCACACCAACCTTCTCGTAGCTCTGAGGGATGTTAAAGGGGTTTGATGCGGAACACAATGACATGAGAAGAGAGAAAAATAGGGAACACAGAGAGAGTAAAAAAAGGCCTTCAAGGGTGGCATCTGCAAATCGATTTGCTTTTTTCCTCTTTCTTTCCGTTTTTAACTTTAAAAAAATACTTTTTTTTTCCTTTAAAAAAAAATCTCCAATATGTCCCTTTTTGGGGGGGCCACCACCAAGAGGGCCCAGGAACGGTTGAAGGTCTCTGAGGAGGAAGGCTCCCTCATATTAACCCCGGACGTACCGGTTTAAGAGAAGCCCCCTCCCGAGAATTCGGAAGCCCCTCTGGCACTGCTGGATGGCCCACACCCACCTGCTTCTCCCCCACATCATCCCCCTGGGCGGCTGAAGGAAGAAAAGATTAATAAAGACACCCTGGGAGAAACCGGGTTCCCATCACCTCCATCACCACGGGGTCCTCGCCATGGGTTAGATCTCTTCCGCGGTCCGCCAAACTGTTTCCAGCAGGGCCAAGTAAGATCCTGACACCCATTCGAGGCATGTCCACACAGGTTTGGGAGTCACAACCTAGAAACTACGATGGGGCTGCAGGTGGCAATCGATCGACCCAATTGGGCTCGAGTTCGCAAAAAACCAAAATTGGTCAGACCCTCCAATTCTGAATTTTTGGGGGAAGAGGGAGGGAAAATGCACAAATTTTTGGATCCGCCCAATCTTGCCAAATTAAACAGGGGAAGGTGTGTGATGGGAGCCTTGTGTCCATGCGGATATGCTTCGAACCCCAATTCCTTTGAATCTTTCTTCCCCGCCACAAACTTAACAAAAAAGAAAAGGGGGGAAAATAAAGGAGGGGTGGAAACCAGACCTCTTTTGCTGTTCTGGGGTGGGGGGGGGAAGAACCCCAAGAAAAAGAAACGAAAACTTGAGCTCTTATACCCTCCACACACACCCCTCACCCGCAAACCCCAAAAGTCATTAAGAGAAACAAGCATGTTACGGGAAGAAACAGTGAGAGAGAAAAAAAATCAAGAATTTTTGAATGCAGCGACAACGAAGAGGGAAAAAACAAGGCACAGAAGACCCCCCTCCCACACCCCACCCCACCTGTCATTTCTGGCCCTCCCCACTCCAAAATTCAATCCTTGGGGAGATAGCAATCCAAATTAACCTGCAAGGCTTCCAAGTTAGCTAGGCGCCGCTTCATGGAAAACAGTCCCCCTTTTAAACTGGGGCAAAAATCTTCGCGAAGCCTCTAAGGCAGGGGTCTCCAACCTTGGTTCCTGGAAGCCTGGCGGACTTCAACTCCCAGAGTTCCACAGCCAGCAAAGCTGGCTGTGGAATTCTGGGAGTTGAAGTCCGCCAGGCTTCCAGGAGCCAAGGTTGGAGACCCCTGCTCTAAAGAGAGGACTTCACATAGAACTGGCTGTTGCGTAAATTTGCAACCCCCGGGACATGCCGGCCAACCCTGAGCAGTTAAGTTTGGAAGGGGTGAATTTGTTTCATTCACACTTGTTGTAAGCATTCAAATACTTGTAATTTTGTACGCTGCTTTTTGGTGCACTGACCAAATTAAGCCCCACGACATCAAGTGTGAATTCTGGTAGGATTTTTTTTTTTTTTTTTTTAAAGATAAATTTCAGGTCAAGGTTTTCAGAACAGCCTGATATTCCAGCATTATTTCCAGCGGGAATGAAATAATTTCAGGTCTGTACATAGGGGACACTGATGGAATTGTTTCTGCCCTGCAGAATTCAAACGGCTGCCTGCACAAATCCCGGGGTTGCCAGCTCGTTTTTAAAGCTTGTCACTTGTCATTTTGTAACTGAAGATTTTAAAACTCTTTTTAAATGTTATTTATGCTGTAAGCCACCCGGAGTCTGTTTGAAATGAGATAGGTGGAAAATAAATTTAATCTTCATCATCATCTCCATTTTAATGACTCCCATAATCCCTTGCTGGGCACAGTCTGGGCAGCTGAATGTTTACTGGCTGGATGCCCTTCCTGTCACCAATGTGGAGTTATATTTAGCAGATCTCATTCTGCCCAGAGAGAGAAATATCTGCCTCTATCACAGCCTCCTGATTGTGAGGCAAGAACGCCATCTCTAGGCCACCAGTTACCACACGACAAATAAATTTAATAAATAAATAAAAATAAGCCTGAGAGACTGTAACCAAGGGGTGTATGTGGAATCCTGCAGTCCCACCCCAAAACCCTAAATCTCATCCTTTGCGGCGTGAAGCCATAGTTCCAAAGAGATATAAGCCAGAGAGACAATATATACTTCATTATTATCATGACAATAAACAGTAATAAATTCACTTTTAAAAAATTTTTGGGCATAGATGTGCAGAGAAGGGAAGGGGGAAAAAAATATGGGGAAAAAACAAATGTCATTTTCTGGAAGAATGTCTGAAGGCCAGAGCCTCATCAAGTTAACTTCATGGTGGCCATGAATTTTTTTAAAAATATTCATGAGCTTATCACATGGCTAATCTGTTTTTAATGGGCCAAATGGTAGTTTTTGTGGGTGGATGAGTGGGTGGTGAATGGCTATTGAATCTCCCGAAAACTTTTCTACTTAAAAAGAAAAAAATTCAAGGAGAAACATTCAGCCAGTTTTTAAAAAACAGGTCTGTGCGCGGGGCGGGGGGATTGACTGATCCAGTTCAGATTGATTGAAAGCTGTCAATTCCAAATGTTGGAAGTTTGTCGCTATACCTATGGGTAGGCTAGACAAAGGCCAAGGATGACTACTGCCTTTCTTCTGAATACAGATGGTCCTCAGTTTACGACCGTTTTAGTGATGGTCCAAAGTTAAAAAAAAGGGACTTACAAATTCCCCTCACGCTTACAACCGTCACATCTCCACTGTAACTTGATCAAAATTCAGGCACGTTGGCAACCGGCTTGTATGTATGACCGTATCAATAAAGGAGAAAATTTGCAGCTCATGGTTGACATGAGGGATCCTTGCTGCTCTCTGAGCTTGGTTGTTTTCTTGCAGACGTTTGACTACCCAACTAGGTAACATCATCAGTGCTACAATGGCTTGAGAGCAAACTCCAGTCCTTCCTAGCACCCATGAGTTGGGCGATGAAACGTCTGCAAGAAAACCACCAAGCACAGAGATCGCCAAGGACCCCTCCGAGTCCCAGTCACATAGTCGCCATTTGCAACTATCCTAGAAGTCACATTTGCTTCACGACTGTGTGATTCACTTAATGTCTGCAGCAAAAAAAAAAAAAAATGTCGTAAAACCGGACAAGAATCGTCTCACCTAGCGATGGAAGTTCTGGTCGTAAATTAAGAGCTACCTGTATTCTGAAGAACCTGCTTACTTTGCACCTTTCCCCAAGTCGTTTTCTAGGGGATATTTTGAAAATAATGCTTCCTTGGAGGAAAGAGTTGTACTGTTCAGCTGGATATATATATATTTTTTTTCCCCTGGGGCTTAACAAAGCACCTTACAAGAGGCAGGTGCTTTTATGCTCGCTGTAAATTTTCATCTGAGCCAGCCCCACATTCTGTCACCAAAATTTCGTGCACAGAAGGCGAATGAACAAATCTGCAATTTATTGGGACATTGGGATACCGAGCAGCCCCTGTGGGAGATACAACTAGCAGAATAGCAAGAGTTGGAAGGGACCTTAGTGGTCTTCTAGTCCAACCCCCTGCTTTGAGCAAGGGACCCTACACAATGTCAGACAAATGGCTGTCGAGTCTCGTTTGGAAAGCCTCCAGTGATGGGGCACCCACAACTTCTGAAGGAAAGCTGTTCATTGTCCTGACTCTTAGGAAATCTCTCCTTAATTGCAGGTTGCTTCTATCTCCTGGATCAGTTTCCATCCTTATTGCTTCTTGTCCTGCCTTCAGGGGCTTTGGAGAAGAGCTTGACTCCCTCTTCTTTGGGGCAGCCCCTCAAACACTGCAACGCTTCTATCATGTCCTCCTCAGTCCTTCTTTTCTCTAGACTGGCTATCCCCAATTCCTGCAATCATTTTTCATATGATTCATCCTCCAGTCCCCTCATCCTCTTTGTTGCTCTTCTCTGCACTCTTTCTAGAGTCTCAACGTCTTTTTTACATCGTGGCGACCAAAACTGGATGCAGGATTCCAAGGGTGGCTTTACCAAGGCCTTATAAAGTGGCATTAACACTTCACGGGATCTTGATTCTATCCCTCTGTTTGGGGATAGACAAGAATACAGCCTAGGACTGGGTTGGCTTGGGCCTGGAGACTAAAACATACGAAGAACATTTGCAGGATTTGGGTATGGCCAGTCCAGAGAAAAGAAGAACTGGTCTGATAGCACTATCCCAGTATTTGAGGGTCTGCTACAAAGAGGAGGGGGTTTCAACTTATTTTCCAAAGCACCGGAAAGCAGGACAAGAAGCCATGAGTGAGAACTAATCAAGGAGAGAGAAGCAACCTGGAATTAAGGAGAAACTTTCTAACAGAGAGGACAATTAACCAGTGGAACTGCTTGCCACCAGAAACGGTGGGTACTCCATCCCTGGAGGTTTTTAAGAAAAGACTGGACAGCCATTGGTCTGAAATGGTAGAGGACCTCCTGCTTGAGCAGGGGGCTGGACTAGAAGACCTCTCCAAGGTCCCTTCCAGCTCTATTCTGATGGACTGTTGGCTCACTTTTAACTAACCGTCCACTAGGACTCCAATTAATTAAGCTTCCTTCCCTTCAGAGAGGGAGGGCCCTTCAACCCAACTTCTTCTGTCTTGTCAAAAGGCCACGCAAGGCTCCCAAAAGACCTTGGCGTGCATGCGGGTGAGGGCAGGCAGGGGAGGGTCACATTTGCCATTCTTGTGAGTCACGGCGCTCCCTACCTCTCACGTATAGGTTGGCGGGTGAAGAATAGCGCACTCCGGCATTGTTGCTGGCGACGCACTCGTATTTACCCTGGTCCGTCTCTTCGCTGCTCTCGATCTGAAGGCCACCTGGCAGGGAAGAGACAACAAGACAAGAAGGAAAGAGGAGATGCCAAGAAATATGTTAATTATCGACCGAGGGCAGATCAGACACAGAAGGGAGAAACGACTCTAATGGGCCGAAATACACCAATTATTACCGATAGCGTATCCAGAGCTCAGGATTGAATGGTGGAGTTCTTGGTACTCTCTGAGGTTAGATGGTGTTTTTTTTTTCCTGTAGACATCTCATGACCCAACTAGGTAACATCATCAGTGCTAGAAGGGAGTGGGAGTTGCTTTCTATTTATATCAAGGGTTTTCAAACTTGACAGCTTTTAAGACTTGTGGACTTCAACTCCCAGAATTCCACAGCTAACATGACTGGAGGAGGAATTCTGGGAGTTGAAGTCCACAAGTCTTAAAGCTGTCAAGTTTGAAGGCCCCTGGTCTAACATGGGGAGGCCTTCAACATCGGCCATTTTAAGACTTGTGGACTTCAACTCCCAGAATTCCTGAGCTAACATGACTGGAGGAGGAATTCTGGGAGTTGAAGTCCACAAGTCTTAAAAGCTGTCAAGTTTGAAGATCCCTGATTTATACCCTTGCCGTCAGCATTGATGGGAGTGTTTTTTTCCTCACTGGTAGTTTCTTGATTAGGGTATTGTTCCCAGTTTGTTTGTCAGGTGTTAATCCCTGCTTATCTGTGTATTGATTGCTGATCAGAAGATGTTTTCGTCATTTTGTTTCTTTTTTGATGTGATTGTTTTTGACTGTTTCCTAGTATGATCTGATTGCTTATTTGTACCCTATGACTATCATTAAGTGTTGTGCCTTATGATTTTTGGCGAATGTACCTTTTCTTTTTATGTACACTGAGAGCATTTGCACCAAGACAAATTCCTTGTGTGTCCAATCACACACTTGGCCAATAAAAAAACTCATTCATTTTTGTTTTTGTTTTTATTTTGAATATGTAAACAAATATAAAGCATGAGCCAATCCTACTTCCTTCTAGTGCTGATGAGGTTCCCTAGTTGGGTAATGAAACGTTCACAAGAAAACAGCCAAACTCGGAGAGCATGAAAGACCTCACAAGGCAATTTATTCCTGTGCTTAACTCTTTCCTGCAGTCCAATATACTTTTCAAACCATTAGGCTGCATTTCCCTCTTCAGCCACAAACAGAAGACACTTTTGTGTGGCTATTTGCAGCTGACAGGTTGGTTTGGCCACACCCCCAAAGCCACAAACCACCACCACCCCGCCATAAACAGCTTTAGGATGCTACGCGGCTTTGCTTAAGAATATAGCATTTTTCTTGCTGTCAGTGTATTGCAATGTCCCATCTCCAAGGAAAGTTCTTCCAATCCAAAGTCGTGTTTTCAATCGGTGCAACTCTAAGACGGGTGGACTTCAACGCCCAGAATCCCCCAACCAGCACCGAATTCTGGTGTCAGGATTCCAGCAGTTGCCCTAATTGAATCATGAGCCTCGAGGCAAACTTCAAAAAACGTCAAAAGGATTTATTAGGAGCGAACATGTCGGTATGACCTGTATGAAGCTGATTCTGAGACACGTAATTCACTATCACCTAGGACCCTGTTTCCTCCCCGTTCCCTCTGGGTGTATCATAATTCATATTCGAAACGCTTTCATAGCTGAGACGTCCTCAATCACGTTCTCCAATGAGGGATTTTCCTGGAGCTTAGTTACAATCTTTGCAAGATAAAAATGGAATAGAAATGTTCTATTACATAGAAATGTTTTATGAGTTTGACTTCTGGGAGTTGAAGTCCACAAATCTTAAAAGGGGCCCAGGTGGAAAAACACCGATGCAGACCAATATTATCTTTATTATAAAGTTGTAATAACAGAATCTGAATGTGCTTCCACCTCCCTATTTTTGTTGACCTAGGGAAGGCCTTACCTGGAACATTTGTAAATGTTTCAGTCCTACCCTGGACTCAAGAGTTTCCTTCATCTTCCTCCTATCCCCCTCAAGGCCATTTCATCTGTCTTCTATAGAGTTATGGAAAGTCCACCACTATATCATGAACCCTTCGAAGTTCCTGGTCCTCAGGATCTCACGACTCAAGACTGACTGTCCCTATGCATGGAGGCTCAAGGTTGATTGCCCCTATGCATGGAGGCAGAGTTCTGGAAGTCCCACCACCAAACCATGAACCCTTTGAAATGCCTCATCCTCAGCATCTCACAATCTAAGGTTGACTGCTCCTGTGCACGGAGGCTCTTAATAAAACTACCTAGGAAATAGCCCTGCTGGATCAGAGAAACGCTATGAAGTCTTCCTGTTTGGAAAGAAGCAGCAGAAATAACCTTTTTTTTTTTGGCTGCTGGTCTTCCAAGATTTGGTCTTTGGACCCTCTGAATTAAGAGTAGGGTTAATTTTTCTGCAATTTAGCAAGGTAGCAATCTTCAGAGAGGCCACGAGAGAGGATTCCTAGGGTATCAAGGAAAATCAGCTTCTGCATTTAAAAAACAACCACTTGTTGTTTTTTTTCTGATTTTGTACATCTCTTATTGCTTCCAGGAGAGATTTCTCCTCCTGTTCTTTTTCACCACCAGAAAACACCACCGCAATTTCATTAAAAAAGAAAAAAAATACAACCCACTTCTGGTGTCCTGCACTGCGGAGCTGTGTCAAATTAACACTTGTCATCTCGGTGAAATGTGGAAAAGAGTTATTCTTAGATACCCGCACCAAAAAAAAAAAGAAAAAGAAAAGAAACAAAAAAACAAGAAATATGTCTAGACCCATCCAGGCTTCCAAGAAACCAGCTTTTTAAACCTGCAGGACCATAAATTGCAAATAAGCCAAGCATTTAAGAAGTCTTCCAGCCCTTCTCAGGTGCCTTAGTCCATCCAGCCAGCAGAAAAGAGAATGTACCAGAAGGAACCATAAATATTTTTTCGTGTGTGTGTATGTGTGTGTATGTATAAGTATGTGTGTATGTATATATCTTTATATATATGTATGTGTGTGTATGTATGTGTATATATGTGTGTGTGAATATACTGTGTGTGTGTGTGTGTGTGTGTATATATATATGTATATATATTGTGTGTGTATGTGTATATATAATACACGTATGAATCTGTGTGTCTGTATCTATGTATAAGTATGTGTATACACACACACATATATATGTATATATGTATGTATCTGTATGTATATATGTGTGTGTGTCTGTATAGATATGTGTTTGTGTGTGTATGTATATATATAGTATTTGTGTCTATATACACATACACACACAGTATATACACACTACACACAGAGAGAGAGAGAGTATACACACACACAGTAAATATAAAATATGTATATATATATTTATATTTCCTATAGAGATATTTATACGTAGGGTGATATTATACATGTTCTGGGAAATAAGTCAGAATTCAGAGGGAAGGAAAAGAAAATAAAGGGAAGGCATAGAAAACAGAGGAGATGCACAGAAGGAAAACAAGAAAAGGCATTTTCCAACAGTGACAAGGTAGCACAATTCTGGATTGGGAAAAGAAATAACAAGAGGCCACGCAACTACATGGAACAATAACTGCTTATAATCGAGAGGAAAAATACAGTTTTTGAGTGTTTTTCTTTTTTAAAGGAAAGGGGCAATTGTGCTCTCCAGCACAAAGCAAGGGGGATCTTACCTCGGATTGGAGTACCTTCTGTAAGAAAAAAGAAACACAAAACAAACAAACAAAAAAAAAGAACAACAAACACAGAAGTGAAAAGCCAAGTGGGGGGGAAAAATGGGATTTTTTTTAAAATTCTTTTTCTTTCAGGACTAGCCAGTGGGAGGAAGGAGAAAAACGGGCAAGTGAGTTTCTAAGGCTGCTTCTCCGAGGCACAATTTGGGGTGGGGTAGGAGGGACATACGGAGGTAGTCCTCGACTTACGACCCTCCGTGCAGCAACCGTTACCACGGCACGGGGGGGGAGGAGACTTGCAACCAGTCCTCATACTTACGACTGTCGCAGCATTCCCCACAGTCACCTGATCAACATGTGGGTGTCCGGTGAACCGGCGTGGAATTTATGACGGCTGCCACATCCTCAGGGAGACATGTGATTCACCATTTGCAACTGTCCCAGCCAGATTCCCACAAGCAAAGTCAAGTGTGTGAGGGAAAGCTGGATTCACTTAATGGCCGTGGCAAGAAAGGTCGTTAAAAATCGGATGCCAGTGCCTTAATAACTGCCTTGCTGAATGACAGGAATTCTGCTCTCCACTGTGGCTGTATGTCGAGGACTACCTGCAATTTGGTTTTTGGGTACCTATGTTCCCTTTGGTTTCAGGGGAAATGAGGATGGGTTGGGGGGGGGCTGCTATTGTTTGAGCAAAATCTCCTAAGACCACCCCTCCCAGTTTTAGAGAACAAAAATTAATAATTTAAGAGAACAGAAATTAATAATTGGGCCTCTTTCTTGTGTCGTTCCTTACCTACCCTAGCTGTTGCAAATAGTAATAATAATAATAATAATAGTAATTCAGATAAGATAAGATCAAGGCCTGTTCCAATCCAGATTTTGACTCGGATTCATGGAGGGCTAGAAACTTAGGGGATCTGCTTTGCAAAAAGAAAAAAAGAAAAAAAAAGCCTTCGCTTCTGCAGGGGAAAAATGTGCAGGGGAAAAATTAGAGGAGAGCTTGAGACCAAGTTTATTTCTTGGTCAAGATGTATATTTTGTAAAATTCTCAAAATAGGCATAGCACTTGGACTTATATACCGCTTCACAGTGCTTTACAGCCCCTCTCTAAGCGCTTTACAGAGTCAGCCTGTTGCCCCCAACAATCTGGGTCCTCATTTCACCCACTTTGGAAAGATGGAAGGCTGAGTCAACCTTGGGCCGGTCAGGATCAAACCCCTGGCAGTGGGCAGAGTTAGCCTGCAATGCTGCATTCTAACCACTGTGCCATCACGGTCCTTCCCTTCCTTCCTTCCTTTCCTCCTTGCTTCCTTTCTTTCTTCTTTCCTCTCTTTCCACTTAGCACTTAGATTTATCTACCGCTTCACAGTGCTTTGCAGTCCCTCTCTAAGCGGTTTATAGAGTCAGCCTATTGCCCACAACAGTCTGGGTCCTTATTTTACCCACCTCAGAAGGATGGAAGGCTGAGTCAACTTTGTTCAGGATTGAACTGCTGGCAGTGGGCAGAGTTGGCCTGCAATACTGCATTCGCACCACCATGGTCCGTCCTTCCTTCCCTCTCTCTCTCTCTTTTTCTCCCTCCCTCCTTTTCAATAGCACTTAGACTTATATACTGCTTCACAGTGCTTTCCAGCCCTCTCTAAGCGGTTTACAGAGTCAGCCTCATGCCCCCAACAATCTGGGTCCTCATTTTACCCACCTCGGAAAGGACGGAAGGCTGAGTCAACCTTTGAGCTTGGTGAGATTCGAACTGCCAAATTGCAGGCAGCCGGCAGTCAGCAGAAGTAGTCCTGCAGTACTGCACTCTAAAGACTGCGCCACCATGGCTCAAAAAGTTGTTTTTTTTTTTTCTTTTACCCCAATCCTGAAAACAAAGCAAATGGAGAACGGAATTTCCATATTTTTTTTGGTTACCCAGGAAACCAGTAGAAAAAAAACTTGGCAATTAGCAGAATCCAGAAGACTCTAGCTTGAAAAATGCTGTCAGGCAGTTTCTTGCTGAAGGGATGCCCTCTGCACATGACCAGATGCTTTATTTTATTTTTTTGCTAGAGTGGCTCAGAGTGCAATTATACCTGGTTCAGCCTTCCATTCTATGGGAAAATAAATTTGTTAGCCTGGGAAACCTCACCCTTGTCCTTTCTCCCACTGGCTTTCCAAGGTTTATTTCTCAGTCAAGAAGTATATTTTGTAAAATTCTCAAAGTTTTTTTTTTTTCCCCTCCAATCCTGAAAACGAAGCAAAGGATTTCATGGATATTTTCCTGGATCCAGGTTCCCTGGGCATCTCAGAGACTGTCTTAATTCTTGGTGGCCTGTGCAAATATTTTTAAATGTCCCCCGTGGTACTTATGAATAATATATACAGGAGAAGCCAGGATACCATTTTTTTCCCCTCCAGCCTTTTTTCCTCCTGCAACAATTCAATTTTTTTTGCTTTTTCATTTCCTCCTTCAGTTTCTTTTTCTTTTCTTTCTCCTTCCTTCCATGTTATCCCAAATGCACCATTTTCAGGATCAGGGATAAAACGATTTGGTTATTATTTCTCATTAGTTCACATCCGTGGAGTGGGAAAAAGGGGGGGGGGATCAGTGGTTAAAGTTGGTTAAGGATCTAGTTAGATTTAGTCACTAATTAAGGAAAAGGTTAAACACATTATCTAAAGGGAGAGTTAGCATTTCGTTAAAACTACTGGTTAAGGTTAATCAAAGCAGAGCTTGTTAGGTTGTCGGAGGAAGGAGAGAAGGCAAGGGAGAGGAGAGGGAATAATGTTAATTTGGACTAGCTACTGTGAAGGAGAAGCTGGGAGATTTTAAAGAGCAAGGAAACAAGAGAGGCAGAAAAAGTAAGTGTATTTGGGAAAAACAGGATAGCCTCAAGAGAGGGGGGGAGGGAGGGAGGGGGGAGGGAGAGAGAGAGAGAGAGGCGCTAAGGAGAGAAGGAGAGAAAGAAGGAAAGAAAGGAAAGAGGGAAGGAGGAAATAGAAGGAAGAAGGGAGGGAGGGACAGAGGAAGGAAGGGAAAGGAAAGAAGGAAGGAAGAAGAGAGAAAGGAAGGAAAGAAGGAAGAAAGGAGAAGGAGGATGGGAGGGAAGGAGGGAAAAAAGGAAAGGGAAGAGGGAGGCAGGGAGGGAAGGTGGGAAGTGGAAGGAAGGAAGGAGGGCGGGAGAGAGGAAGAAAGGAAACTAAGAGGGCGCGAAGAAGGAAGGAAGGAAAAAGAAAGAAGGGAGGAAAAGGCTTTGAAAAGAAGGAGAGGGAAATGAAGGAAGGAGACAAAAAGAAAGAAAGAAAGAAAGAAAGAAAGAAAGAAAGAAAGAAAGAAAGAAAGAAAGAAAGAAAGAAAGAAAGAAAGAAAGAAAGAAAGAATTCAGAGTAGAAAAAATATCTGCCATCTGTGACTCAAATCTGGAATGGTTTAGTAAAATGGTAAGGATTGACCAGAGTGAGGAATGGATGCGAGCCATTTCGAGACAAAGCTGCCTTTTGCAATTGACTGATGGGGATGTTGTCAATGCTGGCGGTGTTCCAGAGATGCTCCAGATGTTTTGGGATCACACCCAAGGCTCCTATCATTCTCTTTGCTTTCTTAATACAATTATTAAGCTACCTTAATGAGGGCAACCAGGAGCGGACGGTGATGGGACTGGGAGAACTGGGCACAGATGGCAGACTTTTTCTTTTCCTGTTGGAGTTTCATATCGAAAGAGCTGAAGGAGGTTCGTTTTTTCTCTCCCAAAGTGGGGTGTGAAAAAAGCCGGTATAAAACCCTTGATTTCCCCCCCCCCCAAACATGTCTCTTAAAAGCAAGGGTCTCCAAACTTGGCAAACTTAAGACTTGTGAACTTCACAACTCCCAGAATTCTCCAGCCAGCATCTGGAAGTCCACAAGTCTTAAAGTTGCCAAGTTTGGAGACCCCCTGCTTCAAAGGGACTTGGCTAAAAATGTCAAGCGAGGGCCGGTGCACACTTTTGCTTCAATCTTGAAATAAGGAGAAATTTTCTGACAGCGAGAACACTCAACCCATGGAACAGAAATTGCCCTCAGAAGTTGTGGGAGCTCCATCACTGGAGGCTTTCAAGAGACTGAAGTGTCAGAAATGGCGTACGGTCTCCTGCTTGGGTTGGACTAGATGATCTAAAAAGTCCCCCTTCAACTCTGTCAATCTAATCTAATCTAATCTAATCTAATTTTATCTAATCTAATCTAATTTTATCTAATCTAATCTAATCTAATTCCCTTCTCCTTTAACTACAACAAGATTTCCCCCCCAAAAAAATTTCCTTATCTTGGCTGGGCACCTCTCCAGGTAATAACCCAGCCTCACCCTGCTTAGCTTCCAAACTCAGAGAAGGGTCTTCCAGGGGCTGCCAACCTTCCCATTACTTTGCGGTTTGAAACCATCTCAAAGCTCCCCCAATCCCTCCCCTAAACCCCAGGCCCGTGATGGTGAACCGATGGCACCCATGCCAGAAGTGGCATGCAGAGCCATCGCTCTCGGGGCACGCCAGCTGTCACCAGTTGCTTTTCTGGGTTCCGGTGTGCATGCTGATGTTTGCGCGCGGGGGAGCACAGGAAAAACCAGAAATGCCGAAACAGGCCCATTTTTCGGCCTCCCAAGGCTGCAGAGGCCTCCTCCAGGCTCCAGAAGCCCTCCGGAGACTGTAAACAGGCACTTCCGGTATTTCCGGAAGGCCCATTTTTCGGCCTTCCAAGGCTGCAGAGGCTTCCCTTGAGCCTCTGGGAGGCCGAAAAAGGCCTCAAACGGGCTGAAAATTAGCTGGGAGGCATGCGCAGTGCAGGTAGGTTTGGCTGGGGCTCGCATGTCCTCACAAATGGCTCTGCCTGCCACCTGTGGCACGCGTGCCATAGGTTCGCCATCCCGCCCCTAGGCTGTGTTTGCAAGGGGATACTGGGACTCGAAGCCTATCGACAAAGCCAGCATGGTGCTTTCTAAACCCCCATCACTTCTGGCAAGAATGAAGGGAGAAAAGGAGGGGAGGTGGCTGTTGAAGGCCCTCTGCTTGTGCTCAGAGACAGAGTCCTCCCTGCCTGGGGCTAAAGGCCACCCTGAAATTACAGAATTGAGGAGCTGAGCACACACACCCCCACCCTCCAATCCCATGAAGTTCTCGATGGGGAGGAAAAAAAAATGCGGAAGAGATCTTTAAAGTACATTTGTGAGCTGAGCGGAGGCTGCGTCTCCATGGCAACCAAGAGAAGACGGGGCCTATAGCATCTGCTGATGGAATTCCCTCCGGGAAACGGGAGTTGGATCGCTTTTCCTGCGGGTCCCTCTTTAAGTCACCTCTCTGGGGGGTGTTCCTCCTGTAGAAGCAAAGGCTCCCAAGTAGGGCATTTGCTCCCCACCTCCCAAAAAAAACCGGTGCATCAAAAATAGTAGAATATTTCATTTATTGAAATGCAGCATCCTCATGCCAAAAACTTGCAATGCACCATTGTGAGGTTACTTCAATAAGTCGCTGGCTTTTAAATGAAGGAAAGGCTCCCAGGGCCTGAAAATCCCTAAAGCAGGAAAACAAGGGGGGGGGAAGAGAGAAATTAGGGAATCTCTCCCCCTTCTGTGGGAATTTTGCAGGGTTTTTTTTCCTGATCATTGTTTTTTTTTTTTTTTTGCTTGTGCTTTGTCTTCCCGCTGCTCGCAAAGGGTTAAATAGGGAACAAGCAAAATATTACCCATTTGAAATGTCCTGTTTTGCATTTTTAAAATATATAGATGTATTGCTGTGGGCCTCTGGCAGCTGGCAGCAGAGTCGGACAGTAGTGAGGTGGTTGGGGAGGAACCTGGGCCAGTTCTGGAGCCTGAGGAAGGCCCGGTGCAGGGCTCTGCATCGGAGGCAGCGATAGGGCCAGGGCAGGCTGGCAGTCAGCAGCTGCCTTCAGACTCAGACAGCAGTGAGGCGGGTGAGTTTCTGGAACCGGTTCCCAGCCTGCGCATGCTCAGGGATACCAGAAAAAAAAGAACAATTGAGAAAGCAGGGTGGACTCAGGAGTAAGGCCACAACTCGGGAGATGAGGTGAACTTTTGCAGGAAGCAATTACTTCATCCTGTTGGTTTGAGGTTTGAAAAGTTGTGTGTGACTCTGTGTCCAGTTTGGCCTTGCCCTGCGCCTGGCCGCATTCCAAGTGTTTATAAAAATTCCTTTGAAAGACTGTTGGTGAAGCCTTGCAGGCTGTGACTGAACAATTTACAGCCATGGAAATAAAAGAGGTTTTGCCGGGACTTAAGATTGTGCTTTATGCTTTCTAAGCAAGTCTAGCTCAGAACGTGTATATATACTTCAGCTGCCTCCAAAAATGAGAAAAGCAGGACAAATATTTTGCAGTATGTTCAAGGCTCAGTTAAAAAATAATATTGAAATTTTAAAACACGAGTCTCGATATCCGGCAAGCTCTTTGCACACCCCCTTTTCCTGCAAATCAAACCAAATTTTCCCCAAAACAAAACAAAATTCTTTACCAAGTGGCTCTTCGATGTAAAACTCCAAACCTCAGTTCTGGTTTGCAGAGGCAAAGTGAAAAGATAAAGAGAGCTTGAATTTAGGGACCAAGCCGTGAATTACTTTGGGGAATTCCAGGTCAAGGCTCTGCATTTTGTTTTTAATTTTTCCTAAATCGGCAGGATCTAGCCAATGTCAGAAAAGTTTGCGGAAATGCAGATAGAAGTCCCAAGCTTCGGTTCGGAGGGAAAACGGGAATAAAATTCAGGAGACTTTTTTTTTTTTTTTTTTTTTGCAGCCTGTAATACCCCATTTCTGAGTTAGTTCAACCAGTCAAGATAATCCTACGGAAAATATAAGGCGTTAGTAACGGGAGAGGCATGCCTTTCAAAGGAAGAAAAAAGCTATTGAAACAGAATTAGTTTAAGAAGTGGGAAGATATAGGACAGGGAAGATCTGGGCAGCAGCCGTTTTTAAGAGTTGTTAATTTTTACTTCTAAAAGAAGGATCGATTTAAACAGAAACCTCACTTACCAAAGGTATCTGAAGGTAACAAAACGAAAAAGGAAACAGAAAAAACAAAATACAAAAGGAGACGGTGGTTATAAGCCAGTTACTTGAAAAGGAAACAACAATAACAACAACAAAAAAGTACATAAAATATACATACCACAGAATATATACATAGAAACACAGATTGCATAATAATAGTTGACAACATGGTTAGAGGAGGTTAGAGGGTTCCCACAGCACATTTTTTTACCCTTCGGAAAAAAAAAACCCGGGATTCATAAATGTCTTGCTCCGAGTTCGAAACAGGCCGTTCTAACCTTTTGAACCAGAGGTCTCATTCTTGCGGCCCGCAAGACGATATCTTGTGGCCCCCACCGTGATATGAAAGTATAATATTAGTGCGTTCTCCATGCGTCGCTAGCTGGCTCAACACTTCTATGTGCGGCCCAGCCTCACCCAGACTCTGCCTCCAGTGGCCCCCAGGTAAATTGTGTTTGAGACCCCTGCTTTGGACTGAATTTGAACTTCCAACCCAGCCCAGCAAAGGCTGAAGTGAGCCAGGATTTTTGAGGCTCAGGATTTATTTCAAACTCAAAACTTTAAACTGGCTTTAAATTAAAAGCAAATTCAAAACGATATTGCCTTCTGTAGTGTGGGAAATCTCTCTCCCCCCCCCTAAAAAGAATGAAATATTTTGGGGAAATATTGAGGCAGAATATTATATTTCCCTAAAAGTTGGTGGGGAATGGAGAAGCAAGCTCTTAAAAAGACAGAAAGCAGACTCGGTCTTCCTTAATAGCCGCCAGCAGATATTTTGTGCCCATTAAGAAATATTTTGGGCCAGCCTATTCACAGAATCAAAGAACTTCACCTCCAAAGATGGGATTAAAATTTACATTCTCGTCTACCCAAATTCTAAGAACAGGACATGACTCTTTAGGATGGGGGTGTCAAACTCAAGACCCTGGGGACGAATTCGGCCTGCAGGGCCACCCTGGAAACAGCAAAGGACTGGCCTGCAGTGCCTCTGCCAGTATAAACAGAGCTCGGGAGGGCCACATGGGGCTCCCGCTGTGCACCATTTTTGGCCACTCCGGTTTCCTGCAGCCCTCTGCCAGTGACAATGGGGTGTGGGGAAGGCTCCATTTTTGCTGGCAGAGGGCTAGCAAAACAAACTAAAAACGAAACAAAAAGAGAAATGTTTTCCCCTTTTGCATTTGAGCCTGCAAGGAGGTACTGGAAAGGAGAAAGAGGAAAGATAAAGGAAAAGAAGGGAAGAGGGGAAGGAAGGAAGGTAGGTTATAATGAGAGTTGAGCTGGCCACGCTCACCATGGCCACACACCCGACACCCACCCCTCCGAAGTCAAACACCACCCTGATGTGGCTCTCAATGAAATCGAGTTTGACACCCTTGTTTTAGGACATAATAGAATTAACTCACCACCGCTGAGCAAAAAACATAAGCCCCTTCATTGTACAACAACCCTCCCCAGAACAGTTCAAACCTTAAAGTCACAGAAACCTCTAAAGGTCCATTCATTCATTTGTTCAGCTGGCCCAGAACTGCCCACTGCCTTTGTGGGTGGATCCGTTCATCATTAAACCATCTTTCCAATGGGCCTCCATGTTGTTTCTAGTGTCTTTCTCCCAGCTTGGAACCCAACCAGGTGGAATTTTCTGTTCTGACCCGGGCTTCCCGCATCGGTACAAGGCCGAGCCCTTCTCCCGATAAGCCCCTTTTATTTGATTTATAATGAATTTCCTCTCCAAAAAAGTCCAGGCCAACAGTGATAGGTCCCAATTATCAGGCCGGTATCTTTCAGACAAACCGCAATACTTGGCAAGCATGGCGGAACGAACTAATTGTTTCCTGCAAAGCAACACTCCTCTTTTATTCCCTAGGGGAGGGGCCATTCACCGTCCACCTGTGGCTTTACTCCCAAGTCGGCCCTTGTTCCTTAGCTGTTCCCTTCTTCTGGCAGCTCTGTGCATGCGCACACTGAGAACAGGCTCCAGCTGTTCTTCTGCCTCACTGATGTCTGACTCAGAAGGCAGCCGATAACTGTCGGATGGCCCTGGCCCCATCTCTGCCTCCGACGCAGAGCCCTCATCTGACAAGCAGACCAGAATGAACTAATCCCAGACTCTAGAACTTTCCCCAACCTCCCCACTGTCCGAATTTGCTGCCACCTCTGCTAACTGCTGTCAGGCCAAAACATTTCCTTCCAACAGTAGGATAGGGTTTCCCAACCTTGGTGACTTTCATATGCGTGGATTTCAACTCCCAGAATCCCTCAGCCGGAAAGGCTAGCTGGGGAATTCTGGGAGTCATAGTCCAGGCGTCTTAAAAGTTGACAAGGTTGGGAAATGATGCTTTAGGAGAAAAAAACCATAGAGACTAGGAATTCATGGAGAGGCACCACAGGAAGCATCTTCCGAAAATGAATATTTGGGCTTCACCTTGACGGTTTTGTTATGCAAACGTACATTTTCCTCACTCTTTCCCTTCTGTGCTAATGGTTCCCCCCCCCCACAGCGCAATTTGCAAAAGAGTGAATTGATGAGATGCAAAATATTCTCTAACAGCTTCCTATCTCTTGTTCTCTTCTTCCTTACGAAGAATAAAAATCTTGAAAGTGACCCATCAAACAGCAGGGAGAAGAAATCACTGCATTCAGAAATGCAAACAGTCACAGATCTACATTTTTTTTTAAAAAAAAAAAAGGTGTCTAGGAAAAGATCTCCAAATACAGGTAGTCCTTGACTTGTGGCCGTTCGTTTAGTGACCGTTAGAAGTTACAGAGGCACTGAAAGAAGCAACTTATGGTCATTTTTAATACAACATCTCCATGGTCACACTATCAAAATTCAAAGGCTTGGCTGTCATCCCCTGTGGGAATCTGATTCCGTGGGGGAGGTGGAATAGCTAACAGGGATGGGGGTGTGGCTCTGGTGGCTATGGAGAAAACTGGGGAAGGGCACAGGCCGGCTGGGCCTTCAGAGGAAGACCCAGGCCCACCCCTTCTTCATCCTAGGGCACCCAGGGAAGAACAGAGAAGGAAGCAATGTGAGTTACGGGGTTACGGAGGAGAAAAAGGCCCTGATTCCCTTCATTAGCTGCAGCTGGGAAAACAGGATAAAGAAGGGTATTTGCACACAGCTCCTCGCTGGAAGCAAAGCGTGAATTATTTTGGTTTGTCAAGTTTTATCTGAGTTCCGGCATCCTCCCAAACTATGTGGGTTTCATTATCTTTTGAAGTCTGCAATTCCTTATCCTGCCCTGTCTCGTTAATTGCTTCAGCTGTGGTTTGTGTTGGTTTTTATTTATAATTTATTTGTACTTTGGGTTCGGACTGAATTTTTTCCCTTTAAAGACTGTTCTTGGGAGAGTTTTTTTTTCTCCAACCGACGATAACTGGACATTGGGGGCCAAATTGGAGGTATTAAAGGGACTTTACCTGCTTTTACGACTTTATTGCTTTTGTGCCACGCCCCTTTGGGTCATCACAGCAGCCGGCTCATATTTATGATGGTTGCACTGTCCATGGGTCATGGGATCCCCTTTTACAAAACCATTGGGGAAGCCAGATTCACTTAACAACCGTGTTACTAATTTAACAGCTGTAGTGATTCGCTTAAGAACCATAGCAAAAAATGTCATAAAATGGGACAAAACTCACTTAACAATTGTCTCACTTAGCAGCAGAAATGTTGGGCTCACCTGTTGTCATAAGATGTGGATTGCCTGTACTTAATTATATTATACATATAATATATATTATTTAGAACCATTATAAAAGTTCTAAATTTTGAACAAAAACTAATCAAAGAGAACCCATTTTCAATTTCCCAGTGCAAACTTTGGTCTTTGGCAGCTGATGAAGGACATTAACTCTTGCCATTACCCTTAAAACAAATAACCACAGGACTGGAAGGGACCTCGGAGGTCTTCTAGACCAACCCCTTTTCAAGGCAGGTGTTGTGGTTCACTGGCAGCAGGTGTGGATGGCTGAGGTGTTGGAGAGCGAGGACTCAGATGAGGGGCCTGTGTGTGATGCAGGGATGGGGCCAGGAGCATCAGGGAGTGGAATGCGGCCTTCGGAGATTGTGGAGGCTGGCAGCAGTGAGGAAGAGCACCCCGAGGAGTCTGTGCTCAGTGCGCGTACATGCAGGGCTGCTCGAAGGAAACAGCAGCTGCAGCAGCACGGGTGACTCAGGAGTAAGGCTGCAAGGTCATGGCCCCTCCCTGAGGAGATAAAAGCCAGCTGAGAAACCGGAGTTCTTTGCAGGAAGCAAAGAACTTTTTGCACTCAAGCCTTGTGGACGTTTGGAATATCTTGGTTGGTGTTTGGAAATTCTTTGTGTTTGAAATATTTCTTAGTAACTTTATGTAATGTTCTTTGCAGCCTTGCAAAACCTTGGCAAGACTCGTTCTTATCAGAGACAATTAGTTTGAAACAGCCTTTTAACCAGGAAGAAATGGAATTCACAAAGAATCATGAAAAGGTTTTGCTGTTACCTCTGTTTTGTGTTTGTTTCCTTGGGTTTGGGTCAGAACGGCAGGAGACCTATATACCATTGCAGTCAAATCTTCTCCAATCTATTCTTGCAAATTTTCAGTGATGGAACAACCACAATTTCTCCTTACCTCTCTTTGTACTATGCAACTACCTTAAGCAGGAATTGGCAATTGGCTAGTCTGGAGGACTTGGGGGGGGGGGGGATGACATGGTAGCAGCATTCCAGTATTTAAGCGGCTGCCACAAAGAGAAGGAGGGTCAATTTATTTTCCAAGCACTGGAGGACAAGAAAAGAAGCAACAGATGGAAATGAAACAGGGATGATTCCACCTAGAATGAAGGATAAATTTCCTAACAGTGAGAAAAATTAATAATTGGAACGACTTGTCTCCAGAAATTGTGGGTGCTTCAACAATGGAGGTTTTTAAGAGGAGACTAGACAGCTACTTGTCTGAGATTACATAGGGTCTCCTGCTTGAGCAGGGGGCTGGACTAGAAGACCTCCAACGTCCCTTCCAAGCTTGATTCTGATTCTGATGGTGTAAAGTTGCCAGGTAGAATTGAATTGGGCAGACAGGGAAAGAATGGATCCGTTTGAAAAGTGGAGCCCTTTAGTTATGTCAGAAGAAACGTCCCTCTGGGTTCACTTTCAAGCGGGGAGAAAGACACTGGAAACATGGAGGCTGCTTGGAAGGATGGTTTAATGGTGGGCAGGACCCCATGGTTATGAAGTCCTGGGTAGCTGACCACACGGAGGGGAGAGAGATATATTTATACCCTCTCTTGGGCTTTGAACTGGAGCTTCCTGTTCCTGTGGCAAGGGCAAGTATCTTATTGGCTGTCAGACTCCAAGGGGGGTCATGCAGGGGTAACTTTGTAGACTTTGTAGTCCCAGGCTTGGTTGAATCTTGCTGGGTGATGCAATCTTCCCAGGTGCCATGTGGTGAGAGGACTAGTCCCATCATGTCCTGAGAGTGAAGGTCTTTTGTATTATAGATAAGCTGGCTCAGTCTTTCTGGGGCGATTAACAAAGGTGGGGGCTTATTAAATTTTGATTTGGAATAGGAAATAGTAAAAGGTCCAAGGAAAATTTTGGATACCACATTGACCTAGAAGACTGGGGAAAAAATCTGGAGCAAAAACTATACATTAACAAAATCCACCACATATAAAGAAAACCAATACGAGATGTTTCATTTTTATTGTTGGTGGTTTAGCCCCAACAAGACTTGCAAAAATGCATCCAAATTTAAACCCTGGAAATGTAAACAGGTGCAAGCAAGGTACCTTTTTTTCATGTATGGTGGCTTTGCCTGGAAGTTAAAAAATATTGGACCAAAATACAAAAACGGTTAAATGAAATTACGCACTGCCAAAGAGAATTGTTTCAGTTGGGGATTATTACGGGGAAATATTCTAAAAAAATAAAATATCTGATTTTACACATCGCCAAGAGCAGCGAGAATTGCACTTGCACAATCTTGGAAAATGGTCACTATACTGACAGATTGATTGTGCAGAAATGGACAAACTCACTACAGAATTAAACAAATAAGGAAGACTCGGAATATTACTCAAATTGGGATAACTGATATCAATGGATAGATGATAGTAGGAATATGTAATGTATAGATCAGAACAAGATATAAATATGTATATGCATATAATTAATTAGAAAGGTATAGAAATGTATGAATATAACTAAGATCTTTTAGTACTGTCAAAGAAGATGGAGAAGTGTACAAACTTATTTTTAGATTTACTTCTATTTTAATGTTTCAAATTTCAATAAAGGTTTAAAAAATGTTTTTTTAAAGGTGGGGGCTTTTCAAGAGCATGTATTTCATTCTTCTAGGAGAAGGGTGGGTGCTAACTTGCTACAGTTCTATTGTGTTTTCTCAGAGAAGGTGGGGAGGAAAGAAAAGAAAGCAAAATTTTTCGCACCCTTGCTGGATTCCCGGTGCAGAACGGGAGCCGAGCTCAAAACAACAAAGGTGAACTTTGCCAACATGGAGAACAGCGTAGGAGATGAGAAATAAATGATTCGGCTCCAGTCACCCTTCAACGCAACCACGGATTTTGTACCAGGCGAGAAAGAGGACGCCAATTAGCCTTTTTGACACGCTTCCAGAAACTTCAAGAGCTGAATTCTTCCAGGGTGTGGGAGAGATGGTGGGCTTCTGCTTTGAGGGAGGGGAGGCTCAAAATGGCTGCTCTGGAATTGGACTTGATCAACTTGAAAGAACGGTTGCTGGAATTGGAGATTCTCGTTTAATGAAAAGAAGGACCAGGGGGGACAGGATAGCAGCCTTCCAATATCTGAGGGGCTACCCCAAAGAAGCTATCCTCCAAAGCCCCTGAAGAAATAATGGATGGAAACTAATCAAGGAGAGAAGCAACTTAAAACTAAGGACGAATTTCCTGACAGTGAGGACAATTAATCAGTGGAACTACCTGCCTCCAGAAGTTGTGGGAGCTTCATCACCGGAGGTTTTCAAGAAGAGACTGGATCACCATTTGAGCAGGGAGCTGGACTAGAAGACCCCCAAGGTTCCTTCCCATGCTGTTATTCTTCTTAAAAAACTTCCGTGACGGAGCACCCACAACTTCTGGAGGGAAGCTGTTCCACCAATCAGTCGTCTTAACCAGTAGAACGACTTACCACTAGAAGTTGGGGATGCCCAACACTGGAAATTTTAAAGACGAGGTTGGACTGCCATTTTTCTGAACTGGTGGTATTGCGTTTCCTGCCTAAGTAGGGGGTTGGACTAGAAGATCTCTGAGGTCCCTCCCAACTGTGTAATTCTCTTGTTCCCTCCCACTCTGTTCTGCTGTTAATTCCAACTATTCTTTTCTATTTTATTCTATATTCCAATATCTGTTCTGTTCTATTCCAAACTTTATCTATTCTATTCTATTCTATATCCATTCTATATCCATTCTATATCTATATCTATATATCTATATCTATTCTATTCTATTCCACTCCATTCTTATTCTATTCCCATTCCTATTCTATTCTTGGCAACTATCAAGCTCTTCCCAAGGACCTGGGATATCCTTGCAGGATGTCAGCAGTTTGAGTCAAGCTGCCTTTTGCAATTGACTGATGGGGATTTTTTTTCAATGCCAATGGGTACTCAAGGGGGGTTCCAGATATTTTGAGACTGCACCAAAGGCGTCTCTCACCATTAGTGCTATCCCTTCTATTATTATTATTATTATTATTATTATTATTATTATTATTATTATTATTATTATTATTATTATTATTGCCGTTAGTATTATGAGTAATGTACAATTCGATTCACAGTTAGGTCCTCCTAACCAAGGAACTGTTAGGAACTGACTTATAGCAGGCATGATATTCCCCTGTGAAAAAAAAATCAGGGCTGGCCAAAAGAGACCCCCCCCCCGCCGCACGCCAAGAAATCGCACACACAACACCAACGCTACGCACCCTTCCTTTCCAGCCGGTCAGGTGTGGATCAGCTCCAGAGCTGGGCAGCCGTTTCCCTGGTGGTGGGGCCAAGGCCGCCGCCCGGGGAGCGCCCGCTGCTTTCCCTCGCCAGGGCCGGGCGGTGGCATGTTGCACGGAGACTGGTCTGTGGCTGCCCAGCTCCCTTTTCTTGGCGCTCAGCAGCCTCCGCTCGCACCGCCCAGGCTCCGCTCAGGTATCCGGCTGGGGCTGTCAGGAGTTGCTACTGCCGGTGCGGCTCCGTGCAGCTCCAGTCCAAAACCGGGAGCCGCTGCTGCCGTTGCAAAGCGCCGCCGCGGCTCTTCCTTTTTGCCTTTCCCTTCCCGAGGCAACGCAGGACTGGAGCCGCGCGGAGCTGCACCAGCGGTAGCAACTCCTGACTTGGGACCTCCGAGAGGAGGGGAAGGAGGAGAAGAAGGGGTGGGGAAAGGGGGGGGGGCGATTCACAAAAAAATCAGAATTCCGATTTTAATTGGAAGAATATCATGTCTGCTATAGGTAGACTTCGACTTACGACCATAATTGAGCTCAAAATTTTTGTCGCTAAGCAAAGACACTTGCGAAGTGAGTTTTGCCCCAGTTCACGACTTTTCTTGCCATGGTTGTTAAGCGAATTACTGTAGTTGTTAAGGGGGTTCACACGGTTAAGTGCATTTGGTTTCCCCATTAGCTTTGCTGGCCCGGTCGCAAAACGTCATCACGCGACCTTGGGACACTACAACCATCATAAATACGAGCCAGTTGCCAGGCATCTGAATTTTGACCAGGTGACCACAGGGAGGCTGCAACGGTCCTTAAGCGTGAAAAACATAAGTCTCCTTTTTTCATCGCCATTGTGAACTGCAGTCACTAAACGAATTGTTACAAATCAAGGGCCATCACAAAGCTTGGCGTGGCGCTGTTCAAATGCAACCTTCCATTTCTTTCTTTCAAGAAATGGAAGGTTGTGCTCTGGTGCTCTTAACTAACCTCCATCTGAAGTTTTTAAACCAGGGGTGTCTCCAGCCACGGCAATTTTAAGACTTGAAGACCAGGGGTGGGATTCAAAAGTCCCAGCAACCAGTTCGTTACCTGGTTGCTGGGTGGGCGGGGCCTACCGGGACTTCCTGTTTCTGGCCTCCGATGGACCTTCAGAGCCCGGGGGGAGGCCATTTTCACCCTCCCAAGGGTCCAGAAAGTTTTCTAAGAACTGTTCGAGATTTTTCAGCACGGCACCCAGTGTGCGGATAACCGCTTGGATCACCGCACCTGGTTGATGCCATACTTTTCTATTTCAGTGTATAGATCTTGATCCTTTCTGATCTTCTGCAGTTCTTTGTCTTCTATAATGCTAGTCCTGGCATTGACACATCAATTATCATCTCTTCCTCCTTCTCCTCCCTTTCTCTTCTGTTTCTCCTCCTCCCCTTCTTCTTCTCCAGCGATGTTAACAGCAGGGTCCTTTTTCTTCCCAGGTAAGGTGCATCTTTCCCCCCATCAACTGAAGAAACAATGATCCTGAGATGCCTTTTATCCAGAGTATAGTATATATATTTGTAATCTCTTTTCTCTTTACAACTTGACAGAATGTCCATCCTTTCTTTTTTCCTCCATTTTTCCTTTCTTCTTCTCTTCATTTCCTTCTATACTTACTTCTTCCTCCTTCTATTCTTACTTCTTCATTTCCTACCTTCCATTTCTCTCTCCTCCCTCCCTTCCTTTCTCTCCTCCTCCCTCCTATTTTTCCTGCTCTATTTCTTATTCCTTCCTTCCTTTCTTCCTTCCCTCTTTCTTCTTCCCTCTTCTCCTCCGCCTCCTTCCTATTTCTCCTCTTTTTCTCCTCCTTCCCTATTTCTCCTGCTCTTTCTCCCTCCTTCCTTCTTTCCTTCCTTCTTTCCTCCCTCTCTTCTTCCTTCTTCCTATTTCTCCGGCTCTATTTCTCCTCCATTCCTTCCTTTCCTCTCCTTCCTTCCTTCCTCCCTCCTCTCCTCCCTATTTCTCCTCATTTTCTCCTCCCTCCCTATTTCTCCTGCTTCCTTCCTTCCTTCCTTCCTTCCTTCCTTCCTTCCTTCCTTCCTTCCTTCCTTCCTTCCTTCTTTCCTTCCTTCTTCCTATTTCTCCTGCTCTATTTCTCCTCCATTCCTTCCTTCCTTTCCTCTACTTCCTCCCTCCCTCCCTCCTCTCCTCCTCCTTCCTATTTCTCCTGCTCTATTTCTTCTTCCTCCCTCCCTTCCTCTGAAAGTTTCCCTTAGAAATGGCACTCAATTCAGAATTCTAGGAATTTCAAGAAACCTAGAAAACATTCTTATCCAGCCTCTGGAGACCATTAGCTTTGGATTTGACAGCCCAACTCAACACAAATGAAGAAAATATTACGACACCTTTCTTTTCTTCTTAGCAAGGGGAAACAAACAAAAAAAAGGAACAATAAACACAGCTTTAGAGTGATGCTTCAAAAGGTAGCAGCCATGCACCGAAGAACGTTCCAGGAACTAGGAGGGTGTAAAATCAAGGCAACATATCACAATTATTTAAATTGAGCCCGGCTTCTATTTGAGCCGTCAATCCAGCTACATTATCAAACCACGAATGCAATTCCTTGGTGTCCCAATTGCAAAATTCTCTGGGCTCCCCCCCCCTTTTTTTTTTTTGAAGGCAATCTCTCTCTGCAGACTTTGCAACACTGCCTCTGCCAAACAGATTTAATTTACTCAATCTTTTTTTGCCTTTGATAGCAGCAAAAGGCTTCGCTTGACATGTGCTCTCTTTATGAGCCTGCTTGATCTGCAAACAAGCGGAGCTCCTACCCACATCTCCCGGTGGGGAAGCCAATGTTATCCTTAGTAATGGCATTAAAAAGAAGATCAAGGGAAGCGTCAGCATCGTCGGACAAAAGAGCCCTCCAAATGGAAACATACACAGAGGCACCAAACGCCAGGCATGGTACGCAGGGACACAAAACATACACAGAGAGAGAGAGAGAGAGAGAGAGAAAGAGAGAGAAAGAGGACGCCAGAGGGAAAGACAACACACTGTTGAAGAAGGAACGTCAAATGGAAAGCAACTTAATGGATGGATGGAGGCAATGCTAAAATGCCCAAATCCACAGAACGTGAGCGGTGATTATGGCATCCTCGATGCTCTCTGAGCTTGGCTGTTCACTTACGGAGGTTTCATTCCCCAACTAGGGAACATTATCAGTATGAGGGAGCGTGGGGCCTGCTCCCCGTGTGTATGTTGTAACTTGCCCTGCTAGTATTTGTGGGAATAACCCTCCAGCAGACGAATCAGAGGAAGAGGAGGAGGAGGTGTGGGAGTCAGGATCAGCATCAGGTAGCTCCAAGGGGAAAGAGGGAATGGTGCTGTCAGAGAGAGAGAGAGAGAAAGAGAGAGAGGAAGAGAGAAGGAAGCGGAGCCTGAGCCGTCTGTCAGCCCTCAGATGGAGAGTCAACAGCCCCCAGGTCTGGAGGTGGCTGATGAGGAAGAGGAGGAATAGCTGTGTCCAGTGCCTGATGTGCAGATGAACAGAAGGCAGAGGAGAGGAGAGCAGTGGAAATCTATGGGCTGGTCCTTGGGATGGAAGAGCCACTGCTGCGAGTGAAGTCCCATCCTAGGTCTGGGGATAAAAGGCAGGGGGGGGAGATGAATAGTTATGGCAGACAACTATTCATCTTCCGGACAGACACACTTGTTAGCCTGCGGTGAGAGGGAAACCTTTTGCCAGGGCTGCGGTATCTGCACATACCAGTGCCTGTTTTGTTCATGGCATTCATTGCTCCACGTGTCACCCTAAGGATCTTGGGAACTGTCGTCTGGGAACAGTCAAGCCTGTGGTTTCTAACTCTTGAATGTGTTGGGACTACAATTTCCACAATGCCTTGTTCCAATAGGGTGGCATATACCACAATCCCCCAGCCTGTTGGGCCTGCACTCCTAAAACTCTGGGAGCCACAATCCCACAAACAGGATAAGGAAGGGTGAATGTCATAGCTTCCTTCCTAAAAAATTTGCCCAAAGAGAAAAAAAAAAGAGCATTAAACGCATTTATACAGTATACAGGTAGTCCTCAACTTACAACAGTTCGCCTAACGCCCTTTCAAAATTACAGCAGCACTTTTAAAAGTGTCTTACGACCATTTTTCACACTTGTGACCATTGCAACATCCCCATAGTCACATATGATCTATGTTCAGATGCATGACAACTGACTCACATTTATGACGGTTGCAGTGCCCCGAGGTCATGTGATCCCCTTTTAGGACCTTCTGATGAGGAAAGACAATGGGGTGCCGGATTCACTTAATAACCATGCTAGTTAACAAACATAGCGAGAAAAAAGGTAAAATGGGACAAAACTCATTTAACAAATTTTTCACTTAGCGACACAAATTTTGGGCTCAATTGTAGTCATAAGTTGAGGACTACCTGTACTACAGATATACACCTTGAGTTTCTTTTGCTTGGTAGCAATACAATATCCGTGCATTCTCACACACATATACAAACACTTTCTGGTACACCCAGAAAGCTCCACTTGCTTGCTTTCAATAAAACACCAGGTCTCATCTGCTGCATCTTATATAATAATAATCTTAATTATTAAAGAAAGTTTGT
Source organism: Hydrophis major (assembly GCA_033807585.1). Taxonomy (NCBI): domain Eukaryota; kingdom Metazoa; phylum Chordata; class Lepidosauria; order Squamata; family Elapidae; genus Hydrophis; species Hydrophis major. The sequence goes on from CM066328.1 coordinate 7,105,053, forward strand.
GTGATCCTCATTTCAACAACACTTGGAAGATCTGCAGAAGAAGGCAGCTATTTAAACCTCTTTTGGGTGAGTTTCTTTATGAGAATTATTATAAGCTTAGATGTTGGGGTGTCAGCCTTTCCAGAAAGGTCAGATTAAGAAAGAGACACCCCCCCAATGAAAATTATTCCACATGTAAACTGAGATTCTTGAAACCTTGTTCAAATGTCCTTTGTGTGTTTTTTCTTACCCTAAAAACCAGTGTTCCTCACGTTTGGCCATTGGAAGACGTGGTGGACTTCAATTCCCAGAATTCCCCAGCCACCATGGCTGGATGGGGAATTCTGGGAGTTGAAGTCCACACGTCTCCCAATAGCCAAGCTTGAGGAAAAACTGCTAAGAAAATCAAGGCAGGATTATCTTGAATTTCTTTCTCATCCTTCTATCTCACACCAGACAAAATAACCACATCTCCAGGATCTCAAACTCTTTATTTCCCCCAACAACAACTCCAGTTCCTAAGCAACCCCTTGAGTTGCAGTTGCCTGAAATTTTTTAACTTTGAAAAAAAAAAAAACCCCAACCTGCTAACTGAGCTCATATTTATCTCTGAGGCATTTCTGGAGATTAAAATAACAGCGGCCAGGCCGATGCCTTGCTTCACAGCTTCTCTTTAATTAAAGGGCCGATAAGAAAACAAATAATAAAACTGGGACAGCCTTGCAGGCCACAAAGGTGAGGCCTGTCCGCCTGAAGGAAGGCCAGCAGCTTTGTTTATGGAATTTGGATTCTGATTTGAAATTAATTCACTTTTTTCACCCCCTTATAGGAAGTCAAAGCTGATCTCATTGTCAGTAAAAAATAAAAAGACACACAAGGACATTTAAATAGAGGGGACAAGGAGGAGAAAGGGACAAAGCAACCTGATATCTGTCCTGTACACCGAATATTCAGGGACAATCCGTTTGAATCCTTCCCCCCAAATTGTGGCACGTACTTTGCTGTAGTCTCTATGGATACGTCAACACTCCCCAAAAAAGGGATTTAATCCCCACAAGAAAAGTGAGTACCCATCAGAATAATCAGGCTTTGAAAATTATTCATCTACGTCCAGGGATGGGATCCTACCGGTTCGGTCCGGTTCTATAGAACTGGTAGCTCCGAAGAGCAGCTGACACCAAACCGGTTTGCTGGGACAAGTTTTTGGGTCTGCTGTTTGGCCCACCCACCCGCCTGGACTCTAGGCTGTCGTTTAGTGCAGGGGTCCCCAACCACCGGGCCCCGGACTGGTACCGGTCCGTGGATTTTTTTGTACCAGGCTGCCTATTTTGCTTGGGCGCCGCCATCTTGTTTCGACGGCGCTTGAGAAAGTGCTTCCGGGTGAGCTTGTCGGTTGGCGTTTGGGTGCTGAAGGAATCCTCGCGCCTTAGTTTCGTCGAAGAGGGGGCGGCTTCGAACGAAGAGCCGTCCTGATGGCGGTGGAGTCTTGCGTTACTCAGGAGGAGATTAAGAAAGAGCCCGAAAAGCTCATCGACCGCGAGAAGGTACAAAGGAGGAGTTGAAGGTGGCGGGGAGAAGCGGGGGACGGCTGGCTGGCCGGTCGCTCGGCTCGCCTTGGTCGTGCGTGCTGATGACAGTACTGGTCCGTGGATTGTACCGGTCCATGGTACAAAAAAGATTGGTGAACACTGCTTTAGTGGCTGCGTTTTCCTCCTCAGCTGTTTTGCCGCTCATCAGCTGGAGAAGGTAAATGCTTACCGGAGCCGGTAGCGTGCACAGCGTGTGTTTTGACACTCAAGCACGCATTCCCCGAACCGGTTGTTATGTTGGTCAGATCCCACCCCTGCCTATATCTGCTCAGCTGATTCTCACAGCAGAGCGGATTGCCACGGCTCAGCTGTGTTACGTCCCCAAAGTAACATTGAAGGTAAGTAACTGTGATAGCCGGACATGCGTACGCAGCACGCGTTAGGTGCACGCACAATTAGCGAACCGGTTGTAACACCAGGAGTATCCCACTCCCATCTACATCCACAATAATAAACAATTATATGTAAAAACAAAAACAAAATCATCTTGACAATAACAGCAGATACATTTTTGAGAAAGTCAACTCAGGATGCTTTCTGGACTTCGTGCTGTCTGCTTGGAAACCACTTCTGGACTTTCTGCTTGTGGTAGGGGGAGAAAAAAAATGAAACTTCGATTTTGGGTTTTGCTCCTTAGATAGGGTTCTTTTTATAGAAATAGGTAGTATGTAATTATTGTGCAAAAGTAAAAAGTGGAAGCTCTGTTGTTAACTTATTCCAGGGGTGTCAAACTGACGGTCCGTGGGTTGGATGTGTCACCTGCAGGCCATGCCCACCCCAGCTCCGCAAAGGGGAAAAAACGTCACGAAACATCGTCACAGCAACGTGACACAGAAAGTTTAACACCTGGGCCTTATTCTATTGCACTAAAAAGACTCAGAATTCAATGCTTTCTTTTCATTTCCCTTTTTACCCTGCACATTTTTCTCTTCCCTTTTTCCTTCCTTACTTCCCCATTATTTTTCTTTGTATTTTGTACTTTGATAAACCAATACAAATTTGTTGGTCAAAGAGAACGTCAACCCAAGAGAGAGAAAGAAAAGACAGGAAACGTCTCGTATACCTTACCGGATCTTAGTTGCTTGATTCGTCCATTGCTAGCACTGGGGTCAACAGGCAAGAAATCCTTAAACCAAGTGATCTCTGGATCTGGATTCCCGCTGGCCGCACACAGCATCGTAGCTGTCCGCGTACGTTCAACCACCTTCAGCTGAGGGCCCATGTCAATGACCGGGAATCCAGGAGGCAACTGGTCCTCTGTTGAAAGCCAGCAAAGAAGAGAAGGGTTAGAATCCTTGGATGTATCAAAGCAAAGTGTTTGTGTGATGACTCCGGGCATGGCACAAAGGCAACACAGTCAGATAAGCAATAAGAATCCCTTTATTATCTCCAACTTTGCCTCCAATGTCTAGATTACCTTCTGGCTGGAGAAAAACTCTCCCAGGAACAGCCTTTGACTGCGGAGAATCAAGTCCAAAACATGGTCAACACAAACTGTAACTCAAAATCCAAACAAGCCAAACTGAGGCAATTAGTTTGGCAGGGCAGGAGCAAGAATTCCAAACATGAAGGCATGGGAAAACTCACATGGTTGGGAAGGCACCCGGAACACAGATAAGCAATGACAACACAGGATAAAGTCACATTTGCTCCCAGCAGCAGCCGCAGTCAGCATTCAGTTCTTTTAAACTCTCATTCCCAGGTGTGACTAAGGAAGGGAGTCAGGGCCCTTTCCTTCCCGTAGGCCAAGCAACCCACCTTGCTCCCTTCTCTGTTCTTCCCTGCATGCCCTAGGATGAAGAAGGGGCAGGCCTAGGTCTTCCTCTGAACTCCCTCTCCCTTGTTCTATCTCTCTCCTGCTCTGCCCAGATGGACTTTGCCCTTCCCCAGCCTCCTCCACAGCCCACAGAGCCACACTCCTGCTCCCTGTCAGCTGTTCATCTTCCTCCTCAGATTCAGACTCTGACAGGGGCATGACAGTTTGTCTGGGGTCAATCCCTGCTTATCTGTAGTGTTGGCTGAGTTTTAAACTACAGGTCGTCCTTGACTTATAACCACAACGGAGTCCAAGATTTCCGTTGCTAAGAGACATAGTTGTGAAGCGAGTTTTGCTCCATTTTATGAACTTTCACACCGTTATTAAGAGAATTACTGCAGTTCTTAAATTAGTAACACAATTGTTAAGTAATCTGGCTCCCCCATTTTGCTTATCAGAAGGTCGCAAAAGGGGATCACTTATGACACTGCAACCGTCATAAATACGAGTCATTTGCCAAACATCTGAATTTTGATCACATGACCATGGGGATGTTGCAATGGTTGTAAGTGTGAAAAACAGTCATGTCACTTTTTTCAGTGCTGTTGTATCTTTGAGTGGTCACTAAATGAACTGTTGTAAGTCGAGGACTACCTGTACCAAGGGAGAAAACCACACCCCACTAACACTGGTAGGGCATGCTGCTGCCTCGAAACCCCGAGCAAACCCCACATATACGGCCAACCGAGCTCACAGGGAGCAACCTGGAGTATGACCCAGTCCTTGACTTATGACCTCAATTGGGATCAGTGTTTCTGTTATTAAGGAAGGCGGTTGTTAAATGAGTCACTCCCTATGTTTCATTTTTTTTGCCATGGCAGATAAGTGAATGACAGCAGTCGTTAAGTCAATCATGCCGTCGTTAAGTGAAACCGGCTCCCCCCAACTAATTTTGCTGGTTGGAAAGGTCACAAATGGGGGGGTCAATTACCCCATAATCCCTTGCAGGATGAAGTTTGGGCAACTGAATGGAGCTGAGTGTTTACTGGCCGGATGCCCTACCTGTCACCAATGCGGAGTTTTGTTCGGCAGATATATCCTCATTGTGCCCAGAGAGAGAAATATTTCCCTCTACCTAGGATCGAACTCATGGCCTTCTGATGGTGAGGTGAGGGCTCCACCTCTAGGACACCGCACCACTCGGTGGAACCATTGTAAATGTGCATTTGAATTGTGATCACGCGTCCATGGGGATGTTGTACAGGTCGTGAGTGCAAGAATAGGTTGTAAGTCATTTTTTCAGTGCCGTTCTAGCTTCCCAACAGTCGCTAAACAAATGGTTGTAAGTCAACAACTACCTATATTAGTGTTACGCCTCAATAATATTATCTTGGGCGAAAGTCCAGATCTGCACATAATATTAAAGTAATACTAATGTTAAACTAACGCATTACTAAACAACTTATGCCCAGTAATTTTTTCAACCACCTACCTATGCATCTACCTACCTACCTACATCTACCTACCAGTATCCATATCCATCCATCCATTGGTATCTATCCATCTATCTGTCTATCTATCTATCCACCTACCAACCTACCTACCGTTATCTCCATCCATCCAATCTATCCACTTATCAACCTACCTACCGGTATTTACATCTCTCTCTCTCTCTCTCCCTACCTACCTACCTACTTGTATCTACATCTACCTACCTACCTACCAGTATCTACATCCATCCATCCATCCATCCGTCCAATCTATCTATCCACTTATCTACCTACCTGCCGGTATTTACATCTACCTACCTACCTACCAGTATCTCCATCCATCCATCCATCCAATCTATCTATCCACTTACCTACCAACTACCAGTATCTACATCCATCCATCCATCCATCCATCCATCCATCCTCTTTCTATCTGTTTATTATTAATCAGGTACATGTCTCTATCATCTACCTACCTATCCTACCTAAGAGCAGCTCATAATATCTCAGACTGAAAAAACAATGCTGTGCCTCCCATTGGCTGGCAGTGACGTCGTGCTCCAAAGTTTCACTCCCAGCAAAGCCCCCTTTTCCCGGCCTGAGCCGCCCCCCCCGGCTTAATTTCACCAACTAATTAATCTAGCGAGGAAGAGGAGGGGGGCTCTGAACAGGCAGGGGGTCCATTGTGATGAGTGTGTGGGCAGTCTTCGGGAAGGCTTATAACCCCCACTTCTGACCGGAGCCTTTCTCATTAAGCAAAAATGTTGATCTGGTGACACGTTGTGCAAAAAATTCCTTCGAGTTTAATTAGCACGAAAAACCAGCGTGGGAGGGGACAGGATCATTTGAAGATGCGGTCGGGGAGGGTGGTAGTGGCAAGTGGGCTTCCCCTGGGGGAGAGGGCTCAATTATTGAAGTGGCCCAAGAGATGGGCGCTCCGTTGCCTCTAATGTGGACAACCACAATAACAAAAAAAAACCCCAGAACTGGTTGCTTCCCTGGAAGCAGTTGGTGGAGTTCTCTACAAGGAGCACCGCTCAGCCAACAAAGCCAAGCCTGATGGATCACTGCCTGATTGGGGCAGGGTAGAAAAAGTGAGGAGGACAGGTAGGCCCCTTGAATTACAACAGATCCCCCAAAACATGCTTGTATGACCTGGATTCGAGGTTGTAGGAGTCAGGCCTCCCCAAGGTCATGTGAACCTCATGTTGGGTGTCAGGCAACTGACCTGCATTTATAGGCATTCACAGTGTTCCACAATCAAGTGACCACAATTTAAATCAATCATCTATCATCTCTATCTAATTTTTACCTGTCTATTTGTCTGTCTATCTCTGTCTGTCTGTCTGTCTGTCTGTCTGTCTATCATCTATCTATCTCTATATCTCTCTTTGTCTTGTATATCTCTATGTCTGTCTGTCTGTTTGTCTTTCTCTATCTATCTATCTATCTATCTGTCTGTCTGTCTGTCTGTCTGTCTGTCTGTCCGTCTATTCATCCAACCAACCATCCATCCATCTATTGATCTGTCTATATTTATCTATCTGTCTATCAGCTCTATCTCTGTCTATCTAACCTTCATCTATTTGCCTGCCTGCCTGCCTCTCTGTCACACACACGTCTGTCTGTCTGTCTGTCTGTCTGTCTATCTATCCATCCATCCATCCATCCATCCATCCATCCATCCATCCATCTATCTATCTATCTATCTAACTATCTATCTATCTATCATGTTTGTCTATCTATCCATCCACCCACCTATCCACCCACTCATCATCCATCCATTTATTTTGCTAAAAACCATTTATTTCCAACAAAATCTGCCCATTGAGGAGAATGAGTTCAATAAACAGTTTCAGACTCACTTAAGCAACTGTGGGGATTCACTTCAAGACTGTCTCAAAAAAGGTCATAAAATCGAGTCAATCATGTAATGGCCCACTTAATGACTGGCACAGCTTAATGACCATAATTGTGGGCTCAACAACTGTCGTAAAAAAAATGTCATAAAACCGAGTCGCTCACATCACGGGCCCCCTAATGACTGGTGCAACTTAACAATGGCGGTCATAAGTCAAGGGCTATCGGTAAGCAAACAAACAGACCCAAAGGTCCTTTTTTTTTTTTTTTCCACTGGACTTTTCTGGTCTTTCTTTTGAAGACGTTTCGCTTCTCATCCAAAGAAGCTTCTTCCACTCTGACACACAGACAGATTAATGCATTCTACCCTTTCTAATTAAAGTCGCAGACTTTTCAATAAACGAATGCTTAAGAATTGGTGTCTCCGGGTTATTTTAACCAACATATCACAAACAGCTCGACTGGTCTCCTCTGGCGCATAACATCTACAGCAACAAGAACAAGAACAACAAACAGGGAGAGCAGATTTCGGTGGAAAAGAAAACACCAGAGGTTTGCAAATGCCCTTAAATTAAATTCCAGATCCTGCGGTCCCAAATGCATGCCTTTGCGAAGAATTTATTGCCTCTGCAAAACACGGCTGCAGCCTGTAAGGAGGGGCGGTGAGCGGCATTCAGGGAAGCAAAGAATCGATTGTAGAAATGACCCCCATCCTTTCCCGTCCATAGGATGAGGAAAATATGTGCTGCTTGGATGTACGTACAATGGACACGTACAATGGATACGAGCACGGACACGTACGGGCGCTGGTAATCACGTGGAAGTATTAATTTCTATGTTTTCCCCAAAATAAGACCCTGTCTTATGGGGTTTTTTTTCCACCAAAAAAGGCATCATTGGGGGGGGGGGGGGGTCCATCTACTGGCTAAGTGTCAGGGCTCCAGCAGTTACCCCCCATTTAAATCATGAGTCTTGAGCCAAACTTCCAAAACTTCAAAAGGATTTATTGGGAGGTTAACATGTCTGGCACTGCCTGGTGTAGCTGATTCTGAAGCGCATCATTCATTGTCACCCTTGACCCTGGTTTTCCCCCCACCCTCTGGGTGTATCGTAATTCATGTCCTCCAATGGGACACCTCCATAGCCCAGAGTCATCATCAGTCATGCTCTCCAGTTCGAATTTTGCACAGCAGAAACTTCAGTCACCTAGAAACTATCTTTGAAAAACTATTTATGGAATGCACTTTCGGTTTGCAAGCTGCCGCACTGCTCCCCCCTCCCTTTCCGTTGGCAACTCTTAAAAAGACCATAGAAATGTTTTATGAGTTGACACTAACCTCACTTGCACGAGTCTTTTCGCTCTCTCTTCTGCGGCTGGCAAGGCTTTCCTGAAGGTCTCTGCAGCCGATAACAGAGCTCAGGATCGATCCGGAGCTTTGTTATCAGCTCTCGGGATTTTCAGGAAAACCTTGCTAGCCTTGCCAGCTGCAATGAGCCAGCAAGGCAGGTGTCAGGGGTGTGCCAGTCCTGGGTACAACTGTCCAAAGGGAAGTAGTAAGGCAGCTCCACACACCCCCATCCCTACCCTTGCTTAATTTTTACCTGTCCACTCTGGAGTGGGTGGGGTCTTAATTAGGGCTCATATTGGGTGTACATGTAAAAATCAAACTAAGACTTACTTTCAGGGTCTGGTTGTATTTTTGGGGAAACAAGGTGCCACTTTATAAAACCCTAGGAATTCGAGGTATTTCTAGCAGGACTATCAAAATCTGTAACCGCTTTGTTCCTTATGCTACCCCATCTGGCAAACTTGCAAAATTTGTTTCTCTCGCCATGTACGTACATGTATACATCTGAATTAAACTGTGCTGTTTCTCCATGTCATATACTATAGATGGGTATGTGCATAACTTTTTGTTTATTTATTTGTTTTGTCGTGTTTATATTAGAGGCGGAGACCCTATGACAGCTGTATGAAACGTAATTTTATTTTAAGGAATGCTGATTAGTGTACATTCAAAGAGATAACAATTAAGTTCTTCTAAGTCTAAGATCACACTTGGAATATTGCAACCAATTTTGGTCACCAATCTACCAAAAAGATGTTGAGACTTTGGAAAAAGTTCAGAGAGGAGGAAGAGGAGGAGAATTAGGTAGGTTTGTTGTTATAGAAATGGCTAGTTTATATATTATTGCATAAGAGTAAAAAGTTGAGGTTTGATGTTATTATCTTATTCTACTGCACCAAAGGGAATAGGAAGTCAATGCCTTTTCCTCCCGCCCACTTCTTTTCTATACTTTTCTCTTCCTTTTTCCCTCCCCTGTTTTCCCTATTATTTGCTTTTGTATTTTACATTATAAACTATCGGCAATTAAAAGGACTGACACGGTAAATTGATGACTGCCTGTAATAATCATGATAAAATCCACCCAAATTTAGCTTATTCATCATTTTGAAGACAAAAGGGGTCTTAATCAAGACGCCCCATTGAAGGAGATTCACAAGTGGGTTTTTGAACAGCTATAAAATGTATTTTCTTAGGCAAATTCCCAAACTGACATTGAGAAAGCAAGCGCAGACACTGGATTTATTTGGTGGTGCTCCTAACAGGCTCGTAATTTTTCTTCTCTACACATCTCTTTTCCCCTCTCCCTCCTGTATTTTTCCTATTATTTGCTTTCGTAGTTCCGCATTTTACATTACAAATAAAAATTTGTAAAATAGCAACCACCAGGGCTTACAACCATGATGGGCAGGCTCCCTTACGGTTGTATGTTGAGGTTGTAATGCACTCAAGAGGCAACGAGATTGCTTCCCTTGATTTGATGACTTCCAGATCTGTGTCGGAAACTCTGGAGTGCTGGAAACTCACGTGCCAACGTGCACAAAAAGATATCACCTCTGGGACTGGCTGCTATCTACACACTCGGTTGCCTTCTCTGTGGCAATCCGTGCCACGCTGTTTTGTTCCAAGCTCTCTGTTAATGCCAACCGTTGGCTGTCGGTGAGGATTTGAATGCCACCTCCTGTCGCGCATCCTCCAGTCTTGGCAATGGGCCAGCGGGATCCAACTCCTTTCCAGTCCCCACTGCGCCCCGGGTGAGTGGCAACCTCATTTGCTAACCAGAAAGCCCCGGCAATTAACATGCCGCTTAATGAGGCCTTCCAAGCCCAGCGTGGGAGTCGAGGAGAAACTGTGCGAGGCAGCGTGGCGTTGCCTGCATAATGAGTGTGCAGCAGCTGGTTGGGGCAGCGTCCTCTTGTCAAGTGGTCCCTGCCTCGTTGACACTCTCCTGTTTGCCAACGGCAACAGAGCGGCAATGCTGCGGGCCTTGTGCGCTCGCCGGGATCCCTCTGCGAATAAACTAGGCGCACCATCTGGCTTGTGTGCCGATCCAGGGCTTGTCAAACCTCTCTTTTCAACTCTTGTCTCTGCTTCTGCATCACTATCTATCTGTTAGGAAACACCTGCTTCCCTGTGGCTTTGGGCCCATGTGAAGCACACCTGTTGGGTTGAACATGGCTTGCTGTCGCTTTTGTGAGGGAGCCTGGTTGCTTTGTTGTATTTTTTTTACCTCACGATTGTTAAAATTTATGCACCGCTCGTGTAACCATTTGTGAGGCTGTTTCTCGATGGAAAGGGCAGTGGGAAGGACCTTGAGCAACAGGAGAAAGGAGGAAGAACCCGCCAACAGAAAAGGCAGATAAGAGAAAACAGGAGTCTGCTTTCGGAACTGTAATGTGAGAAAATGACTCTGAGTAGAGTTCCCAAACCTTTTTCTGGTTAGTAGCCTAGAGCAGGGGAATTGGCGGCGGGGGGGGGGGGGGGGAGAAAGAAGGGAATGATTTGGTGGGAGGGGCAGACATATATGTAAGCGTATGCCTGCATGTGCCTGTGATGTTCGTGGCGACGCTAATGCGAGTGAGGCCGCAAGTGACCGCAACGAACCTCACGCAAATGGGGCCGCCCACCTGTGACGAGGCTTGTGTGAGTGGGACCGTGAGCGCCAGCGAAGACTTTTGTGTGGGTCGGGCTGAGAAGGGGTGTGACAATGCTCAGGTGAGTGGGGCTGCAACCACCCATGATGCTCGCACTGATACTTGCACGACTGGGGCTGTGCGTGCTCTTCTGGCCCAGTGGCAATTTGGCCACGACCTAGTAGTGTGCTGTGGCCCAAAGTTGGGGATCCTTGACTTAGAGGTTCTTCTCATAAGGAGAAGGGAGGAAGCGGAGACTTACATTCAGACTTGCCAGATTCTGTTACAGGTAGTCAGACAACCAGTAACAGATAATCAGAGTTGGAAGGAGCCTTGTAGGTCATCTAGTCCAACCCCCTGCCCAAGCAGGAGACCCTACACCATTTCTGACAGATGGGAGTCCAATCTCTTCTTGAAAGTCTCAAGTGATGGCGCTCCCACAACTTCTGAGGGCAATTTCTGTTCCATTTGGTTGATTGTTCTCCCTGTCAGAAAATGTCTCCTTATTTCCAGGTTGAATCTCCCCTTGTTCAGTTTCCATCCATTATTCCTTGTCTGGCCTTTGGGTGCTTTGGAAAATAGCTTGACCCCCTTCCTCCCTGTGGCAGCCCCTCCACAAATATTGAAACACTGCTCTCCTGTCTCCCCTGGTCCTTCTCTTCCCTAGACTAGCCAGGCCCAGTTCTTGCAACCGTTCATCGTATGTTTTAGTCTCCAGTCCCCTAATTATCCTGGTTGCTCTTCTCTGCACTTTTTCTAGAGTCTCAGCATCTTTTTTATAATGTGGTGACCAAAACTGGATGCAGTACTCTAGGTGTGGTCTTACTAAGGCTTTATAGAGTGGTATTAGTACTTTCCTTGATTTTGATTGTATCCCTCTGTTAAATACAATTTAGGATTGCATTGGCTTTTTTGGCTGCTGCTGCACATGGCTGGCTCATTGTCCTTGACTCACAAGCTTTTGTTTAATGAACGTTCAAACCTTTTTTTAAGCGACCGTTTTTTAGTGATTGGCATTGAAAAAAGTGACATGACTATTTGTCATACTTGCAGCGTTCCTATGGTCATGTGATCAAGATTCAGATGTTTGGCAGCTGGCTCGTATTTATGACAGTCGCGGTGTCCCGCGGTCATATGATCCCCTTTTGCGATCTTCTGACAAGCAAAGTCAATGGGGAAGCCAGATTCACTTAGCAACTGTGTGACTGACTTAACCACTGCAGTGATTCACTTAACAACTCTGCCAAGAAAGGTCATTCAATGGGGCAAAACTCACCAAACTACTTGTTTTGACCAAGGATTCTTCCTGAGACCATGATTAAGCACACACTTAGTTAAAACAATTCTTGTTTTATTTCATCACTGGGAATTATTTTCATTCCCAGCCGGTAATGCATCTCAAACATTCCTTGAGAGAAGCACCCACTTTTCTTTTTTTTGAATTGCTGCCAACAACTAGAGTGCCAAATTAACTATTAAAAAAACCAATTGAAGTACAAAGTCCACACAGAGCTTCAAGGATTTATTCGAACAGAGTGAACGACTTTGCTTCCTGCAAAGATTTCGTCACCTCTGCCTGTCCTTTATCCCTTATGGGAGGGACAATCACCTCCAAGCCTTACTCCCAAGTCGCCCCTTTTGTCTCAGCTGTTCTTGCCTTCTAGCAGCTCTGTGCACACGCACACTGGGAACAGGCTCCCCTTGTTCTTCTGCCTCGCTGCTGCCAGACGCCGGAGGCTCCAGAGGCAGCACCCCACTCCCAGATGGTCCTGGTCCCATCTCTGCATCGGGTGCAAGACCCTCATCTGAGTCCTCCCCAGACTCCCTGACTGGTCCCCATTCTTCCTCACTGGCCGATTCCGCTGCTGTCTGCCGGTGAACCACAACACTACTGTCATGCTTACCAATGGGAATTTAGGGCTCAATTGTGGTTGTAAGTCAAGGATCACCTGCACTGTACCTCTTATGTATTTATTAACTTTATATGCTATCCATCTTGCTTTCAAGTGACTGCAGGCAGGTTACAACCCAATAAAAATGACAATGTATAACCCTTAAGGCATTAAATATTGAAATTAACAAAAATCAGTTGAGATAGGAATATGTACGGGAAATCCTCAACTCACAACAGTTCATTTAGTGGCCGTTACTCTGGCATTGAAAAAAGGGATTTTTAACCATTTTTCACAATTATGACTGTTGCAACATCCTCATGGCCACGTGATCAAAATTCGGCTGCTTGGTAACTAATTCATATTTATGACGGCTGCAGAGTCCTGCAGGTGTATGCAATCCCCTTTTGCGACCTTCTGATAAAGCCGGATTCACTTAACAACCAATGTTACTAATTTCATAATTTGTAGCGATTCACTTAACAGACGGGGCAAGAAAAAGTCGTAAAATGGGGAAAAGCTCACTTAACAACTTTCTCACTTAGCCACAAAAATTCTGGGCTGAATTGTGCTCATAAGTCAAGGACTACCTATATAGAATGGGGTAGTCTTCACATACAAGAAAACCCTCGTTTAGTGATGATTATGGCAAACTCTGTGGGTAAGTGATACAGTCATTAAGCAAAAACATCGCATCACTTCCAGAGGTGACCTTACTTTCGCTTCGGTCATTAAGCAAAGCACTACAGTCATTAAGCAAACCTCATGCGAGCACAAGTTGTGACTTCCTCACTGACTTTGTGGGAAGCCAGCTGATGTGACAAACGGCCATCACAGGACCAAGGAATGCTTTAACAGCAATAAATGTGATGATTGGCTGCTATTTCTTTTGAACACCACTAAAAATATGAATGGTTGCTAAATGAGGCAGTTGGTAAGCAAGGACTACCTTTAATAAAAAGTAGTATTGCTCTATACGATTTGGGCTTTGCAGCTTGGCCTACCTCAAAGGGCTGGCCCTCACAGCCTCCATTTACTAGGAACAAGAGTAGAAAGAGCGCCAGGGAATTCTGGGAAAATAAAATTGAACCAAAGCATCCCTATTGGAGAGCCAACTTGGTTTAATGGTTAAGGAACCAGGCGAGAAATCAGGAAACTGTGAGTTCTAGTCCCTCCTCAGCCATGAAAGCCAACTAGGTGACTTTGGGCCAATCACCAGTAGACTGGGAGTTCTAGTCCTGCCTCAGGCACAAAGGCCAGCTGAATGATGTGAGGCCAATCATCAGATGACAGACAGTGAGTTCTGGTCCTGCCTCAGCCATGAAAGCTGGCTGGGTGACTCTGGACCAATCCCCAGGAGATGGTGAGTTCTAGTCCCTCCTCAGCCATGAAAGCCAGCTGCGTGACTTTGGACCAGCATTCTCTCTCAGTTCAACCCACCTCACAGGGGGGTTGTTATGAGGAAAATAAGAATTGAATTACTTTGAATTACTTATAAAATAATAATGGCGAAGTATGGGTGAAAGAAACCAGGGATTTCAGGTCAAAAAATGGCGGTTTTGTCCTGTTCCCTGTGTCAGGGCTCCTTTGGTCCTTTTAGCCGCCACCCCGCAGTGGGTGAGGACACCACAACATTTACGCAGTGCCCCTCCTCCTTCTGCCCCCTGGAACATGAACTGAACTCGGGGAACCAGGAAGCCCCCGTGTGCGGGAATATCAGGTGTGGGAGGTAGTTGGAGACGCAGGCGACGTGCGAGAGCGATGAGGCTTCGAAACCCAGATTGCCATCCTTCCACAGATATAGATCTTTACATAGCCTGGATTGCACCTTCTGGGCATGAGTGGGAAAGAGCGACAAGCATGCCGGTTTCGGGCATAAAGCAGGGGCGTCTGTGGAAAAGAGCGGAAAACAGCATGAGGGGAGCGCAGGGCTCACCCGATCAAAAACCGTTCCTTGCCTTGACACACGTTGGTAGAAGGAATGCAAAAAAATTGGGGGGGGGGAAACAGAGGAGGAGGATCAGGAGGGAGCCAGTAGCAAGGAGACGGGGAGGGTGGGACAGGGGAGGAAGGCTCAGTGGCTTGCTGACCCCTCCTCACCCACTTTGAGTGGGGATGCAATGAAAAGAGCCTGACAGGGAGAAAGATGGTGGGCTAGGATCAGGGGTCTCCAACCTTGGCCACTTTAAGACTTGTGGACTTCAACTCCCAGAATTCCTCAGCCAGCAAAGCCAGCGAGTTTCCGGATTCATGCTGGAGCCCATCTGTCTCCCTTTCTGTTTCTCTCTCTCTCCCCCCTCTCCCTCTCTCTCTTAGGAATATCTGACTTCCAAGGTCCCTTCTAACCCTAGAAATCTTTTTCTATGACCTCCAAGGTCCCTTCTAACCCTAGAAATCTGTTTCTATGACCTCCATAGTCCTTTCCAGCCCTTGGAATCTGTTTCTATGACCTCCATAGTCCTTTCCAGCCCTTGGAATCTGTTTCTATGACCTCCATAGTCCTTTCCAGCCCTAGGAATCTATGATTATCTGACCTCCAAGGTCCTGTCCAAACCCTAGAAATCTGTTTCTATGGCTTCCAATGTCCCTTCCAACCATAGGACTCTATGATTGTGTGGCCTCCAACATCTCTTCTAACCCTAGAAATCTATGTTTCTATGACCTCCAAGGCAGGGGTCCCCAACCACCGGGCCGCAGACCGGTACCGGTCCATGGATCACTTTGTACCGGGCCGCAAATAAAATAAAAATAAAATAAAAATGGCGGCTTTCTTCGCCTTCAGTGAATGCTGCTGGGATCAGGGATCAAGAACACAAATGAAAGAAGGGGAGGGAGGAAGCAACCAAAGCCTGTCCTACTCTCTGGCTCAGTGGCTTCGGTTTCCTCCTGCCTTGTTCCTCTCTCAGTCGCTCTCTCGCTCCTCCACCAGCCCAGGAAGAAACTGCTTCAAAGAAGCAGGCAGGGTGGCTTTTCCTGTCGGCGCAGCTCCTCCGAAGCGCCCGTTCACCCCCACCCCGCCGCCCGCAGTTCAATCCAGTGCTCCGTTCTGCCTGCCTGCCTTCGTTTCTGGTTGTTTTGGAGCAGCTTCGGCTGAGAATAATAACTATTCGCCTCTTTTTATCAGCTGAAGCTGCTCCAAAACAACCAGAAACGAAGGCAGGCAGGCAGAACGGAGCACTGGATTGAACCGCGGGCGGCAGGGTGGGGGTGAACGGGCGCTTCGGAGAAGCTGCGCCGACAGGAAAAGCCACCCTGCCTGCTTTTTTGAAGCAGTTTCTTCCTGGGCTGGTGGAGGAGCGAGAGAGCGACTGAGAGAGGAACGAGGCAGACACCTGAGGGAGGGAGGGAGACACCTGAGGGATGGGACTGAGGAAGGCAGGGCCGAGAGCCGTGAGCTGCCACCGCCCAGTGCTCAGTTTTGAAGGCGCTCCTCAGCCCGGCGCAGTTCCTAAATCTGCAGCTGAAACCCTCCATTTTAAATGTCCCAATAGAAGAGAATATCTGTCGCTCAGGGTTGCAATGAGGAGGCCTTGGCGCTCCCTGAACTTGGTGGTTTGCTGGCGGACGTTTTATTACCCGACTAGGTAACAACATCAGATGTTACCTAGTCAAGTAATGAAACGTCTGCAAGCAAACACCAAACTCAGATTCCCCTCCTTGAAAAAGTGTTTCTGCTTGAAACTGGTCCCTGGTACAAAAAAGGTTGGGGACTGTTAGGGATAACATTGTTTACCTTAACTGGTTTAGGTAAAATAATAAATATGTTATCATGGTTTGTTAGTTAAAGTGTCTGTAACTTTAACTGTAAGAATGTAATTAAGGGAGTGGTTGTAAAAGCACCATAAAAGAAGCAAGTCACGGCAGCTTGCTCTCTCTGGCTTTATGATCCCTAATTACTGGATAGACTGAAGATTGAGTTTTTCCCCTACTGGAACAGGAGAGAGAAAGGACTGATTTGTAAGTGAACTGACATTGGATATTCTACATGGACTTTGCTAACTGAATATCCTTGAATGGACTGACTAAAACGATACATGACTAATGGGCTGTTATTTTGACTATGCTATAACTCTAAATGGAATAAACTATATTTTTGATAACACAAACGTATCTGTTATTTTTTACTGTATGTTAACTAACATACAAACTTATTTCACACATTTATCTGTATGCCTATCTGACTAACACTGCACATTCTGTTTAGCTTGTCTCCTTAACCCTGGTTGGGGAACACAAGCTTAACAGGGACCACTGCTCCAAGGTCCTTTCCAATCCTAGGTGTCTATGATTATACAACCTCTAAGGCCCCTTCCATCTTTAGGGATCTACAATTCTATGGCCTGCAAGGTCCCATCCAATATCAGGAGTCTATGATTCTAGGACCTCCAGGGTTCCTTCTAACCTTAGGAGTCTATGATTTTATGCTTTTCAAAGTCCCTTCCAACTTTGGGATATCTTAAAAGTGGCCAAGCTGGAGAAACACAGCAAAAAAATGTAGACACCCCTTGTTTTATCTTGGTGGGTATCTGATGGCAGCAATTTGATATAAAATTCAGCGGCACAAATTTATTATTCTATCTTCCCCCCTGGATCAGAAAAAAGGGAAGAGCAGATCGTAATGGCAAACTATAACTTTTAAAGTAGTTTCCAACCACAGGCAAACCTACATCAAAATACATGTCTAGTGTACCCCATTCTGAGCTGCAAACATATAAATATTTACTCTGATGTAAACCACAGCTACCCTGTTTCCCTGAAAATAAGAACCTAACCAGAAAATAAACCCTGGCATGATTTTTTTTTTCAGGATGCTCGTAAAATAAGCCCTCCTCCAAAATAAGCCCCAGTTAAGATTGTCAGACACACGGATACATTTGGAGCTGTATTTCCCTGAAAATAAGCGTCAGGATTCCAGCAGTTACCCCCATGAAATCAGGAGTCTCAAGCCAAACTTCTAAAGGATTGATTGGGAGTTAACAGGTCCGGCACTGCCTGGGTGCAGCCGACTCTGAGACACATCATTCATTGTCACTGTCACCTTGACCATGGTTTTCCCCCAACCCTCTGGGTGTATCATACTTCATATTCTCCAACGGGACACATCCATAGCCAAGAGTGATCAATCATGGTCTCCAAATAGATTTTTGCATGGAAGAAAGAAACTTCAGTCACCTCCCTACAATCTCTGAAAAACTATGCACGGAATGCACTTTCAGCTTCCAAGCTGCCACACTGCTCTTTCAAACCCCTCCCCCCCCTTTCTGTTGGCAAGTATAAAACGGCCATAGACATATTTTATGAGTTGATAATAAGACCTAACCGGAAAATAAGGACACTTTTTCACACCAGCCCTGATTATGCTGGTTTTAAATAGCAGCATTGAGTCTGATCATTTGCATTTTGAAGTAATTTCAGATTAAGAAGCGAAGTTTTCAACCTCCGAAGGGCAACTGCCAGACACATGAAGACTTATTCATTCAAAGTTTTTTTTTTTTTTTTTTTTACCTCTCAGAACGGTCAGTTTGGCATTGACCGTGATCTCCGCCACCGAATTTTGGGCAACGCATTCGTAAATGTTTTCATCTCGGGGCGTCCGGAGGGGTTGTATCCTCAAGACTGCTCCGGCACCATCGTCGTATTCAATGGTCTGAATTGGGGAGAGAAAGAGAGGAAGGAAATTAATTCCATTTAATTAATTAAAGAGGAGATCCATCCATCCCCTCTTTGCACACAGCCATTGTCCTGGGTCTCTGTGTCTTGTCTGTGGGTGTGTTTGCATAAAAGCCACCACAATCTTTGCAACAGACCAACTTCCCAGTGTGTATGTGTGTCTGTTTATCCATCCCTCTTTGCACACAGCTCGTTTCCAAGAAATGTGTGTAAGTGTGCATAAACAAAAAATTCCACCATCTCTGCAATGGATCCGCTTCCCAGGAACGTGTGTGTGTGTAAAAGCCATCACAATCTCTGCAACAGATCAGATTCTCAGGAACGTGTGTGTGTGTGTGTGCGTGTGTGTATAAAAACCACCATACAACTAATTTCCAAGGAATGTGTGTAAGTGTGTATTTAAAAAACCACAATGTTTGCAACGGATGAGCTTCCCAGGAACGTGTGTGTATGTATAAAAACTACCACAATTGTTGCAGCAGACCGGTTTTTCAGAGCTGAGTGTATATATGTCTATTTATCCATCCCTCTTTCCATACAGCTAATTTCCAAGGAATGTGTGCAAGTGTGCATAAAAAAAAATTCACAATTTTTTCAATGGATCAGCTTCCCAGGAACGTGTGTGTGTGTGTAAAAAACCACAATCTTTGCAACAGTCCAACTTCCAGAGCTGTGTGTCCGCAAAGGTGGGTTCATTTCATGAGCCCAGCAAAATACTTCATGAAATTGGGCACGGTCCCTTGCTGACTCACTTAATGACCGCATCGCTGAGCGACGGAGATTCTGGTCTTCACGATGGTCGTAAGTTGAGGACAATTGTAGTTTTGCATCCAGCCAACTTCATGACAGTGGGTTTGGTGAGGTAGGGATTTTATTTTATGAAAACCGGTATTGGTAAAATTAAAAGTCTGCGGAATCAGAAGCTGCGGCCAGCTGTGAAAAGGGACTAGATTCTCTCTTTTTTTTTTTGGAATTCTTCCAGGATCTCCCTCCGGCTTTTGTGGGGGTGTCGAGGAGAGGGGCAGATGAGGACAATTAACCCGTGGAACGACTTGCCATCAGAAGTTGTGGGTTCTCCATTGCCGGAGGTTTTTAAGAAGAGATTGGACCACCATTTATCTGCAATGGTATAGGACAGTGATGGCTAGCTAACCTTTTTGTCATCGCGTGCCGAAAGCGCGTGCGTGCCTGCATCCATAATGCAATGCACGCATGACCCCCTCCCACTCGCCCTGCCTCTCTGCACATGGGCACGTGACTCCCCCATGCTCCCCCTGCCCCCCCCCGTGCATGCACGCCTACCACACACACATACCCGTGCCCTGTTTTGGGCCTAGTAGGCCAGCCTGAAGCCTCCTGGGAGCAAAAACAGGGTGCTGGGAGATGCATCCCCCCGTTGTTGCTCCCAGGAGGCTGCATGGAGGCCTACTAGGCCCAAAACGGGACACAGGGAGCCTGCCCTGCATCCCCGTGTTCCCCGGCCCCAGCGCATATGCAGCAGGACACCTGAAAATTAGCTGGCTGGCGGGACGGTTGCACGCATCTGTGTTGGACCTGATCTGGGGCAACGGCTCACATGCCCGCAGAGGGCTCTGCGTGTCACCGGTGGCACGCGTGCCATAGGTCCACCATCACGGGTATAGGTTCTCCTGTTTTGAGCAGGGGGTTGGGCTAGAAGCAGGGGTGGGATTCTACCAGTTCTTACCTATTCACTAGAACCAATTGTTAACCTTCTAAGCAGTTTGGAGAACCGGTTGTTAGAAGAAATGACTGGCCTAATCCTGTCAGGAAGGCAGGAAGGAAACATTCTGGTGTTGCTTACAGAAACTGTCTCTCCGTTAACCCTTATTACATTCTTGGCAGGACCAGACTTCCTGTCTCAGGAACTTCTCTGGAGTTTTTTTCCCCCTCCTTTGCTGGTACTTTGCTTGTGTGGAGTGACCATTCCAAGTTACAATGGCACTGCAAAAAGTGACTTATGACCATTTTTCACCCTTACGACTGTTGCAGCATCCCCACAGTCACGAGAGGCCAGGCGAGGAGATGCATGCCTCGATGTGAGCGATGTTGAGTTGGCCATGCCCAGTCAATAACATGATCACCAAGCCACGTCCACCCAGTCACATGACCACCAAGCCATGCCCATGAATTAAGCCACACCCACAGACCTGGTTGTTAACAAATTTGAATCCCACCCCTGGCTAGAAGACCTCTAAGACCCCTACCAACCTGATCATTCTGTTATCTTACCTCAAACCGCTGTGAGTTCACTTTCTTTCCCTTCTTGTTCCAGGTGACGCGGGGTTTGGGGTCTCCCGTCGCTTGGCACACGAAGGACGCCACACCTCCCGACACCCCGATCTGGTCCATGGGGTGCTTGATGAACTGGGGGGGACCTGTGGCCACCGGGGAGGGGAGACAGAGGAGAAATAAGAACAACACAGACATTAGAGAAGTTGAGGGATTGTTTTAGCAGACTTCCGCCTCCCAATCATTTTATTTATCATCAATTTATTGGGGTGATGTAGTCCTTTCAGCAGTACCAAGAAGGCTCTACGCCCGTTTGCACTCTGATTCGGGTGATCCTGAAGAGACAGATAAACCTCCAAGTGGCCTCAACGACTCTTTAAAAGGATGCAAATGACCAGCTGTCTGCAAAGAGTATCAATCCTTCCATCCTCCACCATTCAGCCAGAACAGAAGAAGCTTCTTGGGTGAGGATCAAAATGTTTTCAAGGAAAAAAAAAAAATCCCAAGAAAGTCCAGTTGCCTTTTGAGAAACAAAACAAAACAAAACAAAACAAAACAAAACATCCCTTTGGGAACTTGCTTTGGTTTCTTAAGGAAATCAGCCAAGATCTCATGGCTGCTCCAAGTCTCAGCTGACCTCCCGCTTTTTGAAGCAAAACCCAACTCAGCTAAGGCTTAATAAATCTTCTAAAAATAAATGTGAATGTTAGATTAGAAACCGCAACCTGTAATAACAGCCAGCAAGCCTTAATCACACTTTCCCCCACATCATAGCTTGCCAGAATAGAACTGTTTACATTGCGTGCTTAAGAGCTTCCATCACGATACACCGAGCTGCAGATGGTCCAAATCTTTCTCCAGAACTCATCTGTGGATATTCCCAGACATCCAGGTCATGGTTATCCCAAAGGTGGCTTTTTTTTCAAGAGGCAACTGGACTTTCTTATTTTTCTTCAAAGACATCTCGCTTCTCATCCCAGAAGCTTCTTCAGCTCTGACCGGATGGTGAGGAACGGAAGGATTTATGCTCCTTGAAGACAGCTGGTCATTTGCATCCTTTTAGAGCAGGGGTCTTCAAACTTGGCAACTTGAAGACTTGTGGACTTCAACTCCCAGAATTCCTCCTCCAGTCATGTTAGCTCAGGAATTCTGGGAGTTGAAGTCCACAAGTCTTAAAATGGCTGACGCTGAAGACCCTATGCTAGACCAGGGGTCTTCAAACTTGGCAACTTGAAGACTTGTGGACTTCAACTCCCAGAATTCCTCCTCCAGTCAGGTTAGCTCAGGAATTCTGGGAGTTGAAGTCCACAAGTCTTAAAATGGCTGACGCTGAAGACCCTATGCTAGACCAGGGGTCTTCAAACTTGGCAACTTGAAGACTTGTGGACTTCAACTCCCAGAATTCCTCCTCCAGTCAGGTGAGCTCAGGAATTCTGGGAGTTGAAGTCCACAAGTCTTCAAGTTGCCAAGTTTGAAGACCCTTGTTTTAGAGGCCACTTGGGAGTTTATCTGTGTTCTCAGGTCATGTGCTGTTTCAGGTTTTTCTTTGAGGACATTTCTCTTCTCATCCAAGAAACTTCTTCAGCTCTGATTGGATGGTGGGAAATGGAAGGATTTATGCTCCTTGCAGATAGCTGGTCATTTGCATCCTTTTGGAGGATCATTGAGGCTACTTGTCCTCAGGGTCATCTGAGTGGTGCTCCTGGTTCCTGTAGTCTGCAGTGTTTCCCCACCCCGGAAATCCATTCGTACTTCCACACCATTTGAAGGCTGTACAGATCTCCAGATGTTTAGCTATGCAATTTGGGATGAACACCCTTCAAATGGTGCAGGGGAATGGATTTCCAGAAAAACAACAACTGCAAACTACAGGAACCATTTGCACTACTCTGGTGACCCTGAGGACACAGACAAACCTCCAAGTGGCCTCAATGGCTCTCTCAAAGGATGCAAATGACCAGCTGTCTGCAAAGGAGTCTAAATCTTTCCATTCCCCACCATCCAGTCAGAACTGAAGAAGCTTCTTGGATGAGAAGCGAAATGTTTTGAAAGAAAAACCTGAAAAAGCACATGACCTGAGGAGGAGGAGAAGAGAGAGAGAGAGAGAGGGAGAGGAGAAGAGAGGGAGAGAGAAACTCAATCTGTACAATTACCAGCTTCGAGAAAGCTCCAAGTGGCCTCAAAGAGGATGCAAATGACCAGCTGTCTGCAAGGAGTATAAATCCTTCCGCCCCTCACACCCAGTCAGAGCTGAAGAAACTTCTTGGATGAGAAGCGAGATGTCTTCAAAGAAAAACCAGAAAGTCCAGTTGTCTCTTTAAAAAAGCACCTTTGGGACTCCAGAACTCATGCAGGTTAGTAGCTAAGATGCATCTTTGGAACCATCAACCTGAATCAGCCCTTGACAAAGGCTGAAAATATGTTTTCCTCTCAAAACATGTGTGTCTGAACTCTGTTTCCCATTTGAGAATGGAAGAAAATGGGATGACGTCAGCCAATTGTATGCCCACAGCAATAAGTCAGCTCACTGTTTCTCAAACTAACTTAAGATGTGCGGACTTCAGATCTGAAGGACCACAGATTCACTTAAAGACCAGAGTGATTCATTTAACACAGAAAAAAAATTGTAAAATTGGGTTGGCCACTGTTTATATCACCGTCACCATGTTAATAAATCTCTCCCCAAAGTCCATGTCTTTTAATTGTTGACAGTTCACATTATCAAATGCTTTCTGTGCGTGCTTCGTAATATTCCAATATGTTAAAAAATTATTTTCCTATTCTCTTTAATTGGTCTCTTAGGTTAAAAAAACATTTTGATCTGAATGGATAAATTGATTTGGAAATCTTAATCTTTTCACAATTATTGAAGCAAATATTTTATAATCAGCATTCAATAGCAAAATTGGTCTGTAGTTTTTTTTTTCTATCTGCTGCAAATCTGAGTCTTCTTTTGGTATGAGAGTAATATATGCCTCTGTCCAGGAATTTGGTACTTTTGGTTTCTGATAACAGTTCATTAAATACATCCAACATTGAAGTACTTAGATCATTTTGTAAGTTTTTGTAAAGTTCTGCTGGTAGCCCATCCAGGCCACTTCTCTTAATTGCTTCGGTTAATTCCACCTTTCATCTAACGTTGTTTTGACTGTTTCAGGGTTGGCCATTGTGATGGCCCACTTTGCAACTGTCAGGATTTTCAGCTGGGTAGAAAGAGTCCCTGTGTCAGGGTTCTGGTGGTTACCCCCATTTAAATCATGAGTCTCTAGCCAGATTTTCAAAGCTTAAAGATGATTTATTAGGAGTAGACATGCCAGTGCTGCCTGGGTGCAGCCGACTCTGAGACATATCATTCATTGTCACCCTTGACCCTGGTTTCCCCCCACCCCCTGGGTGTAGCCTAATTCATATCCTCCAATGAGAAACCTCCATAGCCCAGAGTCATCAATCATGCTCTCCAGTTAGAATTTTGCCCAGCAGAAACTTCAGTCACCTAGTTACGATCTTTGAAAACGTTTATGGAATGTAGTTTCGATTTTGCAGTTTCGATTTTTATTCCCCTCTCCCTTTCTGTTGGCAACTCGAAAAAAACCAGAGAAATATTTTATGAGTTGACACCCCGTCTGACAACAGTTCATTTAACAATCATTCAAAATTATAACAGTAATGAAACAAGGGACTTATGACCATTTTCCATCTTCTCAAATCCGTCGAAGATTTGCATTCATGACCATTCTCGTGACCTTTTTTTGACTCCCCTCTCCCAGTGGACAAGCTGATGTGGGGATGTCAAAACCAACCAAGCCCTCCCCCAATTGGAATGAGTGATGAATTTTACCAGTACAGATCATCCTCCACTTATGACAGTTCGCTTAGCGAATGTTCAAAGTTATGACCCCGGAAGAAGTGATTTATGACCGTTGTTTACACTTACGACTGTTGCAGCAGACCCCGGGCCACGTGATTTACATTTGCATGCTTGACAATTGATTCACATGTATGATGGACAGTTGCAGCATCCCAGGGTCATGCGATCCCCTTTTGCGACCGTATCTGACAAGCCAAGTCAATGAGGAAGCCAGATTCACTTAACAACCATGTTACTCACTTAACAACTGCAGTGATTCAGTTAACAACAGTGGCAAGAAAAGTCATAAATTGGAACAAGACTCACTTAACACATTTCTCACTTAGCAACATAAATTCTGGGCTCCATTGTGGTCGTGAGTTGAGGACTACCTGTATTTAAGCTGAGGCACATATTTTCCCTTTCTTTCTTCTTTAAACTCTGTACTGAATAAATCAGAATATATCTATATCTATATCTATCTATCTATCTCTATCTCTATCTCTATCTCTATCTCTATCTCTATCTCTATCTCTATCTCTATCTCTAATCTCTATCTCTATCAAATTTACCTGCATCCATCAAGACCATTGCTGGTCTTGACTCCTTTCAATGTATTTATTTATAATCTCCTCCAGCTGCCTTTTGCTTCAGAGTTTCTGTCTCCTTCCCCAGCCCACCAGCCCAGAAACCATGGTATTTTAGTTTTAAAAATAAATAAATAAAAAACCCCAAAGATGCCATTTTTCTCCCCCTGGCTGCAAGATCTCCAGAAAGCCATTTAAAATTGCCCTTCTGGATATTATTTAAAGGAGTCAAACGGCCTCAGTTTCTTCTTATATCATTTGGGGAGGGGGGAAGGACTGGAAGTGCATCTAGAAAGCTGGCTGGATGAGTTCCCCCACCCGTTTTTTATGACTCCTTCTGGCACTACCACCCCCCAAGCGTGTTCTGGCCTTTCCCCAAAATTTAACATGGCTGCCACGTGACACTGAATGCAAAGTTTTGACACGTCCCGAAGGTGCTTCTCCGAAAGGCAACTGACAAAGAATAGAATAGAATAAAAAATAGAATAGAATAGAAGGTATAAGAATAAATAGAATAGAATAGGGAATAGAATGGAATAAGGATAGAAAAGAATAGAAAGTAAGGATAGAATAGAATAAAAAATAGAACAGAACAGAATAGAAAATAAGGATAGAATAAAAAATAGAACAGAATAAAAATACAATAGAATAGAATAATAGGGAATGAAATGGAATAAGGATAGAATAGAATAAAAAATAGAATAGAATAGAACAGAACAGAATAGAAAATAAGGATAGAATAAAAAATAGAATAGAATAGAATAAAAACAGAATAGAATAGAATAGGGAATGGAATGGAATAAGGATAAAATAGAATAAAAAAATAGAACTGAATAAAAAATAAGGATAGAATAAAAAATAGAATAATAGGGAATGTAATGGAATAAGGATAGAATAGAATAAAAATAGATTAGAATAAAAATAGAATAGAATAATAGGGAATATGGACTAGAACGGAATAGAATAGACAATAGAATAATAAGAGAATAGAATGGAATAAGGAGTAAGGAACAGAATAGAACAGAATAACAAAGTTGGGAGGTACCTTGGAGGTCTTCTAGTCTAACCCCCTGCTCAGACAGGAAACCCTCTACCACTCCAGACAAATGGTTGTCCAATCTCTCCTTAAAAACTTCCAGTGTTGGAGCATTTAGGATCAGTAGGATCAGCTGGGAAGCCGAAAGGACATCCGTGTGAAGGATGGGGTTGGACTAGAAGACCACCACAGTCCCTTCCAACTCTATGATTCTGAGCTGGCATCCACAAGCCACATCTCTATGGTTTCTCTGGGATCTTTATGGCTGAGGCACCATTCACTGAGTTGGCCTCCAGGAAAATATTGTATTCTGAGGTCAAGAGTGAGAATATGCTATTACTGGAAGTTTGGAATTAAAATCACTGGAGCTGCTGACCAAGGGAAATTAGATCCTGGGGACCCATTTCAGGAGACAAAAGGGCAGAGATTTCTCCCACGCGCTCCTGGAAGGAATCCAATTGTCCCCAACAAACACAAATACACACACACACATACCAATGGCGCCTGCAGAAAGAGTAACAAGTCTAATCTTGATTTTTGGAACCAGCCCTACTGGTAGATCAATAACTTGCTGAGTAGCTAGATAGTCCTCAAATTATGACAATTGGGACCAGATTGTATGTCACAAAGTGTGCTGCCACAATCATGCACACACCCCGGGCGTAAGGGGGTCTTGATTAAGGCTTCCAAGCCTGAATTGGTATTCCTCAGCAATTCCCTGCGGTTGCACCAGATCCAACCCAATACTAATCCTCAAGTCAATGGAGATTCTCAGTCCTCCAGGTCATGGCTGCCCCAAAGATGCTTTTTCAGGAGGTAACGACTTTCTGGTTTTTCTTTGAAGACATTTCACTTCTCATCCAGGAAGCTTCTTCAGCTCTGACAGGATGGTGGGGAATGGAAGGATTTATATTCCTTGCAGACACAGCTGGTCATTTGCGTTCTTTGAAAGAGTCATTGAGGCCACTTGGAGATCTGTGTCCTCAGGGTCACCTGAGTGTTGCAAATGAGCGTGGAGCCTTCTTGGGGCTGCTGAAAGGACTGTGCTGTGCAGCTGTGCTTTCTGCAGGGTAAACCAAACTGTTTTAAGTCGAGGACTGCCTGTAATTGGAATAACAGCTCGGATGTTTTACCTAAATGAATGTTTCTTAACCACAGCAACTTTAAGAGAGGAGAGGAGTGGAAAGGAAAGGAAAGGAAGAAAGGAGGAGGTGGTGAGGGGAGGAAGGAAGAAGTAGGGGAGTAAGGGAAGAAGGAAAACGAGAAGGAAGGGAGGAGAAAGGAAGGGAGGAAGGAAGGGAGAAAGAGAGGGAGGGAGGGAGGAAGGAGAAGGAGAAAGGACGGAAGGAAAGAAGGGAGAAAGAGAGGGAGGGAGGAAATAGAGAAGGAGGGAGGGAGGAGGGAGGGAGAAAGAAAAAGGAGAAGTGGGGAAGGGAGGAAGAGAAGGAGAAAAGAAGGAAGGAAAGCAGGGAGAAAGAGGGGGAGGGAGGGAGGAAATAGAGGGAGGAGGAAGGAAGCAGAAGGAGAAAGGACGGAAGGAAAGAAGGGAGAAAGAGAGGGAGGGAGGAAATAGAGAAGGAGAAAAAAAGGAAGGAAGAAAGAGGGAGGGAGGAAATAGAGAGGGAGGGAGGGAGAAAGAGAAAGGAGAAGTAAGGAAGGGAGGAAGGAAGGAAGAGAAGGAGAAAAGAAGGAAGGAAAGAAGGGAGAAAGAGGGGGAGGGAGGGAGGAAATAGAGAAGGAGGAAGGAAGGAAAGAAGAGAGAAAGAGAGAGGGCGGGCGGAAGGAAGGAAATAGAGAAGGAGGGAGGAAGGAAGAGAGAAAGGAAGGAAGGAAGGAAAGAAGAAATAGGAGAGGAAGGGAAGAAGCAGTATGGAAGGAAGAAAAGGAAAGAAATAGAAGGAAGGAAGAAGGATGGAAGGAAGTTAGCAAAATGAAGGGGGGAAAGGACCCAAATTCCTGGGGCTAAGCAATTTGGTTGTAGATAATGTCACAAGACTGGGTTCAGCTCGAAGAACAGCGTTTCTAGTCCTCGTTGTGTGCTCCGAGGCATAAAATCCAGGTTCCTCCGATCCTTGTGGGCCACCAAACCCCTCCCGTCGTTTCTTCTGGACCCCATAAGCCTCTCGCCTCCCTTCCTCCCAGCCTGCCTTAACCTAGGCCCAAAAAGGCAGCCTTCCAACCCTTTGGGAGCTTTGGGAGGCTGATTCCAGCCCCCCCCCCCCCCCCGAACCGCCTCAGAGGCTGAGGGACGTTGGCGGTGGGAAGAATAGGCCAATTTATTTCCCGTTCCCTTTGAAAATGGCCACAAGCCTTCATGCTATTCAGAGCCCCTCCAAACAGGCCTTTCATTGTCTGGGAGATTTTTCATTCGCTTTTAGCTCCTGGAGGCGACAGAAGGGCACCCAGCTGCCCAGCGCCCCTGCTTGAAAGAATAAATTGTTTGCCGTGCCCGCCAGTGCTGTTTTGCAGGTGGGAGAGACGGATTCGGCACCGCGCATTGTCCGGTTCTCCTGTGCACAGAGCGGTTGGAGGGGAGAGGAAGGATAGAAAACGGCTCCGTTCGCTCGCGAAGCAGCCCGAGATGCGCCTGGCCTTCCCTCCTTGCTTGGCGAGATCTTAGCTGGCCAAACAGAAGCGGCTTTTATTTTTATTTTATTTTCCCAAGGGCCCTCTCTCTCCATCTTTAGTCTGGCTCTGTCTTTGTTGCTTTCAGAAAACAGCATTTTTGTGTGTGGAAGGAATCTTGAGAAGGGCTTCCTTCCTCTTCTCTCTCTCACTCCTCCATTCCCACCCTCCCTCTCTTCTTCTCTTCCTTCTTTCTCTTCTCCCTCTTTTCCCTTCTTTCCTTCCTCTGTTTCCTTCCTACCTTCCCTTCTCCTTTTTTCCTCTTCCTTCCCCTTTTCCCCTTCCTGTTTCCCTCTTCTTCCTTCTTCCCCTCCCTTTTTTCCTTCCTGTCTTCCCTTCTCCTTTTTCCTTCCTCCCTTCTTCCCTTTTTCCTCTTCCTCCCTTCCCCCTCTTTTCCCTTCCTTCCTTTCTGTCTCCCTCTTTTTCCTTCCTTCCTTTCCTTCTCCCACTTTTCCCTTCCTTCCTTCCTTTCTCCCACTTTTCCCTTCTTTCCTGTTTCCCTCTTTTCCTTCCTTCCTTTTCCTTCCTTCCTTCCCTTCTCCCACTTTTCCCTTCCTTCCTGTTTCCCTCTTTTCCTTCCTCCCTTCCTTCCTTTTTCCTTCCTTCCTTCCCTTCTCCCACTTTTCCCTTCCTTCCTGTCCCCTCTTTCCTTCCTTACTTCCCTTTCCCTTCCTTCCCTTCTCCCACTTTTCCCTTCCTTCCTGTTTCCCTCTTTCCTTCCTCTTTCCTTCCTTCCCTTCCCTTCTCCCTTTTCCCTTCCTTCCTGTCCCCTTTCCTTCCTTACTTCCTTTTTCCTTCCTTCCTTCCCTTCTCCCACTTTTCCCTTCCTTCCTATCCCCTCTTTCCTCCCTTCCTTCCTTTTTCCTTCCTTCCTTCCTTCCCTTCTCCCACTTTTCCCTTCCTTCCTGTCCCCTCTTTCCTTCCTTCCTTCCTTTTTCCTTCCTTCCTTCCCTTCTCCCACTTTTCCCTTCCTTCCTGTTTCCCTCTTTTCCTTCCTTCCCTTCTCCCACTTTTCCCTTCTTTCCTGTCTCTTTTCCTTCCTGCCTGCCTGCCTTCCCTTCTCCCTTTTCCTCCCTCCCTCCCTCTCTCCCTAGCTAACCAGCCATTAAAACTTGGCCTGTGACTCTGATGTATAACTGCAAAAACCCATAAAAAAAAAGGAACTCGAAGGATAGCAGGGCGATGGCAGAGAAGCCATTTTTGCCAATGTTTGCAAATCCCCTCAGAGCCCCCTCCACACCTTCCCCTGGGCCAAAAGCCAGGTTTCCAGACACTTTTAAACCACCTCTTATCACTGGGTCCATATTCCTTTCTCCAGGGGTCTCCAACCTTGGCAACTTTAAGACTTGTGGACTTCAATTCCCAGAATTCCTCAGCCAAAGCTGGCTGAGGGATTCTGGGAGTTCAAGCCCACAAGTCTTAAAGTTGCCAAGTTTGGAGACCTCTGCCTTACTCCTTTCCATTTACCTTCCCTCAAAGGGATCCAAATTGTCCCTCCTTGACCACGAGAGTGATTGCCAGCCATTATTTCAAGGCCTTTCGGGGGCAAAAAAACGCTCGTTCAGGTTGACCTGGCTCCCACCTCCAATCTTCAGGCCTAAAAAAAATCTCACTTTCTGGAATTTTTCCCTTTCTTCCTCCGCGTTCTCGCCTGCGTTTAGATTCCTACACCATCACCTCCTCGTAGGAGGAGAGTCGTGTTAAATTCAGGTCGCCAGAAAACGCGGAGGCGGCTCTTAGCACCTTTTCCCAACGAACAGTTGGAGAAAAAAAAAGCAGATTTCCCTGCATGCCCAATTAGTTCACAAAAGCCAAAAATCCCTTTTCTTTGCCATTGGCCTGCAGATCCTCCTCGACTTACGACCTTTGTCATTGTTTGAAATGACGAAGGCACTAAAATGACGATGGAGCACGGGTCCTCACACTTACGACCATTTCAGCATCCTCGCTCCCATGATGAAAAAAGACTGGGGCTTGGCAACTGGTAACGTACAGGAGGGGATCCTCGATTTATAACCATTCACTTAGTGACAGTTCAAAGTTACAACGGCACTGAGGGGGAAAAAAAGGGACTGGGGACCGCTTTTCTGTATTTACGACCGTTGCAGCGGTCACGTGATCAAAACTGGGGTGCTTGGCTCAACCGACTTGTATTTATGGGGTCACGTTGATCCCCCTTTGCGAGCTTCTGACAAGCAAAGTCAATGGGGAAGCCACTTAGCAACTTAAAAACTGCAGTGTTTGGGCAAAAAGGTATATAATTGGGCATGACTCATATAACAACCACCTTGTGTCCCAATTGTGATCATAAGTTGAGGACTACCTGTGTTTTTTTTTTCCAGTCCTGTTCTCTGGAGTCAGAGAACACCAATATCCTTTACTTTTGCATATTTGAAAAAAAAAATCGTTATCTCCTTTTTGTTTTCTTTTCATCTTTTCTTCTTCTTCTCTCTCTCTCTCTCTCTCTCTCTCTCTCTCTCTCTCTCTCTCTCTCACACACACACACACACACACACACACACACACTGGCCAGTACTCTGATCTGATTTAGCATAAAAAAAAATATTATTTTAATACAGGAAAAATAATTGACCAAAAGGCCCTCTGATTGCCAGGAATTTGTTGAATGTCACCCTTACAGATTAAATACCCTAAGCAAATTAAATTTATCATTACAGAATAAATACAAATCAAATGTCAGAAAGGAACTAGAACTCTCTCTATTACCCCTAAAAACATATCCCTGGGTTACTTTTTTCCCCTTCTTCTTCCCTCCCCATCCTATTTCCTCTTGTGCTATGCCTCTTCAATTATAATCTACCATGGTTCCCCGAAAATACAACCTTCCCTGAAAGTAAGTCCTAGCTTGATTTTTACATGTGAGCCCAATATAAGTCCTACCACCCACCCAAATAAGCCCTAATTAAGATCCCACCCACTCCAGAGTGGACAGGGGGGAAAAAAATTAAGCTAGGGTGGGGACAGGGGTGGTGGTGGAGCTGCCCTACTATTTACCTTTGGACAGTTGTAGCCAGGCCTGGCACACCCTGACTCCTGCCTTGCCGGTCCGTTTCTTCTGCAGCCGGCAAGGTTTTCCTGAAGGCCGCTGGAGCTGATAACAAGGAAACTCTGGATCGATCCGGAGGTCTGTTATCGGCTGCAGAGGCCTTCAGGAAAACTGCCGGCTGCAGAAGTACCTGAAGGCCTCTAACAGTGAAAAGGAGGCCAGGGGCGACGCACATAAGTGAGGTTAGTCAGTGGATGACATCCCCCGAAAATAAGACCTGGTGCCCTTTTTTGGTGGTAAAAATATATAAGACAGGGTCTTATTTTTGGAGAAACATGGCCAGAAGGCAAAAGCTCTGTTAACATTAAGAGTTTCTCAAGCATTCTCCACAACAAATGAAAATGGCTTTAAATCAATACATAGATATAGCAAGTGATTTCTTAATAACCCTCCCAGCCCGGGAGATGTTTCTCCCCCTTTGAACTACAATTCCCACCAAACTCAGCGGGTGGCCAATTCTAACTTTGAAACCAAGTTTGAGTAGGGTTGGCTCTATCTCTGGCTAAGGGTGTCCTTCTAGGAAAAAAAAAAAAAAAGAGGTTTATTTTCCCCAGTTTTCCAACGAAGGGTTTTGTAAGAAAGAAAAGGAGATTTTATATAAATAGTGGGCTTGGCAGAAACTAAATGGGGCTTCCATTAATCAGACAGAAAGTGCAATAATAACAATCCTTAACAGCAACAACCATCCTCAGCTAACCTGTTTCCAAACTCGTAGAAATCACGCCCTCTGACAACTGAGATTTCCTCTCCAACTTCAAAGGAAAATAAATTACTCCAATAGCAGCTCAGTGTCTCTTTCTGTCTCCTTCTCTTCTTCCCTGCCCCCCTGCATTTTTCCTTTTGAGGCTATTGGGTAGAGGGTTCCAGAATTGTCTCCAAATGCATATTCATATTTTATTTGCATAAATGTATGCTTGGAAATAAATGCTTTCCTTCCTTCCTTCCTTCCTTCCTTCCTTCCTTCCTTCCTTCCTTCCTTCCTTCCTTCCTTCTTCCCTTACAAACAATTAATCAGTGGAACCCACTTGCCTTCAGAAGTTGTGGCTGGTCCATCATCGGAGGTTTTCAAGAAGAGATTGGATGTAAGGTCTCCAGCTTGAGGAAGGGGTTGGATTAGAAGACCTCCACGGTCCCTTCCAACTCTGTTATTCTGAGATCTTTGGCCAAGAAAATGGTGATGTGTAGGGAGTAACTGCTTCTTGCCGAAGTCAAGAAGCTTGGACTTCTGCTGTTTATTTTTCTTCCGTCTCTTTTAAGCCAACTGCAAACTAACAGCTGCAGAAGTTTCTTTAGTAAATTGGTGGCAGGGGGAATTCTGGGATGGGTCTTTAAAACCGTCATGGTTGAATAATTCTGTCATGGGGAAAATCTATGAGCTGTCACGTGGTCGCCAAGAAACAAGACCAACTTGGTCGAAGACGAATCAATAGCATTTGTCTGAAATGTTATAAGTCTTCTGCTTGGGCAGGGGGTTGGACTAGAAGACCTCCACGGTCCCTTCAATGGTGAAAAAAAAGTAAGGTTCTACATTTAGGCAGGAAAAGCCAAAGTCACGGGTATAGAATAGGTGGTACCTGGCTCAACAATAGTAACTGTGAGAGGGAATCTCAAAATCCTAGTGGACAACCATTTAAATAGGAGGCAGCCGTGTGCTGCAGCTGCCAAAAAAGCCAACACAGTTCTAGGCTGCATCAACAGAGGGAGAGAATCAAGATCATGTGAAGGGTTAATACTACAGTATAATGTCTTGGTAAGGCCACACTTGGAATATTTGCATTCAGTTTTGGTCGCCATGATGTAAAAAAGATGTTGAGCCTCTAGAAAAAAGTGCAGAGAAGAGCAACAATGATGATTAGGGGACTGGAGGCTAAAACATATAAAGAATAATAGCTGGAATTGTATCTATCTAGTTTAATGAAAAGAAGAACCACATGATAGCAGTCTTCCACGATTTGAGAGGTTGCCCCAAAGAAGAAGAAGTCAAGCTACTCTCCAAAGCACCTGAAGGCAGGATAAGAAACAATGAATGGAACCTAATCCAGGAGAGAAGCAATTTAGAACTAAGGAGGAATTTCCTGACAGTGAGAACAATTAACCAGTGGAACTACCTGCCTCCAGAAGTTTTAAATGCTCCAACACTGGAAGTTTTAAGGAAGGGACTGGATAACCATTTCTCTGAAATGTATAGGGTTTCCAGCCTTAGCAGAGGGTTGGACTACAAGACCTCCAAGGTGCCCTCCCAACCCTAGGCAGGGTTAGAGCTGGTTCCATCCAACTTGGATGGGAGGCCACCCAGCGACTAACTATTTATTTGTTCACCAAATTTATGTGGGCACCCAACTCACAGAAAAGTAAGCCCGGGCAGCACACAACGATTAAAACAGTTCTTAGAGGAATCTGCTAAGAAAAGAAAATTCCCAGAAAAAAAGGGGGGGATTTTTGCTCTAAAAGCTGCGTGGATCATTTCTGGTAGCCATCAGGAACCGAGGGAGGCTTTACATTTAATAAAGGAGCTGCATTTAAGTCATGCGTGGAATTTCTGGCACGAACTAACACTTTTGAGCTGCCGGGGGGGCGGGGGGGGGGGCGGAAATCCATTTTAAGCCTTAACCACATAATATTTTGAGATACCCGTGCAATAAGCAACCTCAGTAAACTCCTTGTTCGGGATTGAGGGTGCAGAATGGAAGGACTTAAGGAGATAAACTCCACTTTAAATACCATCCGATGAAGTTTCAAGGCATTAACTTTTAAATACTTCATGATTTAGGAGCCTGGAAAAAAATATCATTTGTTGACTTGGTAGTAAAAAGTACAGCCCTGTACCCAGGTAAGCTTCCTTCTTCCCTTCTTTCCCACTTCCATCCTTTTTTCCTTCCTATTTTTTCTTTTATGTTTTCCTTCCTTCCTTCTTTCCTCCCTCCCTCCCTTTTATTGTTCCTCCCTCTCTTCCTCCTTCCTTCCTTCCTTTTTTGTCTTCCATCTTCCTTTTCCTTCCTTTTTTCTTCCCTCCCTTCTTTCTGTCCCTTTTTTCTTCCTATTTTTCTTCCTCCATATTTTCCTTCCTTCTTTCCTCCCTCCCTTTTATCATTCCTCCCTTTCTTCCTCCCTTCCTTTTTGTCTTCCATCTTCTTTTTCCTTCCTTCTTTCTTTCCCACTTCCGTCCCTTTTTTCTTCCTATTTTTCCTTCCTCCATGTTTTCTTTCCTTCTTTCCTCCCTCCCTCCCTTTTTTGTTTTCTCACTCTTTTCTTCCTTCCTTCCTTCCTCTTTTGTCTTCCATCTTCCTTCCTTCCTTCCTTCCTTCGTTTCACAGTAAGTTAACAGGTGGAACAATTAAACGGGGAATCTGTAATTCAACCCAATTTTTATACTTACGACCAAACTTCAGCCCAACATTTCTATCGCTAAGCAAGACAGCTGTTAAGTGAATTTAGCCCCATTTTATGACCTTTCTTGCCCATGTTGTTAAATGAATCACTGCAATTGTTAAGTTAGTCACATGGTTGTTCAATAAATCTGGCTTCCCCACTGACTTTGCCTGTCACAAAAGAGAATCACATGACCCCAGGATCATAAATACGAGTCAGTTACCAAGGCTCTGACTTTTAATCACATGACCAAGGGTCGTAAGCCTGGGGAATTCTGAGAGTTGAAATCCACACACCTGGGAACTGCCACAGGTGGGGAAACTGTCTTTTAACCAGCTTTGGAAATGAATTGCATGAGTTTGTACGTAATCGGAATGAAAACAAGTTATTTCATTAAAAGTTTGATATGCTGGCCCTTCACAAAGCTTTTCTTTTTTTCCCTTTTTTATAGGATTTTTTTTCTTTTTAACATAATCATTCCATCTTCAGTTGAACAATGTGTTGTCTGGGTACAAATACCTTTGTTAAACAATAATCAAAAATTACAAAATCCTTTATTAAATTAATATTGATTCTGCAATCTTTTAACATAATAACATTCCATATATTAATTCTACAATATTAACAGAATAATATTCAACTTACTAGTAATAATATTTACTTATCTCTTTGAACATATCTTCTGTATTTTGTTTCCCTGTTTCTAACTTCCATTTTTATTATTTAACCATTGGTAAAATAGATTCCGTATCATGTAATATTCAGTTTGCTCTTTCTCCTGAATTGCCAGTGTTACTCTATTCATTTCCGCATATTCTAATATTTTCCTAATCACATTCTCATCCATAAGTTATCTCTTCACTCTTCCAATTTTGTTCAAATACAATTTTAGGACCAGTTAATATATGAATAACTAAATATGCATTTTCCTTACTGTCCTTAGGAAAGTTTTTGTAGTAAGTTACTCAAATCACATCCCTCATAACTAAGGTAATAAATCACTTTTCCCAGTGCCTTTGTAACCTGGAACGGTCATTAAACGAACTGTTGTAAGTCGAATTCCACCTGCAGTTCTTCCTTTTAGAAACAATCTCCATTATCCTGCAGCTGAAAGAGCCTACCAACACGTCCTGTCCCACTTTGCTTTCCCAACCCTGAGTTCTAATCTTGCCGTTTGAAGCCACATTGGACCGCCCCTTCCCCGTCCCCTCAGCCTTAAACCAATCAGCTTCTTCTTTTCCCTGTCTCCCACACACTCTGCACATGTTTCAAGATGCTCTTATCCTAAAATACATACGTGGCTGGAAAAAAAAATGATAAAAAAAGCAGCATATTGATTTAAAGCCAGAATATGGGGATTTTACTCGAAAAATCTAGTCAGGGAAATGCATATTTAATTATTTATTTATTAGCTGCCCG
The DNA here is from genome assembly GCA_033807585.1 of Hydrophis major. Classification (NCBI taxonomy): domain Eukaryota; kingdom Metazoa; phylum Chordata; class Lepidosauria; order Squamata; family Elapidae; genus Hydrophis; species Hydrophis major. The sequence goes on from CM066328.1 coordinate 7,141,468, forward strand.
GTGGCGGGTTTCAAATAATTTAGCAACTGGTTCTCTGCCAAATTGCTGGGTGGGCGTGGCCTAGTCGGCCTCCTGCAACGTCCTGGGAGCGAAAATGGGCTGTGCAGGGCCGGTTTTCCACCTCCCCGGGCTATAGAGGCTCTCTGGAGGCTGGAAATAGGCTTGTTTTCACTCTCTGGGAGGCCCATTTTCCACCTCCCCGGGCTCCACATGCCTCCTGCACTTATCTGGGATGCAAAATGGGCTGTGAGGGGAAGGGCAGGACGGGGCGGGGCCAGCCGGTTGTTGGAACTCCCGGTTCATTGAACCGATGGTAAAATTTTTATTTTTAATATAATAATTCCATCTTCAGTTGAACAGTGTGTCATCCGGGTACAAATATCTTTGTAGAATAATAATCAAAATTTACAGTGTTGTTCATTACCTTAGTATGAATTCTACCATATTAAAATAATAATATTCAACATACTAATCAGAATATTGGGCTCTCTCTCTTAACCTGTTTTCTTTATTTTGTTTCCTTGTTTCTAATTTCCACTTTTATTATTTAGCCATCGATAAAATAAAACCCATGTCATGACAGTATTCAGTTTGCTCTTTTCTCCTTTAATGGCAAGCGTTAAAGTCTATTCATTTCTGCACACTCTAATATTTTCCGAATCACATTCTCATCTGTGGGGTGTCTCTTCACTCTTCCAATTTTGTGCAAACACAATTCTAGCGGCAGTTATACAGGGGTGAGCTTCAGCCGGTTCGGGCTGGTTCAGGCAAACTGGATGTTAATTTACATTAAAAAAGATGCTCTGTGGTGTGGCCCGCCAGTGGTCAGCGGAGTTGGGAGCAGACTCAAACAGTGAGGAGGTTGGGGAGGAACCTGGGCCAGTCCTGGAGTCTGGGGAAGGCTCTGACGAGGGCTCTGCATCGGAGGCAGAGATGGGCCCATGGCGGTCAGACAGTTATCAGCTGCCTTCGAAATCAGAGATCAGTAGGGAAGAAGAACAGGTGGAGCCTGTTCCCAGTGTGTGCATGTGCAGAGCTGCCAGGAGAAGGGAACAGCTAAGGAACAAAGGTCGACTCGGGAGTAAAGACACAGGAAGATGGTGAATGCACCCCCACCCCCATAGGGAATAAAAAGGAGCGAAAGGGGAGTGGGGTTTTGCAGGAGGCAATTAGGTCAATTCATTAGGCTGAAGATCTGTTCCTGATTTCTTGCCAAGTAATTGCTGCTACAGCATTGCGCGCTTGGAAGCTATCGGCCTGGCAACTCTCCAAGCCTGATAAGGTCTGTATTGTAAATCACTCTTGAAAGACTGTTTGCGGGACTTTGAGTTTGTGAAGCCTATGTCAGAACACTCTTCTCCTTTTCTTGGAGGACAAGAGCACCGTGAACATGTGCAGAGTGTCTTCCCCGCTATCGCATCCAGCTGCCCAGCCAGACGAGGACAGACCAGAAAAACGTGCCCGTGAGCTCCAGTTTTGCCAAATCGGGAGTGGGTGCCGTGTTCAAGACTTACTTTCGGTGGCACAGCCGGTCATGAGCCAGGAGAGGAGGCTGGCAATGGGGATGACCAGACACACCGGAGAACTGGGATTCATGCTGAGGGCTGGGCAGGGGACTCTGACCTCGGCTGGGCTGCTTGCCCACCTTACCGGGGCTCACAGGTCCTCTGGAACCGGGTCAGAACCTGCAGCAGAGAAAAAGGAGATGGTTTGTGAGTTGGAGGGTCTTGTGAATGGAGCAAAAAGGGGGAGAATGTGTGTTAAAAATCCACATTTTCTAGTATCTTCCCTAACCAGATTCCTCCAGGAGCCTCCTACCCACCCACCTTCTTCCTTCTTCCTCTTTCCGTCTGTCTCTCTTTCCTTTTTCTCTTCCTTCCTTTCTCACCTCCTCCCTCTCTCCTTTCTTTTTTCTCTCTTTCCATCCTTCCTCTTTTTTATCTTTCTTTCAACTTCCTCTTCCTTTTCTTCCTTGCTTCCTTTTCTTCTCCTCCATCCCTACCTCCTTCTCTCCTTCCTTTCTTCCTCCAGTCTCTCATTTCTTTCCTCCCTCTCTTTCATTTTTATCTCTCTCTGTCCTTCCTTTCGGTCTTCCTCCCCTTTCTTTCTTTGTCTTTCTTTTCCTCTTTGTTTATCATTTTATCTTTCTCTCCTTCCTTCCTTCCTTCCCTCCCCTTTCCTCTTTATCTATTCCTCCTCCTCTTCCTTCCTTCCTAACTTCTTGCCTCTTTCTTTCCTCCCCTCTTCCTTCTCTTCCTCCTTTCCTTTTGTCCCTCCCTCTCTTTTTATCTTTCTTTCCTCCCTCCGTTCCCTCCATCTCACAATGTCTCTGGACAGCAGTAAAAGATCAACACCACCCCAGATCAAAACAGCCCAGGCGCTAACCCATATTCAACCACATTTCCTACTAATCTCCACACCACGCACACTGCCCCATGACTCAGATTCTCAAATCCCAGCCCCCCAAGTAGTGGGGCCAGAGAGCAGTAGACCCCTCCCCACCAACCTTTGATCTAATCTGGGCTGTTAAAGGAAGAATCCAATCACGACATGCTCAGAGACACCCTGATCCATATTTCTACACACACCCTCCCTTTCTTGATCCCCTTTTGAGTTTGGGGGGGGGTGTCAAAATGGAGCCGAGAAGGCAAAAGAAGACAGCAAAGAGGGCCAGGCTTTGGGGCAAAGTCCCCACCTCCCATCCCCCCAAAATCCCTCCTTCAATCTATGCATTTAGCTAAGATTAGTCCAAGGATGGGCTGCTGGGGGTCTGCAGGGGGTTGTGAGAGCTCCTAGCTAAGATTCTGTGCAGTTTGGAGACACCTCCCCCCCAATCCCACTCCTGGCTGGCCCTATCCATCCACCCCTCCCCTCCCCCGAGTCCCCACACGGCCTGTTTTGGATGCAGGTAAATGCAGGGCGCGTGGGGAGGCTCGGGGAGGCTGAAAAACGGGCCTCCCAGAAGTTCGGGAAGGCTGGAAATGGGCCCGTTTCTGGCTTCCAGAGAGGCTCCGGAGCCTGGGGAGCCCATTTTCACCCTCCTAGAGGCCTGAGGAAAGCCTCCGGAGCCCAGGGAGGGCAAAAACGCCCCTCCCCTGACCGTGGTGCAGGAGGCTGACTAGGCCACACCCACCCAGCGACCCCTCAGAGAATCCCTCGCTCACATTTTTGACGCCCGCCCCTGGATTAGTCCTTAGAAAACATCCCCAAGAGCTCACTGTCCCAGCCCCGAAATGGCTATTTTAATTCTTTCTCTTCCTCAGCAAATCGCCATCCCTTTTCAACACAACACAAAACACCACTTCTTCGTTGAATGTCTCCATTGATCCATGCCTCTTTCTCTCTCTCTCTCTCTGCCTGGCTGACAATTGTGAAAGCACGGCATTAAAAAACAACAACAAAGATGCACAAAAAATAAAACACAATACCATACAATCAGCAGCTGTCAAACAAGCAAATAAGAAAAAGTTAACAGAATAACAGTGGGAAGGGATCTAAAGAGGTCTTCTAGTCCAAGCTCTCCTGCACAAGTAGGAGACTCTATACCATTTCAGACAAATGAAACTCAGCAATAAGACATCAGCACAATTCGGATCTTCAACTTCCCTTATTCTATTCTCATGTATAGACGTGAGATTCAGATAGATAGAGAGAGACAGAGACAGAGAGAGAGAGAGACACACACACACAGATGGACGGATGGATAGATATATACATTTTTGCATACGGTAGTCAGCTTTTCCAATAGCACAGCTGGCTCAGAGTGTCTTGAGTCAACTTTTCCAAATATAAACTGAACCTCCCACATCTGTAGTGAGAAGTGGCTTCCCACCCCAGTATCAATTGTTTCGATTTCTTTCTGGCATCTAAAGCTCGCCAGCAAAAGGTTGGCATTAAAAAAACAGATGTTTTAATCCAGCTGCATCTGCTTTGAAGGAGATTTTTCTGAGCCTCAGATTCTTACAGTTTAAAAAACAAAAAACAAAAAAGAAAGCACAAATAGTCCTGAACTTACAACTATTGATTTGAAGTTTCCATGGCACCGAAAAAGAAAGTGATTTACAAAAGGGACTTGCTTTTAGTGAAATGGGCAGCGGTATAAAATGGAATAAATAAATAAAATCCTAAATTCAAACAAAATAAAAAGATAGTAGACGGGGCAGTTAGCTGAGATGATAAAATACAAGGATCTGAAAAGAGAAATGGAACGACTTGTGGCAGAAGAAAGCAAAGATAGGACCAAGAGTGATTCTGCGCCTTGGGTGAAATGTCAAAACACCTGGTGGATCCTTTGAACATCTTCGGCAATGACAAATTTCCCATCAGTCAATTGCAAAAGGCAACTTTGCTCGCAACAGCTGATATCCTGTGACAAGATCTTTAGTTCCCTCAAACATGCACATCTGTCTATTCCAGGTCTTTAAGAAGGACTCAAGAGGTGGAAATAAATACCAAATCCAGTGTGTACATCTGGCTGACTAAAAAATAAAATAATAATTATACACACACACACAAACACACACACACGTTTTCTTAAGTTATCGCGGGTACTTACATGTATGATATTCAGCCTTGTTCGGGTATTTTCCCATGTCATTATAGTTGTGCTTTTAAAGTTGTAGCAACGTTTCGGCAGAATCTCATCTGCCATCATCAGACTTCTGTATTGTGTTCGTCTCTGAGTCAGACTTTTACAGTTGTTTCAGTTTTAAATTTGGGGCTAGCCTACTGCTACTGATGGTTTTTTCTTCATCCTGATTGGTTGGGAGTTGGTGTTTATTGGTCTTGGAGTTTGCTGTGTTCTGCTTGATTGGTGTTTCTAATATCTTCTGTCTGTTTTGTGGCTTTTTTGGGGTCTTGATTGGCTGGCAACACTGTGTTCCTGTATTGGAGGCTTTTAGTGCAGTTTGGCTCCGAGTAAGACTTCCTAACAAATGATAGCCATCCATTTACTCGGAACCAAGCTGCACTAAAAGCCTCCAATACAGGAACACAATGTTGCCAGCCAATCAAGACACACACAAAAAAGCCACAAAACAGACAGAAGATATTAGAAACACCAATCAAGCAGAACACAGCAAACTCTAAGAACAATAAACACCGACCAAGACTCCCAACTAATCAGGATGAAGAAAAAACCATTCTGGCACAGCAGTAGGCTAGCCCCAAATTTAAATCTGAAACCACTGTAAAAGTCTGACTCAGAGACGAACACAATACAGAAGCCTGATGATGGCAGATGAGATTCTGCCAAAACGTTGCTACAACTTTAAAAGCACAACTACAATGATGTGGGAAAATACCTGAACAAAGCTGAATACCATACATGTAAGTACCTGCGAAAATTTAACACACACACACGTTAGGTTTTTTTGTTTTTGTTTTTTTAAATTTTAGATATTATAGATATTTTAGACATTTTGTAAGCTGCCTCGAGTTGCCATGGGCGAATAGGTGGCAATATAAATTCAATTAATAATAACAACAATAACGATAACAATATATTATTATATATTATAATTATAATTATATAATATAACAAAATAAGATAAAAATTAAAATTAAATCAAAATACAGCTAGTCCTCATAAATATAAGTCAGCTGCCAAGCATCTGGATTTTTATTATGTGACCATGGGGAGGCTACAATGGTTATAAAATGGTTAACAATTGCTTTTTTCAAAGCCTTTGTAAGACATTCAGTCACTAAATGAACTGTTGTAAGTGAAGGATTACCTATAAAATAAGAACACAACATAAATAAAATAAAAGTTAATCAAAGTTAAATAAAATAATTATGGGCTCAATTGTAAGCCGAGGACTACCTATAAAAGAATAAAATGACATAACATAGCATAAATAAAATGAAATTTAATAAATAAAATAAATAAAAGGATGGATAGAATTCAGCTCAGCCATGGAATAAGGCTCAAAATCCTTCCCTCGGCCTCAGTTTCCCCATCGTCTTCCCTCACTTAGCAAATCCTGCCAAGACACCCTTCCTCCCACTAAGTGGCCGTCCTCGGTCCACCCAATTACTCAGGATTTAGGACTCATTTATCCTCCAAAGTTTTTGCTCACCATCCATCATGCAATGCAACCCTCCCTAAATTTGGTGACCCCACCCTGATGTCACTCACAGAATCAGTCACTGGAGATGTGAAAAATGAACAACTTCATCACAGCCCAAAAGCAAGAGAAAGAGAGAGAGAGACAGACAGAGACAGACAAAGAGAGATACACAGAGAGAGAGAGAGACAGATAGAGAAAGAGAGAGAGAGAGAGGAAGAGAGAAACAGAGAGAGAGAGAGAGAGAGAGAGAAACAGAGAGAGAGAGAGAGAGAGAAAGAGACAGACAGAGAAAGAGAGAGAGAGAAAGAGACAGATAGAGAAAGAGAGAGAAAGAGACAGAGAGAGAGACAGACAGAGACAGAGAGAGAGAGAGAGAGAAAGAGAGCGAAAGACAGAGAGACAGAGAGAAAGAGAGAAAAAGATAGAAAGAGATAGACAGAAAAAAAGACAGAGAGAGAGAGAGAGAAAGAAAGACAGACAGAGAAAGACAGACAGAGAGAAAGAGAGAGAAAATCTCACTCAGCTGAATATAATTAGCTGAAAAATAAGAATATACTTTCATAAAATGTCACTGACTGGCAGCCTGGCAAAAAATGGCCACAAATTGAGCAATCAAAGCGATTCCTTGCATAAAAACAATAATGCACAATTACCACAAATTCAGCAACACGTGGGTCTACTTACCGTATAGGTAGTCCTCGACTTATGACAACTGAACCCAAAATTTCTGTGACTAAGTGGAACACTTCTTAAGTGAGTTTTGCCCTATTTTACAACCTTTCTTGCCACAGTTGTTAAGTGAAGCACTGCAGTTGTTAAGTTAGTCACACGGTCGTTAAACGACTCTGGCCTCCCCATGGACTTTGCTTGTCAGAAGGTCGCAAAAGGGGATCATGTGACCTCGGGATGCTGCAGTGGTCGTAAGGATGCAAAACGGTCCTAAGCCACGGTTTTCCCCTGTTGTAACTTTGAACAGTCACTAAACGGACGGTTGTAAGTTGAGGACTACCTGCATTAAGCAGGATTTATGTAAACATGGTTACTAAATCGACTGCAAGTTAAATCCAAACCAACCACCACTGGGCAGGCCAGACTGTTGAAAAAGGCGCAGCCAAATCAAACCTCGGAGCACTGAAATAATGCAGTGGGAGGAACCTAAGTGATCATCTAGTAGAGCTTCCAAATTCTGGCATCTATGGGTTTGGTTTTTTTTTTTTAATTTTTGTGGAGCTCCGCAGTAACTCAGCCCACAAACACACCCACTAAAATGATTCAACATGCAGGTCATAGTTGAAAGAGGCGGCAAAGGAGGCAAGAAAAGAATGGATAACATTTCGATGCACCAGATTCTCTACAATTCAGGTGTAAGATTAAAAAAAAAAAAAATACGTGTCTGCTTTTAGAAAGGAGCATCTGTGGGCTGGCAATTCTCAGTCTCTTCTTAGTTCAATTTTGATCAAAACAGGCGATGTGCCAAGACTGTAGACACAGAGCATCAAACAGAAGTAAAATCTCTTCCTGCCTCCCTTTCTCCCTTCTTCCCTCCCTCCTCTTTTTCCCTTTCCCTTCCTCCCTTCTCCGTCCCTTCCCCTCTTCTTCCTTCTTTCTCCCTCCCCCACCTCTCTTCCTCCCTTTCTCTCTTCTCTCCCTTCCTGCCTTTCCCTCCCTTCCTCTCCCCTTTCTTTTTCTCTTCTTCCCTTTCTCCCTCTCCCTCACTCCCTTCCCTTTCTCCCTCTCTCCCTTTTTGCCCTCTCTCTCCCTCTCCCTCCCTTTCTCTCCCTCTCCCTCCCTCCCTCTCTCCCTCCCTCCCTTTCTCTCTCCTTCCCTCCCTCCCTCTCCCCTTCCCTCTCTCTTTTTCTCCCTCCCTCTTTAAGGACCGAGGGGAAAAAAAAAAGTTCAAAAAAAAAAAAAATCAAACACAACTCAACAAACTGCCTTGCTTGGCAATGGCAGTTCCAGTCCGCATGTTGGCCGTAAGTCAGGGACTATCAATTTAAGCAAAGTGAACAGGACAGAATTCCACCTTCTCTCCCTTCAGCCTCGCCCAAATGCGATTGTGATCCATCAGGCTGTTCGCCAGCTGTCAAGTTTCCAGACAGGCACCCGATTCTTTCTCTGACGGGTAATTTTGATGTATCCGAAGGGGCGGGGGGGGGGGAGAGAGACCAAGAATGACCCCCCCAGGGATGCGTGTCCAGCCATCCTTCAACACAATTCCTTCATTTGATACGAGCCTTTACGGTTTCATAAAAGAGCGCAACCAGATTGGAGGAAAAGGCTGGACGGCGGAAATACAGGCCGGAAGAAAGATGGCTGCTAGGCAGGGTGGATAAAAATGATGGGTTTTTTGTTTTTTAACTTTTTAATGGATTTTTAAAAATTTAAATCGGATTTTTTAAAAATCAAATTTATTTCAGTCAAATGCTTTTGGAGTAAAAAAAAAAATCTACCTAAAGACAGTTTTCTATTTAAGATACACTAATAATTTAGCTTATTCAGCGTGAAATGGAGCTTACCTATGTAGCATGAGGCTGTATATATTCTGCAATATTTACATTTTTTTGCTAAACCCGTTCAATGAATCCAAGCTCTGCAAGCTGAGATAACGTGCCCTGCATGGATGCATTCACACAGTTTCACAGTAACCATGAGATAAATCATAAGACTAAGTTCAAGAATATTCCTTTATCCCCTTGTTTTGCAAATCTATGTACACTACAAACAGCAGGATTGTTTGAAGAGAAATGAATCTATGCCAGTGAGGACCAAACCTTCTAAGCAGCTTATAAATATAATATTAAAGAGCACCTGTCATTTCGGATTCATCATGGCAGTGCCTGTTGTCAATTCTTAAAACATTTCTATGCATGTTTTAGAGTTGCCATGGACAGAAAAGAGGGGGTGAGAGAAATTTAAAAGAGCAGTACAGCAGTTTGGAACCGAAAGTGCATTCCATTCTTATCTTGCAAAGATTGTAACTAAGCTACTGGAATTTCTACCACGCAAATCTCTAATTGGAGAACGCGATTGATAACTCTTGGCTATGAACATGTTTTGTTGGAGAATATGAATTATGATACACCCAGAGGGGTGGGGGAAAACCAGGGTCAAGGGCAGGGGTGGGATTAAAATTTCTTAACCAGTTCTGTGAGCGTGGTCTAATTCACCGGTGTGGCTTCATGGTCATGTGATTGGGTGGGCATGGCTTGTATGTAAATATTGATGTAACTATTGAATTTTTTATTTTTTAAAAAAGAGCAACTTTTACCCCAAATCAGGCAAAGCAAGCAGGCAGGCAGATTGAGTTGCTCACAGAATCACACAGAAATCTACCTTTCTGCAATCTGCTGCGTGACACATAAAAATTGCTTGCAAGCAAACTCACAAAATTAACTCACAACACATCATGTATGTAAATATTGAATTTTTTATTAAAAAAAGAGCAACTTTTACCCAAAACCAAGCAAAGCAGGCAGGTAGATTGAGTTGCTCACAGAATCACAGATTCACTTAGAGATCTACCTTTCTGCAATCTGCTACCTGAGTCTGCACTGAAAAACTGAAGCTTTAGTCCTAAGGAAGGTTCAGCTCTGCTTTTAGGTTAACTAGAAAGCAAGAAATCCAACGATTTCCTGCTTTCTAGCTAATCTAAATCTCCTGGCATAGTTGACAGAACAGCTGATGGTCGGGGGGGGAAGGAAAAATAGCACCTTACCAAAAATTAGGGTAATACAGGCAAGTTGGATGGCACGCATGCCAGGTAAGGAGTGAGTGGATGGGGAGGGGAGGATCCAGCCAGTGGCGCGATTTGCCGGTTCTCTGAACTGCACAGAATCATAACAACCGGTTCTATAGAACCGGTCCGACCAGGTAGAATCTCACCCCTGGTCAAGGGTGATAGTGAATTACATGGCTCAGAATTGGCTTTGTGCAGGTCATGCCGACATGTTTGCTCCTAATAAATCCTTTGAAGTTTTTGAAGCTTGGCTCGAGATTCATGGTTTAATTGGGGCAACTGCCAGAATCCTGACAGGAAGCTGATTCTGAGACATGTAATTCTGAATCTCCACTCACCTGCTGCCTGCCACATCCCTCACCTTGTTGTGTCCACTGCCACATCGGAGAGGGGGTTGGACTAGATATGACCTGCAAGGATCCTTCTAACTCTGTTCATCTGTGAAGCATCGCCAGCTGTCCCATTAAAGTGAATGGGACTGTCGGTGAGTCAACAGCGGGTCAGAGGAGGAGCCGCTGCAGAACTGAGATGACAGTTGCTCTTTCAAAATTAGGATTTAAATCAAACCATTTTACTAGTGATTGAAGTCGTGACTGAAATCGTGACTGAAATGGACTTGATTTAAATCAAATCCACCCTGCCATAGCTTCGAATAAATCCTACCAAAATGGAATTGGATCTCCTTCTGTTGCAATAGAGAATGTTTCTGTGGCCGTTAGACGAAGCCAGAATCGTATGAGACGGAGACTGCTTTTGTGGTCATTATACGAAGCCAGAATCAAACACCAGGGAAGCCACAACCGGATTGGTTGAGTCTTTGTGACATCGCAGAAGGATCTACTCCAGTTGAGGGAATCTGCTACCGAACTCTGATCGCCATCTGTAACCTTCTCAGACAATGCCCGACAAGCACGGGGAAAGCCAGGTTCGCTTAAGGACCGAGCAATTCACATAAGAACGGCAGCGATTTGTTTAACAAGAGTGGCAAACAGGTGGCAGAATGGGTCAAAAGTCACTTAACCACTGCCTCGCTTAGCAATGGAAATTTGGAGCTTAATAATTGTGGTCGTAAGTCAAGGGCGGCCTGTATATCAGATTTTCTCAGCTTTGGCAAATTTAAGCTGCATGGACTTCAACTCGCAAGAATTCCCCAGCCAGCTGTTCAGAAAATGGGATGTGGCAGAGTAGGAAAACGTATGGGGTTGGTTTGCCCAGCTTCTTTCTTCCTTCCTTCCTTCCTTCCTTCCTTTCCTTTCCATCATCTATCTATCCATCTAATATCTATCATCTATTTTTTCTCTCCATTTATCTATCTATCTCTATGTCTCTCTTTATCTACAGATATTTATCCCTCTGTCTATTTCTTTTCCTCTACCTCTCTATCATCTATTTCTCTGTCTGTCTGCCTGCCTGCCTGCCTGCCTGTCTGTCTATCTATCTATCTATCTCTATGTCTATTTCTCTCTATTTCTCTTCTCTACCTCTTTCTATCATCTCTATTTATTTCTCTATATCTGTCTATCTCTTCATCTATTTATTTCTCTATATCTATTTCTCTTCTCTCTCTACCCCCCATATCTATTTATTTCTCTATATCTGTCTATCTGTCTATCTGTCTATCTATCTATCTATCTATCTATCTATCTATCTATCTATCTCTACATCTATTTATTTCTCTATGTCTATTTCTCTTCTCTCTCTCTCATCTATCTATCTATCTATTTATCTATCTTTACATCTATATCTATTTATCTGTGTCTGTCTGTCTGTCTATGTCTATCTCTCCCTCCCTCTCTCTCTTTCTTCCTCTATCTCAGAGATATTCAATCTTGGCAACTTTAGGACATGTGAACATCAATTCCCAGAGTTCTCCAGCCAGCCATTCTGGGGAATACTAGGAACTGAAGTCCATGCTGGCTGGGGAATTCTGGGAGTTGAAGTTCACACATCTTCAAGTTCCTGAGGTGGAAAAACCCTGATCTGCCCTAGGGCCAGAAATGGCAAAGAGTAAAAATTCAGACAACAAGGGTTGTTTGAGAGAACTTTCCATTCTGTATTCACAGTCACAACTGAAACAACACTGCAAAACCGAAGATGTTGCTTTGATTTCTTATTCCATTTTTTAGCAGGGCCAGTTGACTGGCAGACTGTCCCCAAGGCATAAGAGGAAGGGCAAATCGGGGGTTAATGCAAACCATAATGCATGAAAAGCTGTTTGCAGGAAACTCAAAATGCAAAGAAAATGCATGCTACATCTACAAGGGGGGGGGGGAGTAATACCGTATGCTTTTTACCGGAAAAGACCTTTTAACATTTTCTTCGGAAGAGTGGCTTACCAAACTGGGAGTACGCTTCGTTACCCAGAATAATGTTGTATTTAAAAAGCAAACCTGTTGTAGAATTTAAATTTAATTGGAAATCTTTCTTGGACTGTAACTTCATATTTAAATTTGTGCTAAAATGTGGGTTCTTTTTATGCACAGTGTTATCTTCTAAGCTGGCTTACAACTTCGAGAAATGCTTATTGTAGGTTGTTTTGTTAGTGGTCTGTTTGTTAGTGAGAGTAAGTGAGAGAGAAGGGAAGGAAAGGAAGGAAGAAAAAGAAAGAAGTCAAGAGAAAGAGAGTGAGAGAAGGAAAGAGTCAGAATGAAAGATGAAAGAGATAGATAAAAAAAGAAAAGAGAGAGACATAGCTAAAGGAAAAAAGAAAAAGAGATGAGAAAGAAAGAAAAAGAAAAGAAAAAAAGAAAGGAAGGAAGAAGAAAATATTGAAAGAAAAAGAAAGAAAGAAAGAAAGAAAGAAAGAAAGAAAGAAAGAAAGAAAGAAGAAAAAGAGAGCAAATAAAGGGAAAGAAAGTGGGAGGGGGGAGAGAGGAAGAAAAGAAAGGGAGGAAGGAAGGGGAAGGAAGGAAAGAAGAAAATATTGAAAGGAAGAGAAAGAGAGAGCAAATAAAGGGAAAGATAGAGGAAGGGAGGGAGGGAGAAAGGAAGGAAGGGAGGGAGGAAAAAGAAAAAGAAGAAAAAAGAGCAAAGAAAGGGAAAGAAAGAGGGAGGGAGGGAGAAAAAAGAGAGGAAGAAAAAAAGGGGGGAACACATAAAGAAAAAAGGAAGGAATGAAGGAAGAAAGGAAGGAAAGAAAGAAAGAAAGAGGAAGAAATAAAAAAAGAGAGCAAAGAAAGGGAAAGAAAGTGGGAAGGAGGGAGGGAGAGAGGAAGAAAAGAAAGGGAGGAAGAAAGAAAGGGGAAAGAAGGAAAGAAGAAAACATTGAAAGAGAAAGAGAGAGCAAACAAAGGGAAAGATAGAGGAAGGGAGGGAGGAAAAAAGAGCAAATAAAGGGAAAGAGGGAGGGAGAGAGAAAAAAGAGAGGAAGAAAAAAAGGAGGGAAAAAAGAAAGAAAGAAAGAAAGAAAGAAAACAAACAGGCTCTCCTCCATGGAGAAAGGCTGGGGGGAGGGAGAGACGAGTGGCATGTAACCCCCACTTGGCAACTGAGGCGGTTTTTCCTGCCATCTGGGCGCCTCCCGGCTGCGTTTCTCTTTCTTGGTCAGAAAAAGAGGAATTGGGGAGTTTCTTCTTTGAATTAAAGGCTTCTCATTTTTTAAAAAACATCAGATGTAACGCCAGTTTATCTAGGAAACGCTGACCCTGAACATTTTTAGTTTTTGAAAAACCACAGCTGGAAAGCTCATCACACTGAAGTGGGAGGGACCAGCAAGGAACAGGCCTGCTTTCCAGATTCCTAGCTATGATCTTCTTTTGCTTAGAAACCATGAGGACTAGAATCTCAGGTCACCTTTTAGGAAAAGGGCCACAGCCGACGAGTCATTTGCAATGCACACGAGAATTAACTTTGATGTTCACCTTTAAAGTTTTAACTGGTTCTTAACTATGCCTTTGATCAGTGTTTTTATTCAGATTTATATTATTTTATTCAGATGTTTGTATCGTATTAATATGCAGTTTTAAACTACCCAGTTACCTGGTGAGATGGGAGATATATAAAGTCATAAATCAATCAGTTTAAATAGATTAAATAGGAGATCCCACTTCTGCTCCATTGTATAACCCCCGCATCTGAGCTATTTCTCTGTATACTTTAAGGTCACATTTATGGTTTTGCCATTTTGATCATGTTGTAAGCTGCCCAGAGCCATGTGGGGGTGAGATGGATGGATGGATGGATGGATGGATGGAAGGAAGGAAGGAAGGAAGGAAGGAAGGAAGGAAGGAAAGAAAGAAAGAAAGAAAGAAAGAAAGAAAGAAAGAAAGAAAGAAAGAAAGAAAGAAAGAAAGAAAGAAAGAAAGAAAAGAGGAAGGGAGGAAAGAAACAGATAAAGAAGAAAAGGAAACAGAAAGAAAAAAAATAAAGAGGAAGGAAGGAAAACAAAGGAAACAAAAAAGAAAGAGAAAGGAAAGAGAGGAAAGAAGGAAAGAGGGAGGGAGAAGGAAAGAAACAAAGAATGAAAGTAAGAGAGAGAGGGAGGGAGGGATGGAGGAAGGAAGGAAGGAAAGTGTCATGTAATTGCCATTTACAACCTTCCCAATCAGCTTCTGACAAGCAAGTCAATGGAGGATGCCCAATTTGCTGAATGGCCTCACAATTCACTTAACAACTCCAGTGCTTCATGTAACAACTAGGGCAAAAAAAAGATAGTAAAATTGGGTGTGACTCATTCAACAAACCACTTCGCTTAACAAGGGAAATTTGACTCTTCTTTGTGGTTGTAAGTTGATGACATCTACAAACACCTCTAGAGGCCTCCTTCCCATACACCCCAGCCATTTCCACACCAAAAAATGTTTTTGCTCTTTTGCTATATAATTAGATAGATAGATAGACAGATAGATAGATAGATAGATAGATAGATAGATAGATAGATAGATAGATAGATAGATAGATAGATAGATAGATAGATAGATAGACAGACAGACAGACAGACAGACAGACAGACAGAGGCAGACAGACAGACAGACAATAGATAATGGACAAGATAGATGATATAGATAGGTAGGTAGGTAGGTAGGTAGGTAGGTAGATATCTCTGTCTCTCAGAGAGAGAGAGAGAGAGAGAGAGAGAGAGAGAGAGAGAGAGAGAGAGAGAGAGAGAGAGAGAAAGAGATGATCATCTCTATATAGATACTGTGTTTCCACCAAAATAAGACCCTGTCTTATATTTTTTTGCCACCAAAAAAAAGGCACCAGGTCTTATTTTCGGAGGCTCTCATTCACCAACTAACCGTCACTTGCGCGTGATGCCCCTGGTCTCCTTTTCACTGTCAAAGGGCTTTAGAAACATCTGCGGCTGGCAAGACTTTCCTGAAGGGCCTCTGCAGCCGTTAACAGAGCTCTGGATTGATCCAGAGCTTTGTTATGAACTCCAGAGGCCTTCAGGAAAGCCTTGCCGGCTGCAAAAGAAATGGACCAGCAAGGCAGGTGTCGGGGTGTGGAAGGCCTGGCTACACCTGTCCAAAGGTAAGTAGTAGGGCAGCTCCACTCTCCCGTCCACACCCGAGCTTAATTTTCACCCGTCCACTCTGGAGTGGGTGGGACCTTAATTAGGGCTTATTTGGGGAGTGGTAGGGCTTATATTGGGCACACGTGTCAAAATCAAGCTAGGACTTACTTTCAGGGTAGGGCATATTTTCGGGAAAATAGTAGCACTCTATCTATCTATCTATCTATCTATCTATCTATCTATCTATCTATCTATCTATCTATCGATTGCAATCAGTCTCTGTCTCTGTAACTAGATAGATAGATAGATAAATAGATAGATAGATAGATAGATAGATAGATAGATAGATAGATAGATAGATAGATAGATAGATAGATAATCAACCAGAAAGTAGAATGAAAATTTTCTCTTTTCCTTTTCTCTTGTTTCAGAGTGGGTCGCATAGATTTCTCAGCCAAGCACCTGTTCCTTTTCAAATCCAGCTTTGGTCTGAACCCTCTAAGCATTCTTAAAAATAACATTTTATCCTTGAGGATGGACGCTTTAGATTCCAAAGCATTTCGGTTTAATTAGAAAAATCTGATTAAATCAGACGGGCCTGCCACCGAGGGGATATCTATATATTTATATATCTATACAGGTGCCACGACGGATTTGCGCGCAGGCAGGAAAGTATGGATTTATCTTCACATGCAGAAATGCCAACAACTTCTAGGCGGCCCACAGCTGCCTCCAAATTAAATCGAGAAATCAACAGCAAGAATCACGCTCTGAAGTCAAACCAAAAACAAACCGTCTTAAATAAAGCAGGCAATTTTAAATCAGTTCTAAATTGGATTTAAGAAAGTACTGGCCTCAATCTGAACTGGGGGATATTTCATAGCTCAGGATCCGGGCCAGGAGGAGCAATATTTTACATTTTTCTGAATTAATTTGAGGATTACAAAAGGCTCTGTTCTCTCCTCCCCCCTCCCCAAAAAATATGGTCCCATCGTAACCCGATTAAACACCGGTCTTGCCGTGTTTGACAATAAATGCAAAATGTTGTTATTATCTATATATATAAAAGCAAAATACCCCTCATGCATCATCACAAAATCTCCAGAACCGTAAAGCCTACAAACTTCACATTTGGCACGCATGTTCCTCTTGGCTTCTAGGTGCTCACTAAGAAAGGATTTTTTGAAATGACCATCAGAGTATTAGTATTTCCTATATGATTATTATCTTTAACACGCTCTGATGCTAAAGAGTTCTACTCCACCTCCCCACCTGAAAAGAAATCTCTTCCAAACACAAAACACAAGCAGAGGAGAGGAGTTTCACTTTCAGTTTCAGAGCAGCAATCAGCTTTACTACAGAACAGTTGAGCTAACAGTCGTCCCAAGACGATCCTTGTTCCTTAACTGTTCCCTTCTCCTGGCAGCTCTGTGCATGCACACACTGGGAACAGGCTCCAGCTGTTCTTCTTCTCTACTGATCTCCGACTCCGAAGGCAGCTGATAACTGTCGGACAGCCCTGGCCCCATCTCTGCCTCCGACGCAGAGCCCTCGTCAGAGCCTTCCCAAGACTCCAGGACCGGCCCAGGTTCCTCCCCAACCTCCTCACTGTCTGAATCTGCCGCCAGTTCTGCTGGCGAGGCCACAACAATCCAGGAGCCACAATCCCATGATTGCGTTTTTATTATGTTTTGACTGAAAAATCAGAATTTACTTCCCGCTTTCGGCAAAACCAGAGCAATAACAAACCATTGGTTCACTTAAAGACCGTTGTAATCACTGAATGACCACTGTGTTTGCAAAACAACCACTACAAAAATAAAAAGGGGGGGGAAATTAGATGGGTCACACGACTGACCCATTTTATGACTGTCACAACAGAGGACGCTCTACCACAAACTCTTCACAAAAACTGCAAGTGGTTTTTTTTTAAAAGGATGATTCCCTCACTGTTCTTCTTCACAAGATTTAATGGTCACTAAGTGAACTGTGGTGAGTCGAGGACTACCTGGTCCTCGACTTACCACAGTTCATTTAGTGAGCATTTGAAGTTACAACGGCACAGAGAAAAGTGACCTAACGACCATTTTTCAGACTTACCACCGTCACGTGGTCTACATTTGGATGCTTGGCAACTGTCTCGTATTTATGAGTGTCCCCAGGGTCATATGATCCCCTTTGGCCACCTTCTGACAAGCCAAATCGGGGGGGGGGGGGGGGGAGCCAGGTTCACTTAACTATGTAATTCACTTAAAAGTGCAGTGATTCGCTTAAGAACTCTGGCAAAGAAAGGTTATAAAGTGGGGAAAAGCTCACTTAACAAACTGTTTTGCTCAGCAGTGGAAATCTGGGGCTCAGTTGTGGTCATAAGTTGAGGACTAACTGTATATATCCCCCATGTTCATCGATGCAGATTTCCTGATTCTAGCTTGTCTTCTGGGAGAGGCACAGAGGTTTAGTCTCTTCACCGATATTTAGGACACTTCCAACTGGTCCTTTAGATGACCATCTCCTTAAATGGTCCATCAGAATCAGAGAATCAGAATAACAGAGTTGGAAGGGACCTTGGAGGTCTTCTATTCCAACCTCACTGCTCAAAGATGAAACTCTCTTCCAATAGAGTGTGTCATTTCCCCTTGCCATGCAACACATACCCGCGCATGCAATCGCTCCTGAGCGACATCTATTTGCACGTGCATGCACGATCCCTCCGTATGCCACGCATCCCTGCGCATGTACCCACGATCCCAGCCCGCACTTCGTATCGCAGTGCATGCACCTGGGTCTCTCACGCACCCCGCACTCCCACGCATGCACGCTGGATATCTGACAATCAGCTATTGGGCAGCGGTGGTGGGCGCCCATGTGCAGTGGGGGCCCAGGGGTGGGATTCAAATTTTTAACAACTGGTTCTGTGGGCATGGCTTAGGTGGTGGGTGTGGCTTGGTGGTCATGTGACTGGGGGGAATGTAGCTTGGTGATCTTGTTATTGGCTGGGTGTGGCCAACTCAACATCACTCACATCGAGGCACGCATCTCCTCGCCTGGCCTCTTGTGACTGTGGGGATGCTGCAACAGTCGTAAGTGTGAAAAAGGGTCATAAGTCCCTTTTTTCAGTGCCATTGTAACTTTGAATGGTCACTCCACATAAGCAAAGTATCAGCAAAGGAGGGGGGAAAAAACTCCAGAGACGTTTCTGAGACAGGAAGTCTAGTCCTGCCAAGAATGTAATTAGGCTTAACAGAGAGGCAGTTTCTGTAAGCAACACCAGAATGTTTCCTTCCTGCCTTCCTTACAGGATTAGGCCAGTAATTTCTTCTAACAACCGGTTCTCCAAACTGCTTAGAATGTTAACAACTGGTTCTAGCAAATAGGTGAGAACTGGTAGAATCCCACCCCAGTGGGGCCCTTCCGGGCAAGCTCTCACGTGCCGGAGGAAATGGCTCTGCGTGCCACTTTCAGCACGTGGCATAGGTTCACCATCATGGCTCTATACCATTTCAGACAAGTGGCTGCCCAATCTCTTCTTAAAAACCTCCAGTGTTGGAGCATGCACAACTTCTGGTGGCAAGTTGTTCCACTGGTTAATTGTTCTTATTGTCAGGAAATGTCTCCTTAGTTCTAGTTTGCTTCTCTCCCTGGTTAGTTTCTATCGATTACTTCTTGTCTTGCCTTCGTGTACTTTGGAAAATAAGCGGACCTCCTCTTTGTGGTAGTTCTCCAAATATTAGAACACTGCTATCATGTCACCCCTGGTCCTCCTTTTCATTAAACTAAACATTAAACAATTTCTGCAAAACAATCAACTCTTCCTTTATGAGAACAAACCAGCTGGGAACATGGCCAGACCTAGAAATAAACCAACTTCCAGACTTTGGACCAGCTACCTAAACTTCTTTTCTGAGTGCTGATTCTTCCAAACTTTTCTTTAACAAGATTTATTGAGCCATGAGGAATCAACTTACAAGAACTGCAGCAATTGAACTCATTTTCGTGTAACATCAATACATCCTCACGGGTATTAGATCCCAGCCTTTCCTGATCTTCCTTTTAACAGCCTTCTGGGATGTCGGCCTGTTTGCCGATTGCAGGGAAAAAGCTTGCAAGTGGCTGTTTCCAGCATCTTCCAGACTCTGGGAACCAATCCTTACAGGCAACTTCATTTAAAGTGGGCCACAGCCTTTTTAAGTGCAAGACGAAGGAAGAAATGAGTCACCGCTTTAAGAGGTTCCATATCCCAGAAGGTCCCTGTTATATTATGGCGAGATTCAGACATAATCTTCCCTTAAGTAAAATCATCACTTCAGTGCAGCTAAGGACAACTTCAAGACTTTTCGTTATTTAGCTGGGGGTGAGATGACGGCAGCAAATGGGACAACAGTAAAAAAAAAAAAAAACACCAAGGTTTCCAGGACGTGTGTCATGGTTAGAGGGACATCAAATCAAGATCTACTCGGGGTGACCATCGTATAATGCATCATCCAAACTGGAACACCGGCTCAGCGTTTTTCAATCTTGGTCATCTGAAAATGGGTGGACTCCCAACTCCCTGAATTCCCCAGCCAGGTTATGTGGACTTCAAGACCCAGAATTCCCCAAGGAAGCAGTTGTGGGCTTCAACTCCCAGAATTCCCCAGTCAGAATGCGTGGACTTCAACTCCCAGTTGCTCCTTTAATATTTCATGCCCCATGGTACTTCCGGTTTGTCGGCTTCGGCAGGGATTCGCAATCCTGCGCGATCCCTGCGGCGCTAGCTGTCTTGGTGCCTCCGATCCTGATGGGTCTGGAGGCTAAGGCTGCCCCGCAGAGGCAGCTGAAGACAGAGGGGAGCCAGAGAGGGGTTTGGGGGTGTCCCTCCCCAACCGGCAAAACCCCCTTTTCTCAAGGTGGTGAAGCGGCGGTCTGTAATGGCTGCCACAAAGAAACCGGCAGCTGGGTAAGACTGAGCAGGAGGAAGAGGGGAGAAAGTTTACAAGAGAAAGTTTTTTGGCTGACCCAGGACTTTAAGAGACGCCTAACATCCTGAAAACTATGACTATTTTTGAACGATACTTTGTTTCCAAAGGAGAATCTCAAGCTGCAAATTTGAGGTGCTGAAAGGGAAAGTTTACTCTCCTTCCCTATGGAATCAACAAATGGCCATTGAAACCTGTCTTTTTATAAAAGGTAAAAACTTGGCTTCTTGTTGTAAGTGGGAAGGGAGAGGACAAAAAAAAGAAGAAAATATTAAGATCTTGCTGGAGGAGATACCTTGAAGATTTTGAGACTAGAAATTAATTGCAATAAGGCTTTAAAATATAGATTGGGCTTTTTTTCTTTTCCCTTTTATTGATATCACCCCAGGAAGAGAAAGTGAGAACTTTGTGCTTTGTTTGGACTGATTGATGTCTCTGGGACTTTGGGGAACTGTTCTAACTTTTGAAACATCTTGGTTGTTTTAAGAAGAAGAATAAAGAAAAGATTGACAATGGCTTTACCTGTTGATGAACTTAGAAAGGAATATGGAAAAATAAAAAAAGAAGGCAAGGACGCTGTGAAAGAAGCCTTCCTTTTTTTAGAAATGGCGCTTGCTATTTATCAGCAAACACAACAACAGATGGAGGAAATAGAAGAAGAAGAAGAAGAAGAAGAAGAAGAAGAAGAAGAAGAAGAAGAAGAAGAAGAAGAAGAAGAAGAAGAAGAAGAAGAAGACGCCATCTTCAATGAATCTCAAAACTTAATTAAGAAAGAAAAGAGAAAGAGAGGAAGGAAAATGAAGGACTTAAGACTTAAAAAAACACCCAAGAAAGAGAAAAATAAGATGCAAAATCAACACAATGTTAGTAAACAAAAGAAAAAAGGAATACAGCAGAGAGGGGAAGATAAAAAGACGGAAGGTGGGGGGGGGGTGTAAAAAGGCCAGGTGGGATAAGAAAGAAAGGGAAAGGGGGGGAAAAAGCCACAAAGGTATGAAACAAGATGGGAAAAAAGGAATTTTTTTTAGAGATAAAGGGTAATGTATAATTTCTTTTAAAAAGAAGATTCTGCAAGGTACATAAGATGGTATTGTAGTATTTGTATTAGAAACAGAAAACTAGAATGTTATGAGAATTAATAAAAGATTAAAATATTGAAATGTTTAGTAATGATAGACTTTAAAATTCAACAAAATATTAAAAGGAATGTTTAAAATATTGAGTTTAATTGAAGAGTTTAATTGATTGTTGTATTGATGTTACTGTAAACTTACTATTGTAGCGTTTGTTTTTGAAATAGATAATTGGAATGTTACAAGATTTAACATTTAGATTTATTATTTAACTATATTAATCATTTTGGATTTATTATTTTTTTCCTCTTTTTAAAAGTTAGCTGGTAGAATGTACTAAGCAGAATCAGATTGGGTAATGGGCGTTATTCTAAATATTAATTTAGGGGGAGGATAGAAAGGCATCATACTCTGATCAGTGATTTCAGGAGAAATCTTTTTTTTTTGTAGGGAATGAGATAAATGGATAATTTGGAAAGAATGGACAAAAGATACAAACACAATGATTTAAATTAAAATGAATTAAATAAAATAGAATTAAGAAGGGTGAAAAGCGGGGAGAAGTTATATAGAAGATATAGAATGGTAAATAAAATAGGTAATGGTATATAAGATGAGCACGAAGCTAATTGAAGTCCATATAAAGAGAGGTAATCTGGGTCCAAACTACTTTCTTAAAAAGAAGTTTTATTATTGTGTGTTTTGTGTGTTCATGTTTGTTTGAGAATTAATAAAACCTCGGAGGAATGTTGGATGAGAATAATGGTAACCAAGTCAGAGAGAAATGTAGATGATGATTATAAATTGGATAAATATAGGGAAAAATAATAATAATGAAATTGAATAAGAGTAAAGAGAAATAATGAGAAATTTGCTAAGAGATATTTATATATTCATATGGAAATGGTGTAAAACAGAACTATGTTGTATAAAATAATGTCTTATTCGACTTGTAAAATTTATAATGGAAAGAGGGTTTATGTATTCAATGGTTAATGATGGTTTGTTTGTCTTTAAAATTAATAAAATTTGTTTAAAAAAAAAATATTTCATGCCCCATTTTTCTTTTTTCTCTTTTAGTATTTTAAGCCATTGGATCTGACATTTCTTATATAAATTCCAGTTGGATGTGTGGACTTCAACTCCCAGAATTCCCCAGCCAACATTTTTGGACTTCAAGACCCAGAATTCCCCAGCCAGCATGCATGGACTTACAAGTCTTAGAAATGCCAGCTGGATGTGTGGACTTCAACTCCCAGAATTCCCCAGCCCGCATGCATGGACTTCAACTTATATAAATTTCAGTTGGATGTGTGGACTTCAACTCCCAGAATTCCACAGCCAACATTTGTGGACTTCAACTCCCAGAATTCCCCAGCCCACATGCATGGACTTCAACTTATATAAATCCAACTGATTGTGTGAACTTCAACTCCCAGAATTCCCCAGCCAACATTTGTGGACTTCAAGACCCCAGAATTCCCCCAGCCAACATTTGTGGACTTCAACTCCCAGAATTCCCCAGCCCGCATGCATGGACTTCAACATATAAATTCCAACTGATTGTGTGAACTTCAACTCCCAGAATTCCCCAGCCAGCATTTGTGGACTTCAAGACCCCAGAATTCCCCAGCCACCATGCATGGACTTCAACTCTTAAGAAATTCCAACTGGATGTGTGGACTTCAGCTCCCAGAATTCCCTAGCCAGGATACATGCACTTCAACTCCCAGAATTCCCCAGCCCGCATGCATAGATTTCAACTCCCAGAATGCCTCTGAAATCCATACATCATAACCATGCTGAGACCAAGAAAGACAGTTTATAGAGATGGCAAATAAATAAATAAATAAATGGAAAATGGGTGATTTTATTCAATGCAGAAGCTTTTTCACCGGCCTCCGCCATCCACGCTCCTTTGGTAACGGCTCAGAAAAATCGCTGGGTGGCTCCCACTCCTCCAAATGAAAAGGCTTCCCGCATTTCAGCCTCGCTTGTTTTGCATTATGGCTTTCCCCAGAGATCATTCAGCGTTTTTTTAAAAAAGGCATATCCAGCCCAACCAATTCCGGAGGACTTTGAATTAATCAATGAAGTCAGTGGCATTAGTGCTAATGGTCACTTGGAGACAGATTGACATTTAAATTAACGACAGCAGATTCAATGTCTTTGTGCTTTTGGTTTAGATGTCCTGGTCTCCGATTGCCAGATTGGGGTGGCTTAGAAATCTAACCAAGAAATTAAAAATTTAAACACAAACCCACACACAACATCAGAAATTAAATGCAAATGTTTGGCTTCAGAGAAGCTCCCCCAATGGAATTGGGGCTGCACCAGTTTGTGAGCCCAGGTGGTAGACCCACAATGGCAGCGACAATCCAAGTAGTCCCCGACTTACAATGGTTCAACTTAGTGGAAATTTCGAAGTTACGACGGCGCTGTAAAAAGGGGAGTTATTGTCAGGGTTCCGGCAGTTACCCCCATTTAAATCATGAGTGTCTCAGAGCCAAAACTTCGAAAGGATTTATTGGGAGATAACATGCCAGCACGTCTTGGGTGTAGTCGACTCTGAGACATGTAATTTACTGTCACCCTTGACCCTGGTTTCCCCCCACCCCCTGGGTGTAGCCTAATTCATATCCTCCAATGAGAAACCTCCATAGCCGAGAGTCATCAATCATGCTCTCCAGTTAGAATTTTGCATGGGAGAAACTTCAGTCACCTAGTTACTATCTTTGAAAACATTTACGGAATGCACTTTCAGTTTCCAAGCTGCTGCACTGCTCCCCCCTCCCTTTCTGTTGGCAACTCTAAAAAGACCAGAGAACTATTTTATGAGTTGACAGTTATGACCCATTTTTCACACTTATGACCATTTGCAGCATCCTCTCATGATCCAAATTCAGGTGCTTGGCAACTGACTCATCTCTATGACAGTTGGGAGAGGGGCATGGGATCCGCTTTTGCAACCTTCTCACCAGCCAAGTTCATGAAGTCCTCGACTTACAACCACAACTGAGCCCAAAATTTCTGTCACTAAGTGAGACAGTTGTCAAGTGGGTTTTGTCCCCTTTTACGGCCTTTCTTGCTATGGTTGTAAAGCGAATCACTGTAGGAAATGGAGATCGTATGACTCCGGGACCAAAATAGATCCCAACCACGAGGAGGCCGCCACAGTGATTGTGTTGAAAATGTCACAAGTTATTTTTTTCAGTGTTGATGTCACTTCAAATGCTCGCTAAATGGATGGTTCTAAATTGAGGACTACTGACCTAAGAGCAAAATGCACCTCATTTTTATTCTCTCTCTCTCTCTCTCTCTCTCTCAAAAAAAAGAAAAGTGGGAAGAAAAGGAACAAAACATAGAAGAGATGTGGCGAGAAAATTCGTGAAACCAGGCAAGACTCGCTGAGCGCGTTTCTCACTTAACAATGTATGTTTTGGGCTCCATCGGGGTCGTAAGCCTCTGAGGACTACCTGATGCTTGTGGCCTTTCTTTGCCTCCTGCAAACTTTCAGATTTGCAAGTGAGATTTGAAGCTGGACGGCTTCCCTTCTCTTCAATTACCGGCTAATCTACACCCTGAGGCACAATTATCTTCCCATCAGATTCCTCTTTATGCTCCAGAAAACATTTAATTTTCCAAGCCAGCAGCATAATTAAAAAGAGAACCTCTCAGGCTGCCTGGAACTGAGATTCTTCTCTTTCTTCGGAGTCATCCCAATCAATCAACCAGAATAGAGCCGGAAGGGACCTTGGAGGTCTTCTAGTCCAACCCCTTGGCTAGGCAGTAAACCCTACACCATTTCAGACAAATAGCTGTCCAATCTCTTATTTGAAACTTCCAGTGTTGGAGCATTCACAATTTTTGGAGGCAAGTTGTTCCACTGATTAATTGTTCTCACTGTCAGGAAATTTTTCCTTCGTTCTAAGTTGCTTCTCTTCTTAATCAGTTTCCACCAGTTGCTTCTTGTATAAGGAAGGGGAACATCAACATATATTTTGTCTTTATTGTCTTTGAACAAATTTGCATAGATTCCCAAGTCACACACAGTGACTCTGATTTATTTATTTATTTATACGGTTTGTCAGTTGCTTACCAGATAATAGGTATAAATAAAAACAGTCATGAATACATGGGTACATATAAGAAAAAAAGAAAGAAACAAGAGGACAGGGACAGTAGGCACATTGGTGCACTTATGCACGCCCCTTACAGACCTCTTAGGAAAGGGGTGAGGTCCATAGTAGAAAGTCTAAGGTTAAAGTTTTGGGGGTTTGGGGAAGAAACCACAGAGTCAGGTAGAGGATTCCAGACATTGACCGCTCTGTTGCTGAAGTCGTATTTCCTGAAATCGAGTTTGGTGCAATTAACCTTGAGTTTGTATCTATTATGTGCTCTTGTATTGTTATGGTTGAAGCTGAAGTATTCATTGACAGGTAGGACATTGCAATGTATGATTTTATATACTATACTTAGATCGGACCGAAGGCGGCGTAGTTTTAGGTTTTCTAGGTCTAGAATTTCGAGTCTGGTGGCCTAAGGTCTTCTGCAACGAGTAGAGGAGTGGAGAACTCTTCTTGTGGAAATATTTCTGGATTTTCTCAACTGTGTTAATATCAGATACGTAATGTGGGTTCCAGACTGAGGAGCTGTATTCAAGTATTGGTCTAGCAAATGTTTTGTATGCTCCAGTTAGTAGTGTGATATTACCAGAGAAAAAGCTACGTAGGATTAGGTTAACAACTCTTAATGCTTTCTTGGCTATGTAGTTACAGTGGGCTCCAGCACTTAGATCATTAGAGATGAGTACTCCAATCATTAGAGATGAGTACTACATGACAGTGTTTGGATCAAGTTTCCTGCCTAAGCAGGGGGTTGGACTAGCAGACCTCTATGGTCCCTTCCAGCTCTATTATCTCTTGAAAAAAGCACCTTTGGGGACTTATCCAGGCAGCCTCCAAGAATCTGGACATCGGGGGGGAAAAAGAATATCTACAAGGAGCGGGGAGACTCTCAGCAACGCCCAGCCTTGTTCGGTCCTGACCCAAGGCGGCTGTGCCAAAAGACCAAACAAAAAAACACAAAGCCAAAAACTCCAGGGCCCGCCTGAACTTGCCGGGCGTTCAAAACTGGCTTGTTTCTGAAACACCTGCGTGAGGGGAGAAAAAAAAGATTCTCGTAGCATTTTTTAAAAAGCCAGTCGGAGAGAGGCGGTGCCTGGCGAAGGCGTGTGGGGGAGATGGAGAGAGAGACCAAAGGGTTGGAGGGTTGAAAAAATACAACTTCTGCCTCAAGGAACAAGTGACAGCTCGCCAAGCACGGGTTCCCCCCCCCCCCGGTCAGGAAGCACCAACGGTGCAAATCAGGGAAGTTGCGTGATGTGGATCCTCCTTTCCTTTCAAAAGGGGCGCAAGATGGCCGCCTGTTCCATGGGGTCCTCCCCCCCCACCCCCCACCGTCAGGTCCTTTATTTGCTCCTGGACTCAGGCCACTGCAGGTAGTCCTCGACTTACAACAGTTTGTTTA
Organism: Hydrophis major; assembly: GCA_033807585.1. NCBI lineage: Eukaryota > Metazoa > Chordata > Lepidosauria > Squamata > Elapidae > Hydrophis > Hydrophis major. Next base: position 7,168,287 of record CM066328.1, read on the forward strand.
TAGTGATGTTCAAACTTGTAATGGCGCTGAAAAGACGCGTTGTAGTCTGCAACAGAGTCAGACAGTGGGGAGGAACATGGCCAGCCCTGGAGTTTGGGGAGGGCTCGGAGGAGGGATCTGCATGTGACACAGAGATGGGGACAAGAGCCATCGGAGAGTTATGTGCAGACTTTGGAGGCACCAGAATCTGACATCAGCGAGGCAGAGAGGAACAGCGGAGCCAGTTCCCAGTGCGCGCTTGCGCACAGCTGCCAGAAGGCAAGAACAGTTGAGACAAAAGGGGCGACTCGGGAGTAAGGCTGGGAGGTGATCGGCCTCTCCTACAAGACCTACAGGAGGAGCAAAGGGACACGAGCCTTTGCAGGAAGCAACTTTCTTTGTTCTGTTCGGTTCAAAATCTGAAGCTCCTTGTTGACTTTGTGCTCCGTTTGGCCTCGTACAGCTAATTGGCAATTTAGTCCTGGGCAGCATTTCAAGGGAGATAAAGGTGGGTGCTTATCAGCCTTATCCCGAAAGACTGTGGCGGACTTCTGTTGGACTATTCATAAATTGTTTGGGACTCATTATGGGCTGTGAATGCATATAATTCACAGCCACTGAAATAAAACAAACGATTTTAGGAACAGTGTGTGATTGTTACTGTCTCAGGAAGCCTTGGTCAGAACAAAAAGTGACTTATGACCATTTTTCACACTTAGGACCATCCCCATGGTCCCATTATCAAAATTCGGATGCGTGTACTTATGACGGTTGCAGCGTCCTGGGGTCACGTGATCGACATTTGCGACCATCTGACAAGTAAAGTCAATGGCAAAGTCAGATTTGTTTAACAACCACATTACTAAGTTAACAATTGCTGTGATTCATTTAACAACAATGGCAGCAAAGATTGTAAAATGGGGCAAAGCTCATTTAACAACGGTAGTGATTGCCTGCCTTGCTTAGCAACAGAAAGTTTGGGGTCAGTTGTGGTCGTAAGTTGAGGACTACCTGCAATCAGCAAAAGTACAGTACAAGTACCACTGGAGGCTCCAGTAGCTACAGGTAGTCCTCGACTTACAACAGTTTGTTTAGTGACCATTCAAAGTTACAACAGCACTGAAAAAAGTGACTTAAGGTTGCTTTTCCACCCTTATGACTGTTGCAGCATCCCCACGGTCATGTGATTTGTGTTCAGAAGCTTGACAACTGTCTCACATTTATGGCTGTCACAGCATCCCGGGGGTCACACGATCCCCTTCTGACAAGCCAAATCAACAGGGAAGTCAGATTCGCTTAACAACCGTGTTAGTCCTGGCTTGTAACGGAGTCCTGGGTTCTGTCCACTTGAGGCTTCGCTTGAGGCTTCGCTTAACAATGAAGCCTCAAGCCTGTCCACTTGAGGCTTCGCTTAACAACCATGTTAGTCCTGGCTTGTAACGGAGTCCTGGGTTCTGTCCACTTGAGGCTTCGCTTGAGGCTTCGCTTAACAACGAAGCCTCAAGCCTGTCCACTTGAGGCTTCGCTTAACAACCATGTTAGTCCTGGCTTGTAACGGAGTCCTGGGTTCTGTCCACTTGAGGCTTCGCTTGAGGCTTCGCTTAACAACGAAGCCTCAAGCCTGTCCACTTGAGGCTTCGCTTAACAACCATGTTAGTCCTGGCTTGTAACGGAGTCCTGGGTTCTGTCCACTTGAGGCTTCGCTTGAGGCTTCGCTTAACAACGAAGCCTCAAGCCTGTCCACTTGAGGCTTCGCTTAACAACCATGTTAGTCCTGGCTTGTAACGGAGTCCTGGGCTCTGTCCACTTGAGGCTTCGCTTGAGGCTTCGCTTAACAACGAAGCCTCAAGCCTGTCCACTTGAGGTTTCGCTTAACAACCATGTTAGTCCTGGCTTGTAACGGAGTCCTGGGTTCTGTCCACTTGAGGCTTCGCTTGAGGCTTCGCTTAACAACGAAGCCTCAAGCCTGTCCACTTGAGGCTTCGCTTAACAACCGTGTTAGTCCTGGCTTGTAACGGAGTCCTGGGTTCTGTCCACTTGAGGCTTCGGCCCCCTTTTCGCTTTACTCATAGTTCATTGTTTCTACGTTCTCTTCTTCTCCAATCGAAGAAACCAAAGCGTGATTAATTTTCTTTCTTGGCGCATCTCTCTCTGTGTGTCTTTTTGCATGAAGACTGAGTCAAAAACTTGGCTTGCGCAGTAGAAGGAGGCAGGGCTAAGCTTTGATTGACTCAGCCTTCAAGCAAGTGGGCAGAGACTACCCCACGCTTTGGATTCTCCGACCCATACAACTGAGAATGGGACAAAGCTCATTCCACAAATGTCTCACTTCATAAAAATGGTGGGCCCCATTTTGGTCGTAAGTCAAGGACCACCTGTAATCGTGAAGACCCGCTGTCTGCGTAAGCCAGGGGTCCCCAAGCTTGGCAGCTTTAAGACTTGTGGACTTTAACTCCTAGAATTCTCTAACCAGCTAGGCTGGCTAGAGAATTCTGGGAGTTGAAATCCACAAGCCTTAAAGTTGCCAAGTTCAGAGACCTCTGGCCACCTTGACTTTCCAAGCCATGTATTTTCTTCCTTTCCCCCCCCTCCTCAATTATCTCTTGCTTTTTTGCACGCCAACCTGACGATTTGCAATGTTGTGCCAGTTTACTGCTCTCACAAAGAGGCTGGTTTTTTTACACAGCTCGTTGAGTTCTGCTTCATTCTTCTATTTTTTTTTTCTTCTTCTTCTTTGATTGCCTCCATCAGAAAAAAAAACGATGGGAATCAAAATATGTCCAACTCCAAATAACAGGACTATTTAAAAAAAGGAAAAAAAAGAAAAAGAAATAATTCAGCAAGCAATCTAAAAACCTCACTTCAGAATGGATCAGAATCGTCAGCCTCAAAGGCAGCATCTATAAAACCCTATTTATTTTCAAAATGGTTTTCCACCCTGCAAAGATCTGGCTGAACAGAGAATTTTTCCGACAAGAAAGGCCCTTTTTAAGGTGTGTCGGCTCCCCCTTTTTAATTCTTCTTTCTCTTATCAACAAGCGTGACTGGCGTCTTGGAATAAAACCTCGGTGCATATGTACATTAGCAAAAACATGCACACGTGCCGTGGGGAACAGAAGTAATTCTTTGGTTGTTCAGGAGAAAAAAAATAAAACCACGCTTTGCTCACAACGGATGGGACTTGAGAAGGTTCCAAAGCATCAAAATCACCACTCTTTATTGATTTATTTTTCCTCTCCCCCCCCACCCCATATCTCTCCTCTTCCCCTCTGTCATTTTTCGGAAGAGACAAGTAACGGAGTTGCCTCAAATGCGATGGAACGGAAAACGAGGACTTTTTGATGCGGTCATACCGTGGAAATACTGCTCATGTCTGCTCGGACCTCCAACCTGCCATATTGATTCAGGCAGTGATGGGCTGCAATCAGTTTAACAACCGGTTCTGCGAGCGCACGCAAAGCAGCGCTCAAAAAAAACCCACCAAATTGAACCTCTACAGGGCAGGCCCAGTAAGCAGAACAGCTGAAGCGCGTGAAATCCACTGTGCCACGCGCATCAGCTCAGCTGAAAAAAGCCAGAAATATAGGACAGGATAGGGTGGGGCTGGGTGGGCGAGGCCAGCTGATCCAAACCGGCAGCAGCCCACCAGTGGACTCAGGTTGTAGGAAGTTAGCGTCCGCCCCTTTCCTAGAAGAATGAAATAATTTTAAAATAATAAAAATATAGGGAATATTTTTAAAAAGGCAGGATAAAATATTTCCCCTAAAAGAGAAATAATAATAAAAAAAAAAATCTTAAGGGAGACAGAAACTCATGAGTCCCAGCTGCCTGCTCTCCCCCCACCCCCCCCAAAACAGATATTGAGCTGGGGAAGCTTTAGAAATGCAGATTTGGTAATCCATTACTCCCTGCGGCAAGGTCTGAAGAAAGTTAGGATTAACTCACAACCATCTAGCAGCAGATTGCACAATCTCCTAAGGGCACTGCATCACCCTCCAAACTTCAACCAAACTTAGCTCAGACAACCTATAGAGCCAGCTATGACCCCTACATGACCCCTACAACAGCCAACAGAATACATGTTCTTGCACAGGAACAGGAAGCTCAAGTTCAAAGCCCAAGAGAAGGTATAAATACCACCCGCACTCTACACTCCATGTGGTCAGCTGCCCAGAACCATGGGCTTGGTGGTTCTGCTTCATCATTAAACCCTCTTTCCAATCAACCTCCATGTTTCCAGTGTCTTTCTCCTGGCTTGGAACTGAACCAGATAGATCTTTCTTCCAACCATGTAACTCTGCAACTCATCCAACCTGGGGAATCACAAAATCTAATATGTTGCAAACCCAGCGCAACGTGTTTTTTTTTTTACTCCAACGCATGTTGCCTGGTTTCTTTGCGGAATGTTTTGCAACATTACAACAGGCCTTTAAGGGATCTTCTCTGGCTTCCCTTTAAAAGATTCAACCATTAATTGGACTTTCTCATCCTGAACAGCGTTTTAGATGTGTGGACTTCAATTCCCAGAGTTCTAAGCAATGGCTAGGCAGGCTGGGGAATTCTGGGAGCTGAAGTGCACGCATTTTGAAAAGCTGTGAGTTAAAATCACCTCATCTTCAAGTTGCCAAGGTTGAGAAACACTGATTAAAAAGTCATTTTTTAAACCTGCTATCAGAAAGTTGTTGCTTAAAAGTGGTTTGTGTGAAAAGAAAAATAAAAAAACAAAACAAAAAATAAAAAACCCCCACCTTTTTATCCAATCTGAGCTAATTTACCCCAGATTTGGAAAGCACAGATCTAAGCAGCAAGCCACCTCAAATATAGAAATCGCTTAAAAATAATCCGATGCATCATATACAGTTAGTCCTCAACTTATGACCACAATGAAGCCTGAAATTTCTGCTGCTAAGCAAGGCAGCTGGAGTTATGCCTCGTTTTATGACCTTTTTGTCTCAGTTGTTGTGCAAATCAACATAGCTGTTAAGTGAATCTGGCTTCCCCATTGTCAAATGGTCGCAAAAGGTGATCCCATGACCCCAGGACATTGCAACCGTCATAAATATGAATGCGTGGTCAAGCTGTCAAATGTTGATCACGTGGCCATGGGAATGCCCCAACAGTTGCTAAGTGTGAAGAACAGTCGTAAGTCACTTTTTTTCAATGGTTGTAAGCTGAGGACAATCCAATGTTACCGCATTCACACCCCCCCCCCAATACTATGGCTGATTTGCTCCATTAAACTGAATAGAATAGAATAACAGAGTTGGAAGGGATCTTGGAGGTCTTCTAGTCCAGCCCCCTGCTTAGGCAGGAAACTGTATACCGTTCCAGATAACTAGTTGGCACATCGCCTCCCCTGCCCCAGAACGAGACTTCATAAATTCTTGTGTTGTTTTCTCCAAAAATCAGGGAGTAGCTTGCCAACATTTGGCTCAACTTGATTAAAAACAGCAATTTTAGCCTCTGAGTTTTGCTTTGTGTCACGGAAGGGTCAAGGAGGAGTTAAATTATAGTTTACCAGGCTAAGTCAGGAAAGAGGCTGATCTAATAAATTGCTGGAGGCTATTTAGGAATTGTTGTGGCTTCTTCTGGGCCTGGCTTCCTCTTTCCTCCAAATTATTATCTCTGTCATTCCCCAATTTTTCCCTTTGTCAGATAGGAAAAAAAAAAAAACCCTCTAACTGTCGTGTCCGCGAAAAAAAAGGTTCTGAGTCGGTGACTTATCATTAACAGCTCTTTATTTCAATTATTGAACCGAACCCGCAAAAGGCAAAAAGCCTCCGGCTTTTATACCTTTTGCCGCGGCAGCCGCGGCCAATGGCAGCGATTCAAGTCTCCCGCTCTTGGTTTGAACCAATCGCGGGAGACTTCAATCGGGCCAATCGGCGCGGCTTGCCTGGCCAATCAGAAATCCCTGCGCCTTAGCCAATCAAGGCGCAGGGATTTCGAGTAGTCCATTTTAATACATAACACCCCTCCCCTCTTGGTACGGTCTTTCACGTGGTGTAATCACGCAGGTAGGCGGGGCTCCGTCGGGTCCTAGTTGACCTGCGCAGCTCACTTCCTTGTTGTAACTCGGCCGGAGCGGTCATCTTTTTGGCTGCTCCTGGCTCTGTGAGAACCGGCTGGATGGTCGGGCCGGTTCTCTCGCCGTGGCTCCCGCCTGGGCCTACCGGGTCGGTTGAGTCACGGATTTTGCCGCTCCCGCTTGGCTTCTCCGAGTCGGTAGAGTTGGCTGGACGGCTCTTCTCCGGATGGGACTCGCGGGGGCTGCGTTCTGGTGAGTTTTTAAATTTAATTTTTTCCTGCGTTTCTCTTATCGGGTATTCCCTCCCCCCTTGGTTCGTGTCTTGGGGGTTGAGGTTAGTCTTTGCTCGCGACCGGAGTTGGTCGATGTGTCGTTTCCAGGCTCGCCCATCGATGGTTTGGAGCCGGTACGACCGTGGGCCCGTGATTTGAGTTATGACGGCTGGGATCCATAGGGGGTCCCCCGTCATGTTTTTTGCGTAAACCCAGTCGCCTGGTTCGAAAGTTCGGTACCTGGAGCTTGAGTCTGGGGGTCGCTCTGGGTTGTAGGTGGGGTGCAGACGATCGAGTGGGGACCTCAGCTTCCTGCCCATCAGGAGCTCTGCAGGGCTTTTGTTGGTCGTGGTATTGGGTGTGATGTGCTGTATGAAAAGCAGTTTATTGATTTTTTCGTTGATCTCCTCGTGGTCCATTTTCCGGAGAGTCTTTTTTGTAAACTGGACCATCCGTTCCGCCCTACCGTTCGCCGCCGGATGCGCCGGTGCTGTCAATGCGTGGCGGATACCTTTTTCGGCCAGGAAACGTTCGAATTCGATGGATGTGAATTGGGGCCCATTGTCTGAGACAACGACGTCTGGGAGGCCATGTGTGGCGAACAGTTTGCACAACTCTTTAATGACAGCCTCTGTGGTGGTGGTTTTCATGTCAGCCACCTCTAACCAGTTTGAGTATGCATCTACTGTGATTAGAAAAGTGTGTCCATTTGTGGGGCCGGCAAAGTCTAAGTGGATTCTGGACCAGGGTCCCCGTGGTATTTCCCAGTCTCGGATGGGCGCTGCGGGTGGGCTGGACCTGGTTTCCTGGCACCGGTGGCATTTGGCGACCCATGCTTCAATTTGTTTATCCATCCCTGGCCACCAAGCGTAACTCCTGGCCAGGGCTTTTGTCCTGACGATGCCAGGATGCCCCTCATGCAACATCTCTAGGACCCTGTTTTGCAATTTGCACGGAATTACCACCCGATCTCCCCACAGGATGCAACCCCTTAACAGTGAAAGTTCAGTCTGGCGCTGCCGGAATTTTTTAAAAGTCTCGTCAATGTCTTTTTCCGGCCAACCTTTTTCTAACCAATGTAAGACTTGCGCCAATTGTTTGTCCCTAATGGTTTCTCTGGCAATATCAGACGCGGTTATGGGCAGGCTTTCGATACTCAGGGTGTTTGTTGTTGGTGCGGGGTCAGGTTCAGAGTCCGGCAAGGGCGAACTGCTTAAAGCGTCCGCGTGCGAGATTTTCTTACCTGGCTTGTGTAATAGTTCGTAGCTGTAGGCTGCCAGGAATTCAGACCATCTAGTCATGCGTGGTGACAAGATGTTTGGTGTAGCCCGGTTTCCAGCGAGGATGCCCAGCAGTGGCTTATGGTCAGTGATTATTTTGAAAGGGCGGCCGTACAGGTACTCGTGGAAACGCTTTATGGCGGCAACTATAGCCAAAGCTTCTTTGTCCAGCTGGCTATAGTTCCGTTCCGGTTTTGTCAGTGTTCTGGAAAAAAATGCAATAGGCGCTTCTCTCTGGTCTGGGAGGGTATGGCTGAGGACAGCGCCGACGCCGTAGGGCGATGCGTCGCAAGTGACAGCTAAGGGCAAAGTCTCACTGAACTGCATTAGGACGGCGTCGGAGGTGAGGAGGTCTTTGGTTTTCTGAAAAGCGGCCTGTTCTCGTCTCCCCCAAGTCCATGCTGCCTTCTTATCTAGGAGTCTATGCAAAGGCTCCGCCGCCGTTGCCTTCTGAGGTAGGAAGACATTATAAAAATTTAGTAAGCCTAGGAATGCCTGTAGTTCTGTTTTGGACTTCGGGGTGGGGGCTTCCTTGATGGCTTTAACTTTTTTAGTTGTAGGGTGGATGCCCTGTCTGTCTAGGAGGTAACCCAGAAATTCTATTTGTTTTGTACAAAGTTGGCATTTTTCGCGTTTGACTTTAAGTCCTGTTTCTTTAAATTTTGTTAAGACTTGTCTTAAGCGGTTCTCTAATTCGGCTTCGTTTGGCGCCGCTATTAATACGTCATCAAAATAGGGCACCACCCCCTTGATGCCCTGTAGTAAACGTTCCATCAGGCTCTGGAAAATGCCTGGTGCCACGCTGACTCCAAATTGGAGTCTGTTACACTTGAAAGCCCCCCGGTGTGTTACAATTGTCTGGGCTTCTGCCGTTTCTTCGTCCACAGGCAATTGCTGGTATGCCTGGGCGAGGTCGAGCTTGGCAAAAATTTTTCCCCCTCCTAATGAGTGCAGTAAATGTTGCACTATAGGCACTGGGTAGGCGCTTTGCTGTAGCGCGCTGTTTAGGGTGGCCTTGTAGTCCCCGCAAATTCTCACGGACCCGTCTGGCTTTACTGGGGTCACTATCGGGGTCTCCCATCTGGCGTGGTCTATCGGTTTTAATACCCCTTGTTTGACGAGTTTGTTGATCTGCTCGTCAATTTTTGGTTTTAAAGCAAAGGGCACCCTCCTAGGTTTAAGCCGCTTGGGGGAAACCCTTGGGTCTAAGTCAAATGAAATAGGGGGCCCCTTGTACTTGCCCAATCCTCCATCGAAGACTTCCTGGAACTCCTGGACTAGCCGCTGTTCCCAGGCTTCAATGGAGACTTGGTTGACACCTGTCAGTGCGATGTTTAGCGGGGCGAACCATTGCAGTCCCAACAGGCTCGGGCGGTTACGATCGACTATTGTGAGTGGTAGTTGTTCGGTGTGGCCTTTGTAGGTTATGTTAAAGTTCTTGGTGCCTACTACTGGAACGCGATTACCTTGGTAGTCTTTTATGATGATTCTCTGGGCGGCCACGTCTTTTCTTTGCAGAGTAGGCACTAGTTTTTTTATTTCGTGCCATGCAATCATGGAAAGGTAGGACCCGGAGTCCACTTCCATCTTGCATGGCCGGCCTTCGATGTGGACTTCTACGTGGACCTTTCTGGCGCCGTCGGAGATGGCGTGGCCGATTGTCACCGTCTGGTGGGTTTCTTCTTTCCGCCGACCGTCGCCGCTTCTTTGGGGTCGTTGCTTCTGGTCCCATCTGCCTGTTGGCTGGCGCTCTCTGGCTCTGGGCGGGGAATCCTGCTGTTCCCATTTTGGCGGGCTGCGGGTCTTTTTTTGGCGGCAAACTCGGGCGATGTGGCCCCTTCGGTCACAATGCCTACAGACAGCGTCGAAGAAACGGCATTCCGACCTGGGGTGGTCGCCGCCGCACCCGGCGCAATTAGTCCTCGACCTACGACTATACTGGCCCCGTTGGTTTCCGCGTCCCGTCTGCACGCGATGTATGTCCTCCTCATCATCTGACGTGCTGGAGGTTGACTGGTAGTCGCCGTAGTGTGCGGTCGCTTCGTTTCGTGCGTCGGCCGACCTCGCGGGGTTGTTGTTTGCGCTCTTTGCCTCGGACCTTCGCATGGTGTCTGCTGACGTGCGGGTTGCTTCTGCGGCTGCGGCTGCGGTGAGGGCGTCGGCCAGGCTGATGTCGCCTTTGGCCATAAGTCGGCTCTGGAGTGTCGGATCCCATAGTCCGAGCACGAAACGGTCTCTTATGAGACTGTTCAATCCTTTGAACTCACAGAGTCCGCCCAGGCGCCTTAATTCAGCGACGAAGTCGCTTAGCTTTTCGTCTGGTCTCTGGCTTCTTCGGTAAAATTCATTTCGCCGTATTAGGATGGGGACCTCGGGGGCGTAATGGCGCCTCAATATGGGTTCGAGGACGTCCCAATCCATGGCAGTCGCGTCTGCCGGTTTGGCCAATGCCTTGGCCATCTGGAAAACCTCTGGTCCACAATGCGTCAGGAAGACGGCGCGCTTTAGCGGGCCCGGGGCGTCCTTCATGCCGGCGCATTCTAGGTACATACGGAATCTGTCTGAGTATGATTCCCAGTCTTCGGCGGCAGGGTTGAAGGGGGTGGGCGGTGCTATTTTCGCCATTATGTTGTCGCTAGTTCGTTTATGGACACGGGGTTCGGTTCAGGGGCGAGATCCCACCTTCGTCGCCAGTGTCGTGTCCGCGAAAAAAAAGGTTCTGAGTCGGTGACTTATCATTAACAGCTCTTTATTTCAATTATTGAACCGAACCCGCAAAAGGCAAAAAGCCTCCGGCTTTTATACCTTTTGCCGCGGCAGCCGCGGCCAATGGCAGCGATTCAAGTCTCCCGCTCTTGGTTTGAACCAATCGCGGGAGACTTCAATCGGGCCAATCGGCGCGGCTTGCCTGGCCAATCAGAAATCCCTGCGCCTTAGCCAATCAAGGCGCAGGGATTTCGAGTAGTCCATTTTAATACATAACACTAACAACCATTTTTTTAAAAAAGCTAATTTTCAGCAGGATGCTTTTGAAAACAGGCCCAGAAAGTGTATGCATCTATGGTTAAAACACACACTTGGTCCACAAAATCTCTCTTTTGGGTTAAACAATCCCCCCACATATCAGTTGCAATAAGGCCCCTGGGAAATCAAATTGCTGCTTAAAAATGTCAGCCAGAAAATTTGCAGGGGGGAAAGACAACGCCAGATGGTTTCCTATATAATTTACTCAGAAACATGAGGACTAGAACCTTAGGCAGTCTTCAGAGGAAGTTCTCTGACTGGATTCATGCCATTCTGGCAAAAGGTCTGAGAGTAATAGGTATTTTCAGAGTGAAAATGGCAGGCTTCCGGCCTAGGTCAATTGTTTTCAATCTCAGCAACTTTAATATGCGTGGATGGGACTTCAACTCCCAGAATTCCCTATACTTTAATGATGGGTAGATTTCAACTCCCAGAATGCCTCAGTTACTACATTTTAGGATAGACAGACTTTAGTACTAGTGGTCTAACCAACATATCAAGGAACCATCAAGAAGACTCCCACAAACACTGACAGGGAAAACCGCCATGTATAAACAGACAGCCAACCCTAATCCCTTCCAGCACTGATGATGTTGCCTACTTGGGGGGTGAAATGTCTGTAAGACAACAACAAAGCTCAGAGGCCTCCACAGTTCAACCTGGAGAGCTACAAATATTTCTTCTATCGGCATCTGACCAATTTTATTTAAAGTTTTGCTTGGCTTCCTAGGGCCAGTAATGATTTTCGCCAAGCGCAACCAGGATAATAAATCCCAAATGAAATAAGGCAAGGTGAACAGAGCACAATTAAAAAGGCAACTGTTATCCGGCGGATAGATGAAACAAAGGACATATTATAAACACAGACACCCAAAGCAGAATAGTATATCTCAACCTGAAGAAGTTTAAAATGTGTGGACTTCAGCTCCCAGAATTTCCCAGCAGGTGTATGTGTGTGTGTGTGTGTGTATTCATAGATTTTTCACGGGTACAGGTATGCAGGTCTTGGTGTGTTCGGGTCTTTTCCCGTGTAAGATTGAGAGCATCTTGGCAACGTTTCGACCAGCTCCCACTCGCCATCTTCAGGCTGGTGCTTTTGGCTTCGTGCTTGAGCGAGCAAAGCGTGATCGGAGCTGCTGTCTCCCTATATATACTGGTGGGAAGGTTGGCTGTGTTAAGAAATGACAACACAGCCAACCTCCCCATCAGTATTTATAGGGAGACGGCAGCTCCGATCACGCTTTGCTCGCACAAGTACGAAGCCGAAAGCACCAGCCTGAAGATGGCAAGTGGGACCTCGTCGAAATGTTGTCAAGATGCTCTCAAGATGCATCATGCCCGGCCACATACATTGGACAGACTAATAGAAGAATAAGTACCTGCCTGGATGAACACAAAAATGCACTCAAAAAGCTGGAACACACTTCCTCACTAGTCCAACACATGGAAGCCACAGGTCATAGCATCAACTTCAATGGCACCAAAACCCTAGCCACTATAGAAAATCCCAGCCACAGAATCATCAGAGAAGCCATAGAGATTGAAAAAAGACCTGAAAGCATGAATAGAAGAGATGACTCCACCAGACTGTGAATTATTTGGAAGCCTGCACTCACAAACAAAAAAATCTCCACACCACTAGCCAGCCAAACACCTGGGCACAAACAGATCCCCCCTAATACCTCCAGCTCAAACACACCCCAACCAGACACCCAGATGAAACCCAGCTTCCTAACTAATGATAGCTGTCCATTTATCCGAAGCCAAGCTGCACTAAAGGCCTTCAATAAAGTAACACAATGCTGCCAGCCAATCAAGATACAAAAAGAGCCAAAAAACAGACAGATGATATCAGAAACATCAATCAAGCAGAACACAGCAAACCCCAAGACCAATAAACACAGACCAAGATTCCCAACCAATCAGGATGAAGAAAAAACCATTCTGGCACAGCAGTAGGCTAGCCCCAAATTTAAAACTGAAACAACTGTAAAAGTCTGAGTCAGAGACGAACACAATACAGAAGCCTGATGATGGCAGATGAAATTCTGCCGAAACGTTGCTACAACTTTAAAAGCACAACTATAATGACATGGGAAAATACCTGAACAAAGCTGAACACCATACATGTAAGTACCAGCGAAAACTTCACACACACACACACACATTTGTTTCCTGAGGTTCTCGTGGGTATTTGTATGTGGATCTTTGGTTATTCGAGTTTTCTCCCACGTAAAATTGGAAGTATCTTGGCAATGTTTCGACAAAATCTAATTCGTCATCTTCAGGCTTGTGTCTTCAGCTTTGTGCTTCTCGGAGTAATGTGAGCTTGCAACTGCTTCTTCCTTTTAACTGCTAGTGGGGGTGTGACTTGATTGGGTGGGGGCTTGGCTGTGTTCTGATTGGGTGGGGATGTGTTCTGATTGGTTGGGGGTTTGGCTGTGTTCTGATTGGTTGGGGGGTTGGCTGTGTTCTGATTGGCTGGGGGTGTGCTCTGTTCAGATGGGGGCTTGGTTGTGCTCAGAGAATATATGAAAGAGAGAGAGAGAGAGAGAGACAAACAGACAAAAACTTCCAAGGAAAAGAAACAAAAAATAGAAGAAAAATAGAATATCATAAAGAGAAAATCTCTTTATGTATAAAAGTGAAATATCTCTCACACATCATCACAAAATCTCCAGAACCATAAAGCCTACAAACTTGAAATTAGGCCCCTATGTTGCTTTTGGCTTCTAGGTGCTCATTAAGAAAGGATTTTTCGAAATGACCATCAGAGCATTAGGATTTCCTATATTATTATTATTAACACGCTCTGATGCTAAGGAGTTCTACTCCCCCTCCCCACCTGAAAAGAAATCTCTTCCAAAGGCAAAACACAAGCAGAGGAGAGGAGTTTCCCTTTTGGTTTTAGTTTCAAGCACCAAGCAGCTTTAGTACAGAACAGTTGAGCTAAGCCACGCCCAAGCTCCTTGCTATCTCCTTGCTCACACAGCAAATACTGTTTCAGTTTCCAAACAGACCTCAACTCTCTCACACACTGACAGGATGGCTAGCCAGATGAATACCAATGGATGCTGCTAGGCAGGGGCACAATTTCCCCCCCTTATTTTCCTCCCCCCAAAACTAATCCCCACCACATAGTTTCGTAGCAAAGCACGGGTATCGAGCTGGTAAATATATAAAGTGCCTTCCAACCTTCATCATAAGTAGAGGTAGCCCTTGACTTACAACAGTTCATTTAGTGACTGTTCAAAGTTATGACACTAAAAAAGTGACATGACCATTTTTCATACTTACGACCTTTGGAGTTACGTGGTTAAAATTCAGACGCCTGGCAATTGGTTCATAGTTATAACTACTGCTGTGTCCCAAGGTCATGTGATTCTCCTTTTGTGACCTTCCGACAAGCAAAGCCAACGGGGGAACCAACTTCAGTTAACAACGGTGGTACTAACTTATCTACTGCAATGAGTCACTTAATAACTGTGGCAAGAAATGTCATAAAATGGGGCAAAACTCAACAAACACCTCACTTAACAACAGAAATTTGGGACTCAATTGTGGTCGTAAGTCAAGGACTACCTGTATAAACACATTTAGTAACTCTTCACCCTCTTTAAAGTTACAAACGTTTATCTCTTCTTCCCATGATTATCATCTACCTACTTTTTAAAAAATCCATAAAACATTATCCTTTTCATTCCTGCTGTTAGCTGAAAATGCAAAAAGGGTAGCTAGAAATAATGTATTTTCACATTGATCAGATAAATCCACTTTGTATTCCTTTCTTTTTCTTCTAAAAACCTTAAAAACGTTGTCCTAAGATGTCTTTCCATTTCTTCTTTGTCCCACAGCACAGAGTTCAAAACAAGGCTCGAAATCCAGTAGGAAAATATATATATATATATCTTGGTTTTGTCATTTGTATTTCCTTTTTAAATGTTAAAACTTCAGCCAATTTCTTCCAGTGAAACATCCTTTTCTAAATCATTATCTTACCCTGTCAGTTGTAAATCCACTTTAATACTATCTCTCTACCTTGTCAGATAAAATTTGTTCTGCATCTGACATTTCTTCAATAACATCTTTGGGAAATGGTTTATTTACAGAAACCGACAATAATTTCTCCCATTCTCAGTAAGCTGAGAGTCATCAATCACAGTCAACTATTTTCTGATTCCTTTCTTCAGAAGCTCCCCTTTTCACACTTATGGCCGTTTTTCACACTTACCACCATGGCAGATGGTGAAGTGAGTTCTGCCCCATTTTATGACCTGTCTTGCCAACACTGCTCAGGGAATCACTGCAGTTTTTAAGTTAGTAACACCGTTGTTAAGTGAATCTGGCTTCCCCATTGACTTTCCTTGTCAGAAGGTCGCAAAAGGGGGATCGCATGACCCCGGGATATTACAACCGTCATAAATACATGCCAGTTGCCAAGCAGCCAAATTTTGATCACATGACCATGGGGGGTTTTTTTTTTTGCTACAACAGTCGTAAGTGTGAAAAATGATTGCAAGTCAGGGATGCTGTAACTTCAAACGATCGCTAAATGAACGGTTGCAAGTCGAGGACTCCATGTATATACAGTAAAAGCACCCCAAACTGAACCAGGAGAACTGTCAGGATTCTGGCAATTGCCCTAATTATCATGAGCCTCGAGCCAAACTTCACAAACTTCAAAGGATTTATTAAGAGCTAACATGTCGGCATTAACCTGTATGAAGCCAATTCTGAAACACGTAATAGTGAATTACGTGTCTCAGAATCGGCTTCATACAGGTTCATGGTCCTGTTTTCACCTATGATCCTGTTTTCCCTCACCCCTCTGGGTGTATCATAATTCATATTCTCCAACAAACACATTCATAGCTGAGAGTCATCAATCACATTCTCCAATTAGGGACTTTCAATGGCAGAAATTCCGGTAGCTTAGTTACAATCTTTGCAAGATAAGAGTGGAATGCACTTTTGGTGCCACACTTCTCCTTCAAATTCACATCTCCCCCCCCCCCTGTTCATGGCAACTCTAAAACTGGCATAGAAATGTTTTACGAGTTGACAAGAACCTTGTTCAGTTCCAAGCTCTGAGTTCGAATCGAGTACCCCCTTCGACGAGGAAGCGCCTTCTCGAACTCAGCATTCGTCTTCCCCAGAGGTTGGCAACCTTAAACACTCAAAAAGCCACAAAGGTCTTAACCGGAAGGCCTCACCACCAGTTCAATTCTGGAGCCAACCAGACTCTATGACGCTTCCCCCACCATAGAGTCTTTTCCAAGCGCGGCGTCCTTTTTCCTCTCCCTGTCCTAATCAAAAGTCCTTTCAATAGGGAGCCGCAGCAGAGGGGATGAAAGAGCCACATGCGGCTCTAGAGCCGCCGGTTACCGTCCCCTGGTCTTTCCCATTTGCAGTTGGCTTCCCTGCTGGTTAATCAACCCCCAGGCTTGAGTTGATTAATCTACGGGCAGACTTTTATTGTCTCACCAGACTGAAAAGAGACGGAGAGGCGACGTCAGGGCCATTAGCCCATGGAGATTTGCCTTGGGGGGGGGGGGAGGGAGGAATGAAAAAAATGGAAAGAGATTCACACCTGAATCAATTTCCATCCAATTCCTCCAATTCTTTCTTCCGTCCCCTGGAACCTCCAGCTCTGCAAAATCCACTCCTTATCGCAGTTGTACAGCTCAAAACAAATTGGAGGAAGGGTTTTTTTTTTTTTTTCCAGATTTGATTTTGTGTCTCTCCCCGCCCCGCTCCCCACTTCTTAATTATCATCTCCTTCTCTTGCTGCCCCCTCTGCAAAATGATTTATTAAGCAGGGCTGGCTCTGAGCCGTCTCTCGTTTCTCTGATCTGGGGGAAGAGATAAAGACCCTGACTTGGGCAGGTGGGAGAAGGAGAGAGTCCGAGAGATTAAATTTGGGGGAGGGGGCATCATTGGCTTAAATTGCCTCCTCTCTCTCTCTCTCTCTCTCTCTCTCTCTCTTTCTCTCTCTCCCCCACTCCCTCCTCCTCCTGCCTCCAGGATTTACCAGCCGTTTCCAGTGCTGCTAATTCAATAACCCACTCTATAATTATTCCATAATAAACTACTATTATCCGAACATTCGCTCGACAGCTGTGATTGCCTCCCGGCGTAGGAAACCAGGCTCCCCAGAGGGGTGGAAGTGGGGCAGCCTCCGGGGGGGGGGGGGGGAAGCAGAAACGCCATTCAGCCCCCTCTTCCACCAAGGATTTGGCAGGAGTGAACGAGGAAGCAACCCCCATTTCCCCCTCTCTCTCTGTCTCTCCCAATTTTTTTTTTCTCTCTCTCTCCTTCATCCCTTCTCTCCCAACTTCTCTATCTTTTTCTCTCTCCCAATTTCACTCTTTCCTTCTCCTCCACTCTCTCTCAATTTCTTTCTCTTCTCTCTCCCAATTTCCCTCTTCCTCTCTTCTCTCTTTTTTATCTCTTCCTCTCTTTCTCTCCCTCCCAATTTCTCTCTTTCCCCCTCCTCTCCTCCACTCTCCCAATTCTTCTCTTTTCCCACTATTTCTTTCTCTCATTTTTTTTATCTTTTCCTCTCTCCTAATTTTTCTCTCTCCCAATTTCTTCTTTCCCTCTCTTGCGCTCTCTCACTCAATTTCTTTTTCTTCTCTCTCCCAATTTCTCTCTTTTTCCTCTCTCCATTTTTAATCTCTTTTCCTCTCTCCCAATTTCTCACTTTCCCTCTCTTCCACTCTCTCTCTCCCTTTGTTTCTTTCTCTTCTTCACAATTTCTTTTTCTCTCTCTCAATTCTCTCTCTCTCTCTTTCAGTATGCACGGTCAATATTGGCTGATCATGCATATTTGGAAACCACAGCTTGGCTAATAGCTCCGAGTTAGTACAAGCAGGACTTGACTTACAAACTTTCATTTAGTGATCGCTTAGTGTATTTTTACCCGATTTTGACAGGTCTCTTGCCACCGTTGTTAAGTGAATCACTGCAGCGCTTAAATGAGTAACACGGTTGTTAAGTGAATCTGGCTTCACTGTAGACTTTGGTGTTCAAAAGGCCGCAAAAGGGACTCATGTGACTCCAGGACATGGCAGCCGTCATAAATATGAACCGAGCATCCAAATTTTAATCACGTGACCGTGGGGATAGTGCAACGGTCGCAAGGGTGAAAAGCCATCATAAGTCACTTTTTTCAGTGACGTTGTAACTTCAAACAATCACTACATGAACTGTTGTAGGTCAAGGACTACTTTTGCCTTTACATTTTTTTCCATTTTTCTTCAAGGCAGTGACGGTGTCTGTGTGTATAAATAAATATCAATAAACACTTGATTTAACAGACGTCAGTTGAGTGGAGTTCAAAGGTAACGAAGTTTAACCTTATGCATACAATATAATGAAGCAAATAAGAAAGCTATTAGGTAACTGTGAGTTCTAGGCCTTTAGGCATGAAAGCAAATATATTTTACAAATAAATAAATAAATCATAAAGGAAGGAAGAAGTGGGGAAGAAGGAAAGAAGGAGTGTGCAGAGAGGAAGGGAGGAGTGGGGAGAGAGGAAGGAAGGAGTGGGAAGAGAAGAAGGAAGGAGTGTGCAGAGAGGAAGGGAGGAGTGGGGAGAGAGGAAGGAAGGAGTGGGAAGAGAAGAAGGAAGGAGTGTGCAGAGAGGAAGGGAGGAGTGGGGAGAGAGGAAGGAAGGAGTGGGAAGAGAAGAAGGAAGGAGTGTGCAGAGAGGAAGGGAGGAGTGGGGAGAGAGGAAGGGTGTGGAAGAGAGGAAGGAAGGAGTGAGGAGAGAGGAAGGAAGGAGTGCGGAAGGAAGGTAGGAGGGGAAGAGAGGAAGGAAGGAGTGGGTGGAGAGGAAGGAAGGAAGGAAGGAAGGAAGGAAGGAAGGAAGGAAGGAAGGAAGGAAGGAAGGAAGGAAGGAAGGAAAGACCAATGAGCAAGCTGCAATTCTATGCTCGTGTTGGTGAACATGCACCAGCACAATGCACGCTGGTGCCTCTGTATAGAAGAGCTGCTGGGGATTTAGCCAAGACGGTTGGACGAGGCCACCAGTTCTCCCTCCACCTTTTCCCAAAAGCCCCGTAAAAGGCCAGGCCTGATTTGATGAATCACATCTCTGCAACCAGTGCACACCTAATAAAAACCCTTTGCAAATAAATGCAGATTTGTTTTTTTTCCCCCAGGAGAAACTTTGGGAGAGGCAGGGAAACAGGAAGAAGCATTAATTCCATATCTTATTATTATTATTTTTATTTTTGGCTAGCTCCAATGTTCTCCTACTTACCTTCCCAACTGCTAAAATATTCCTTCCTTCCCAGCCTGGACAAGAAGGGGTGTATATGTAGGAATACCTTCCAAGTCTCCCCGAACGTGGAGCCCTCGAACCCTGTTTCCAGCGCTTGGGGACAGTATCTCAAATCCCGCCAGGCGCACGGCCAGGAACTGCCAGATGCCTGCAAATCTCAACCTGCCCCAAAGTTGAGGACGAAGGTTTGCTAGGAGTCGACACTGCCAGGAAAATGGGCCTGTCGGGGATTGCAAAATCTATGTTTAAAAAAAGGGGAGGGAAAAAGAAAAAAGCCCCCCCCCCCCCAGGCTGTCTTAGTGGCTTGCACTCACATACACACACACACACACACAGTTCCCAGGCTGCACACTTTCAGGATCATTCAGAAAACATAAATGAGGTGGTAATCCGAAAGGTTACCTGCTCATTTATGTTTTCTGAATCACAGTACGTGAGTGGATTTGTTGGAGTCCTGACACAGTAACTGTGAGAGGGATCTTGGAGTCTTAGTGGACAACCAGCTAAATAGGAGCCAGCCGTGTGTAGCATCAGCCAAAAAAGCCAATGCAATCCTAAGTTGCATTAACAGAGGGATACAATCGAGATCAAGGGAGATATTAATACCGCTCTATAAAGCCTTAGTAAGGCCACACCTAGAGTCCTGCATCCAGTTTTGGTCACCACATTATAAAAAGGATGTTGAGACTCTAGAAAAAGTGCAGAGAAGAGCAACCAGGATGATGAGGGGACTGGAGGCTAAAACATACGATGAATGGTTGCAGGAACTGGGCTTGTCTTGTCTAGTGAAGAGAAGGACCAGGGCAGACAGGATAGCAGCCTTCCAACATTTGAGGGGCTGCCACAGAGAGAGAGGGGGGGGGGGTCAAGCATTTTCCAAGGCACCTGAAGGCCAAACAAGGAATAATGGATGGAAACTGAACAAGGAGAGATTCAACCTGGAAATAAGGAGAAACTTTCTGACAGTGAGAACGATCAACCCATGGAACAGAAGTTGCCCTCGGAAGTTGTGGGAGAACCATCACTTGAGACTTTCAAGAAGAAATTGGACTCCCACCTGTCAGAAATGGTGTAGGGTCTCCTGCTTGGGCAGGGGGTTGGACTAGATGATCTACAAGGTCCCTTCCAACTCTGATTATCTATTATCTGTTATAGTTTAAAATCAAGATCCTAAAAGGTGCTGAGATGGACAGATTAACTTTAAAAAGAAAAGAAAAAGAAGACTCAGAATACTATTTGATATGGAATAGATTTTATGAGTGGCTTAAAACAAGGGGTAGAAGTTAGAGGAAGGAAGATATAGAACTGTAATTGTTATAAATATTAAAAATGTGAATGAATTAAATACAAAGAATGGGAACTGTATTGTAAGGGAACTGTAGTATTATGAGAGCTGTTAATTTAGGTGTTATTACATTATGAGTATTATTATTATTAGGAAATGGACAATATTTTTACAATATTAGCTATAGTTTTTTGTAAATAATACATCTGGACAAAACACTGTATTCAAAAAAATGTTTATGAATAAATCAAATAAATAGATTAGATAGATAGACAGATAGACAGATAGACAGACAGACAGACAGACAGACAGACAGATAGATAGATAGATAGATAAAGCACCTGTTAGTCGGACAGCCACCAGATTTTAAAAGTGAATAACTGCAGGAAAAAGCCATCGGCACAACGTTGATTCGAGACAAAACTCGCTTAACAAATATTTCACTTAGCAACCTAAATTCCGGGCTCAATTGTGTTCATACACCAAGGACGAACCTGTACTTGCTCAGATTGGAAATTAGAATTCTGCTGAGGCAGCCTAAAACCAAACACAAAACTTGGTCTAACCTTTCCCACGCAAAATTCAGAAAAATAGGGATTGAAAGGTAAGTTAGGTCTAGTGGTTAATGTTCGAAAGCAGGAGATCATGAGTTCAAGTCCTGCCTTAGCCATGAAAGCCAATGAGGTGACTTTGAGCCAATCACCAGGAGATAGTGAATTCTAGTCCCTCCTTAGGCGTTAAAATCGACTGTGATTTTGGGCCAATCACTAGGAGGTGGTGAGTTCTAGTCCATTTTAGACCCGCAAGCCAGCTGGGTGACTTGAGGTCAATTACCAGGAGAAAGTAATTTCTAGTTCATCTTGGACACGCAAGCCACCTGGATGACTTTGGATCAATAAATAGGAGGTGGTGAGTTCTAGTCCATCTTAGACATGCAAGCCATTTGGGTGACTTTGGGTCAATCTCACCAGGAAACGGTGAGTTCTAGTCCCACCTTAGTCATGAAAGCCAAGGGGGTGATTGTGGGCCAATCTCTCTCTCTCAGCCCAACCAACCTCACAGGGTTGTTGTTGTTGTGGGGAAAAGAGGAGGAGGGAGAAATATCAGCTATGTTCATGCCCTGAAGGTATTATCTTTTTATTTATATATATAAAAACGAAATGCCCCTCACGCATCATCACAAAATCTCCAGAACCGTAAAGCCTACAAACTTGACATTTGGCCTGTATGTTCCTCTTGGCTTCTAGGTGCTCACTAAGAAAGGATTTTTCGAAATGACCATCAGAGTATTAGTATTTCCTATATTATTAACAGGCTCTGATGTTCAAGAGTACTACTCTCCCTCCCCACCTGAAAAAAAAATCTGCTCCAAATGCAAAACACAAGCAGAGGAGAGCAGTTTCACTTTCAGTTTTACTTTCACAGAACCAAGCAGCTTTAGTACAGAACAGCTGAGCTAAGCCATGCCCAGGCTCCTTGCTGTCTCCTTGCTCACACAGCAAATACTGTTTCAGTTTCCAAACAGCCCTCAACTCTCTCACACACACTGACAGGACGCTAGCCAGATGCATACCGATGGATGCAGGTCGGCAGAATTTGTTTTTCACTTATTTTCCTCCCCAAAACCTAAGCCCGACCCCATAGTTTCGTGGCGAAGCACAAGCATCCAACTAGTTTGTAAATATAATAAAGGCCGAGTTATTATCTGTAAATAATAAATAAATAAATAAATAAACAAAACAGACATTTCAAACACCCTCTCTTCAATATACCTACCCTCCCCCATTTTGGAAGGACATCTTGAGTTTCCCATGATTCCCTGCGGCCTCACAAGATCTCCTTCCCAATCCCATATCTGGCAAACATTCAGTGCGAAAGAGATCAAGGCAGCAGCCATCAGATAAATCACTCCTTGCCTGAGGCTCAAATCACTTATGGAATTGATACCTGCACATTTCATTGCACAACGCAAGCAACTGTCAAAACAACAAAGGGGAAAAAAATAAACTACGGGTGTTTTTTTCGAGAAATCCGCCCCTCCCCCTTAAAAGCGGCCATCTTGCCATCAGCCCCAAATCAGCCCCAACATCCCAACAAGGCCACAGGAATACAAGGAGTCCTCAATTTACGACCACAACTGAGTACAACATGTCTGCTGCTAAGTGAGAAGACCATGTTTTGGCCCTGTTTTATGCCCGTTCTTGCCACCAAGGGTTATGTGAATCACAGCAGTCATTAAGCGAGGGACGCCGTTGTTTAAGCGAATCGGGCTTCCCCCGCTGACTTGGCTTGTGACCGTGGGACGCTGCGGCCATCATAAACATGAGCCCATCTGCCGAGCGCCTGAATTTTGACCACATGACCGTGGGGAATGCTGCAACGGTCGTTAAGTGTGGAAAACAGTTATAAGTCCCTTTTTCCAACCCTCAAACAATCACTAATTGAAGTGTTGTAAGTTAATGACTAAACCATATCTTTCAAATTGTTTTGAGAATTTTAGAATTGTAAGTTCTCCCCGAGTCCCTGGGATGGGTTGCACAGAGTTATTGAAGGGAATGAATGAATGAACAAACAAACATGAATGAAATTCCTGCAGACGGGATGAAACTTTATTTCTGAAAACTTAGGGAAAACCCCGCTGCTTCGTAGGAATTCATGCAAGCACCAAAACCAAGGGGCCTCAACTGGATTAAATTCCCTCTCCCAATTTATTTTAAGAAAACATTCTTGGAATTGCCTCCCCTTGCATTTGATTTAACCCTTCATGGCAGGCCCTTCCCCTCCCCGAAATAAATGGACATCCAGATGGGGTGGATCAAGAAAAAAAAAAAGGCAAGGGTCATCTGCATTAGATAGGACTTCTCGGTC
The DNA here is from genome assembly GCA_033807585.1 of Hydrophis major. NCBI lineage: Eukaryota > Metazoa > Chordata > Lepidosauria > Squamata > Elapidae > Hydrophis > Hydrophis major. Next base: position 7,191,310 of record CM066328.1, read on the forward strand.
AGTCAACAATTCTTCCTCTGGATTTGTTTTTTTGTCTTATGAAAAAAAAAAAACCACAACAACATGCTGTACCAATTTAGAACTGTTAAATCAAGTGTCAAAAACTCCTGGGCTGCCAGAGGGCAGGAAAGAGTTCTTTTGCGTCTCTCTACTGACCCTTGGTGGCCACATGGAAGATAACAAGCCAGGTACAAATATACTCCTGGACTTACAACCATTTGTTTTGTGACCATTTGAAGTTACAACAGCACTGAAAAAAGTGACTTACAACCGTTTTTCACATATCCAACCATTGCAACTATTAAAACACTAACTTCTATTCTGTCCTTATTCATTCTGTTCTATTCTGTTCTCTATTCTGTAATTCTATTCTGTGATCCTATTCTGTAATTCTATTCTATCCTTATTCATTCTGTTCTGTTCTATTCTGTAATTCTACTCTGTAATTCTATTCTATCCTTATTCATTCTGTTCTGTTCTATTCTGTAATTCTACTCTGTAATTCTATTCTATCCTTATTCTATTGTTCTATTTTATTCTGTAATTCTATTCTGTGATCCTATTCTGTAATTCTATTCTATCCTTATTCATTCTGTTCTGTTCTATTCTGTAATTCTACTCTGTAATTCTATTCTATTCTTATTCTATTGTTCTATTTTATTCTGTAATTCTATTCTATCCTATCCTTATTCGTTCTGTCCTGTCCTGTCCTGCTGTTCTGTTCTGTTCTATTTGATACTATTCTATTTTGTAATTCTATTCTTTCCTTATTTGTTCTGTTCTGTTCTATTCTATTCCGTAATTCTATTCTATGATTCTATTCTATCCTTATTCATTCTTTTCTATTCTATTCTATAATCCTATTCTATTCTTATTCATTCTGTTCTGTTCTGGGATTGCCTGATAGTGAAAAACAGCTGTTTCTTTTTGGCTGCCATTCTAAAGACTCCAACTCCCATCCCTATCATCTGAAAGGTTTAAAATAAACCAAGTCTGGTAGATAAAACAAAGGAAGACATTGATGAAGGATTCAGTTTTATACACACATCTGGGCAACAGCAGGCTGAGCAAAGGCTGATTAAAGGTGCTTTCCCGAATGCATATAATTACTGTCCAGATTTAGTTGCATATGTAATCTATGATTTTATAGGGAGAGCAGTAGATTAAATCTTAGCCTGCAGGCCTCAGAAATAAAGCTGAACCACAAATGATTATGTGAGAATGGGCAGCAGAGAAATCGAAGAAGAAAATAAACTTTCTTTCTTTGATTCTAAGCTATTTATGGAAAATGTTTAATTCTTTTCTGGCTAGAATAAATAGCAGTGTTGGGTTTCCTCAACAGGCAGTCCTTGACTTACGACCACAACTGGGCCCAAAAGTTCTGAGGTTAAGCAAGACAGTTGTTAAGGGAATTTTGCCCCATTTTACAACTATTCTTACCACCGTTGTTAAGTGGATCACACTGAAGTTATTTAATAACATGGGTTTTAAGGGAATCTGGCTTCCCCAATTGACTCTGCTCGTCAGAGGGTTGCAAAAACAGATCCAGTGGATCACGTGACCTTGGAATGCTGCGACCATCATAAATATGAATCAATGGCAAAAGCCTTTGAATTTTGATCACATGACCAGAGGGGTGCCGCAACAGTCGTTAAGCGTCAAAAACATCCGTAAGTCATTTTCGACTGAAGTTTCAGTGCTGCTGGAACTGAATTAATTAATGGTCATTAAATGAGGATGACCTGTACAGGTGATCCTTGACTGACAACAGTTCGTTTAGTGACTGTTCAAAAATTGCAATGGCACTGAAAAAAGTCACATGATCGTTTTCATACTTACGACCTTTCCAGCATTCCCAGGATTTAAAAAAAATCAGACACTTGGCCACTGATTCACCTTTATGATGGTGGCAGCATTCCAGAGTCGCGCAATCCACTTTTGCGACCTACTGAAAAGCAAAGACGATGGGGAAGCCAGATTCACTTAACAACCGTGTTGCTAACTTAACAACGGTAGTGATTCACTTAACAAGGGTAGCAAGAAAAGTCGTAAAATGGGACAAAATTCCCTTAACAAATATCTCGTTTAGCCACGGAAATTTGGGGCTCAACTGTAGTTCATAAATTGAAGACTACCTGCTTTCTTAATGTTTGCCTTATGGAAAAAAAAATTGCCATTGTGGACCAAACCTGGCTTGGTATTTCAACCATATTCTCTCAATTTTTTCTGATCAGAAAAGTAGAATTAAAGACTTTTACCCCTTAAGCGGTAAAAATGAATAAATAAATTGGAATTTTCTGCAATTGCCGACCAAATCACATTTCTACCCCAATCACCAGCTGGGATATTTGAGTGACATTTTATTAAAAAGCTGCATCTCATTACAATTTAGAATCCAGAGAGATTTTTTTTTTTTTTAAAAAAAGACCTATTCTCTATTCTTTAATTATTTTAAGAAGTAGCTTCATAAATAGAAAAAAAAGAGTGGTAGTATAAAAAATGCTCCATAAATTTTAATGCATTATTGAAACACTCTGGACAAAAGATCCCTCTGCGCACGGGTGAGGAGAAAGGATGCAGTTTGGTGAAAATTGTTAGAAAATGAAACTCTTAACGGAATAACAGAAGGAAGCAGGGTTGGGATTCAAATTTTTTAACAACAGGTTCTGTGGGTGTGGCTTAGGTGGTAGGTGTGGCTTGGTGGTCATGTGACTGGGTGGACATGGCTTGGTGGTCATGTGACTGGCTGGACGTGGCCAACTCAACATCACTCACATTGAGGCACATATCATCTCACCAGGCCTCTCCTGACTGTGGGGATGCTGCAACAGTCGTAAGTGTGAAAAAGGGTCATAGGTCACTTTTTTCGGTGCCACTGAATCTTTGAATGGTCACTCCACACAAGCAAAGTACCAGCAAAGGAGGGGGAAAAAATTCCAGAGAAGTTTCAGAGACAGGAAGTCTCGTCCTTCCAAGAATGTAATAAGGCTTAACAGAGAGGCAGTTTCTGTAAGCAACACCAGAATGTTTCCTTCCTGCCTTCCTTACAGGATTAGGCCAGTAATTTCTTCTAACAACCGGTTCTCCGAATTGCTTAGAATGTTCACAACCGATTCTAGCGAATAGGTGCGAACTGGTAGAATCCCACCCCTGGTTGGAAAGGACCTTAGAGGTCTTCTATTCCAACCCCCTGTTCAGGCAGGAAACCTTCTATCATTTCAGCCACATGGTTATCCAAACTCTTCTTAAAAAAACTTCCAGTGTTGGAGCATCCACAATCTCTGTAGGCAAGTCGTTCTAATCTTAAACACAAATATACAACACTCACTATGGTTCAGAGTTGAAAAATAGAAGGAAGGAGAAACAGGGAAGAGAAATGGGAAGAGAAGGAGAGTGGGAGGGAGGGAGGAGAAATAGAGGAAGAGAAATGGGAAGGGAGGAAAAGGAAGAAGGAAGGAAGGAGAAATAGAGGGGGGAAAATGGGAAAGGAGAGAGGGAGGGAAGGAGGGATGGAGAAAGGATGGAAGGAAGGAGAAATAGGGAAGAAATGGGAAGGGAAGGAAGGAAGGAAAAATAGAGGGAAGAGAAATGGGAAGGGAGAGAGAGAGGAAAGGAGGGAGGAAGAAAGGATGGAGAAACAGAGGAAAGAGAAATGGGAAGGGAGAGAGGGAGGGAAGGAGGGAGGAAGGGAATGGAAGGAAGGAGAAATAGAGGGAAAAATGGAGAGGGAGGGAAGGAGGGATGGAGAAAGGATGGAAGGAAGGAAAAACAGAGGGAAGAGAAATGGGAAGAGAGGGAGGGAGAGAAGGAGAAAGCAAGGAGAAATTGAGGGAAGAGAAATGGGGAGGGAGAGAGAGAGGAAAGGAGGGAGGAAGAAAGGATGGAGAAACAGAGGAAAGAGAAATGGGAAGGGAGAGAGGGAGGGAAGGAGGGAGGAAGGGAATGGAAGGAAGGAGAAATAGAGGGAAAAATGGAGAGGGAGGGAAGGAGGGATGGAGAAAGGATGGAAGGAAGGAAAAACAGAGGGAAGAGAAATGGGAAGAGAGGGAGGGAGGGAAGGAGAAAGCAAGGAGAAATTGAGGGAAGAGAAATGGGGAGGGAGGGAGGGAGAGAAGGAGAAAGCAAGGAGAAATTGAGGGAAGAGAAATGGGGAGGGAGGGAGGGAGAGAAGGAGAAAGCAAGGAAAAACAGAGGGAAGAGAAATGGGAAGAGAGGGAGGGAGAGAAGGAGAAAGCAAGGAGAAATTGAGGGAAGAGAAATGGGGAGGGAGAGAGAGAGGAAAGGAGAGAGGAAGAAAGGATGGAGAAACAGAGGAAAGAGAAATGGGAAGGGAGAGAGGGAGGGAGGAAGGGAATGGAAGGAAGGAGAAATAGAGGGAAAAATGGAGAGGGAGGGAAGGAGGGATGGAGAAAGGATGGAAGGAAGGAAAAACAGAGGGAAGAGAAATGGGAAGAGAGGGAGGGAGAGAAGGAGAAAGCAAGGAGAAATTGAGGGAAGAGAAATGGGGAGGGAGAGAGAGAGGAAAGGAGGGAGGAAGAAAGGATGGAGAAACAGAGGAAAGAGAAATGGGGAGGGAGGGAGGAAAGGCGGAAGGAGAAATAGAGAGAGGAGAAATGGGAAGAAGAAGAGGAGAAAGAAGATTGTGTGTTTTTTTTCTTTTTCTCTCCTCTTCCCCAAGATACTAATAGGTCACCTTTTAATTTTGGGTCATTCTGGTGCACTTTTGAACGTTTCTAGCAAACAATACGTTGCTTCTAAAATATACATTCCTGGCACATCACAGCATTTCTTACGAAAAGGGGCAAAGTAGAAATTAACCGCCCCCACCCCTTGGTCTACCCAGCTCAGCAAAAGTTCATCGATTAAAATAGCTTTGAGTTGCTTTAAAAATACACCGCATAGCGAAACAAAACACAGGGAATTTTCCTTCAATATGTGATTTACTGAGATGAAATTATTATAGGCACCGAGATGGAAAAAAAATTGACACTAACCACTCTGGAGAAAAATGGCTGGTGAAGTTTGAGAGAGTTTGCTGAAATGGATAAATTGAGATTTTTTATTTTTTAATTAGGAAAATGGACTATTTTATTGATAATTGGAATTTATACACACCAACACTGTCACTGCCTTGAGGAAAAATGGAAAAAAATTAAATGCAGGTAGTTCTCGAATTACAATAGTTCGTTTAGTGACTGTCCGAAGTTACAACAGCGCTGAAAAAAGTGACTTATGAACGTTTTCACACTTACGACCATGGTCACGTGATTTACCTTCAGATGCTTGGCAAATGACTCACATTTATGATGGTGCCCCAGGGTCAAGTGATTCCCTTTTCGCAACCTCCTGGCAAAGCAAAGCCAATGGAGAAGCCAAATTCACTTAACAACTGTGTTATTAATTTAACAAGTGCAGTGATTCACTTAATGAATGTGGCAAGAAAGGTCGTAAAATGGGGCAAAACTGACTGAACGAATTTCTCACTTAGCAATAGACGTTTTGGGCTCCATTGGGGTCATAGTTTGAGAACTACCTGTATGATCTGTTTGCACTGAAATGAAAAAAAAAGAAAAGAAAGACTTTGTGATCTCTGGTTTTGATGATTGGGCAAGAAAAATCTACATATATAAAAGCAAAATGCCACTCATGCATTATCACAAAATCTCCAGAACTGTGAAGCCAACAAACTTGAAATTTGGCACGTATGTTCCTCTTGGCTTCTAGGTGCTCCTTAAGAAAGGATTTTTCTAAATGACCATCAGAGCATTAGGATTTCCTATATTATTATTATTAACAAGCTCTGATGCTAAAGAGTTCTACTCCCCCTCCCCACCTGAAAAGAAATCTCTTTCAAAGGCAAAACACGAGCAGAGGAGTTTCCGTTTCAGAGCAACCATGCAGCTTTAGTACAGAACAGTTGAGCTAAGCCATGCCCAGGCTCCTTGCTGTCTCCTTCTTGCTCACACAGCAAATACTGTTTCAGTTTGCAAACAGCCCTCAACGCTCTCACACACTGACAGGATGCCAGCCAGATGAATACCGATGGATGCTGGTAGGCAGAGGCAGAATTTTTCCCCTTTATTTTCCTCCCCAAAAACTAAGCCCCACCACATAGTTTCATAGTGAACATGAGGATTGAGCTAGTTATAGATATTGGAGCGATATAACTTTAGAGAGAGGGGGGATTAATATATATTTATACTTCTGCCATGAAGAATGCCTGAAGCCACTTTTTAAATATACATTTTTTCTTTCTTTTCTGTTTTTCTTCAATTGTTTTTCTTTTCTTTTTACTTTTGCCCCCAGGACTGTTACAATTGTGACTTTGCAGCTTGCTTCATTAAGGACTAGAAACATACACTCCAAGAATCTCCGTTGAAGTCTCCCGGATTACAACAACTTCGCTCCCTGTCTCACTAAGGACTAGAAGCACATGCCGAGCAACTCTGCTGAAGCCCACTGAATTGCTGCAACTTGAGACTTGGCTCTCTGTCTCACTGAAGACTAGAAACTTGTGTTTTTCTGGAACTCTGAGAAAGGATTCCTGGAAAAAGCAGATATTCCCAAGATATTAAAACACATGCACATAGATGGATAGACACAGAAAGGGAGGGAGGGAGAGGGGAAGAGGAAGAGGAAGAAAGAGAGAGGAGAGGAGAAAGAGGAGAAAGAAAGAGAGGAGATGAGAGAGAGAGGAGTGAGTGGAGAGGAGAAGAAAGGGAGGGAGAGGGAAAGAGGAAGAAAGAGAGAGGAGAGGAGAAAGAGAGGAGATGAGAGAGAGAGGAGGGAGAGGAGAGGAGAGAAGAAGAGAGGGAGGGAGAGGGGAAAAGGAAGAGGAAGAAAGAGAGAGAAGAGGAGAAAGAGAGGAGAGGAGAGAGAGGAGATGAGAGAGAGAGGAGGGAGAAGAAGAGAGGGAGGGAGAGGGAAAGAGGAAGAAAGAGAGAGGAGAGGAGAAAGAGAGGAGAGGAGAGAGAGGAGATGAGAGAGAGAGGAGGGAGAAGAAGAGAGGGAGGGAGAGGGAAAGAGGAAGAAAGAGAGAGGAGAGGAGAAAGAGGAGAAAGAAAGAGAGGAGAGGAGAGAGAGAGGAGTGAGTGGAGAGGAGAAGAAAGGGAGGGAGAGGGAAAGAGGAAGAAAGAGAGAGGAGAGGAGAAAGAGAGGAGAGGAGAGAGAGAGGAGGGAGAGGAGAGGAGAGAAGAAGAGAGGGAGGGAGAGGGGAAAAGGAAGAGGAAGAAAGAGAGAGAAGAGGAGAAAGAGAGGAGAGGAGAGAGAGGAGATGAGAGAGAGAGGAGGGAGAAGAAGAGAGGGAGGGAGAGGGAAAGAGGAAGAAAGAGAGAGGAGAGGAGAAAGAGGAGAAAGAAAGAGAGGAGATGAGAGAGAGAGGAGTGAGAGGAGAGGAGAAGAAAGGGAGGGAGAGGGAAAGAGGAAGAAAGAGAGAGGAGAGGAGAAAGAGAGGAGAGGAGAGATAGAGGAGGGAGAGGAGAGGAGAGAAGAAGAGAGGGAGGGAGAGGGGAAGAGGAAGAGGAAGAAAGAGAGGAGAGGAGAAAGAGAGGAGATGAGAGAGAGAGGAGGGAGAAGAAGAGAGGGAGGGAGAGGGAAAGAGGAAGAAAGAGAGAGGAGAGGAGAAAGAGGAGAGAGAAAGAGAGGAGAGAGATAGGAGAGAGAGGGAGGGAGATGGGGGAGAAAGAGAGAGGAAAGAGAGGAGAGGAGAAAGAGGAAAAGAGAAAGAGAAAGGGAGGGAGGGAGGGATATTGTGTGTCTAGCTCCCAATCCTTCTGGGTTTATTTCTAAGCTCCCGTTCTCTTTGAAAGTACAGTCAACAGAAATTTGCCTCAAAAATCTTTCATTCCTGAGCAGATCAAAAGTTTCTTTATGCAGATAAAACAGGCAGGTCTGCAGAGAGACTAGGAAGCTTTCCTTCTGAGAAAATGGCCTTATTTTTTTGAGTGAAAGGAGAAGAAATGCAGTGTGGGTGCGTGTGTGTGAGGCAGAGACAGAGAGAAGGAGAAGAATGACCCATTGTTCAGGTTCTGCTAACCAGGCATAATTCATCCTTCAATCCATGAATCACGGAAGGGGTGACTGGATTCACAAGTGCGTTCTGAAGCCACCTAAACACAGCCTCTAAATTTGCTGTTCAACCTGGGGCGAACTTGGCTCTTCTTTCTTTCTCTTCCTTCCTCTCTCCCTCCCTCCTTCTTCCTTCCTTTTTCTTTCTTTCTCTCTCTCTTTCTCTTCTTTCTTTTTCTTTCTCCCTCTCCCTCCCTCCCTTCTTTCCTTCCACTCTCCCTCTCGTTTTTCTTTGCTAAACAAATGTAATCCGTAAGCAAGAGTTGAGAATCTCTACTAGAGCTCTGTTATTACAGCATCACTCTGAGCTCTCTGCCTCAATGAGAACTAGAAACTTGTCCCTTTTCCAGATTCTAGAGAATCGTAGGAAAAGCAAAGATTCCCAAGGAATTAAACACAGAAATACACACACACACAACATGCACACCTTGCAAACTTTGAAAAACTATGCCTGGGTTTGGACCACATACTAAACACATAGGGATAGCTTGCCCCATTGACAGAAGCTACCCATGCCAACTGGGGGATGCTGGGAGTTGAAGTCCACCCTTCTTAAAGTGACCAAGTTTGAGAAACCCTGCAAGTTTGGGACCACAAGTTGTGTGAAAACAACATGTCCAACCCTGTGTCATGCCCCTGTTGGAGCCTGAATCCCAGGAGAAAGAGAAACAGCTGACAGGGAGTGGGAATGTGGCTGTGGAGGAAACTGGAGAAGGGCACAGGCCGGCCGGGCATTCAGAGGAAGACCCAGGGCCACCCCCTCTTCATCCTAGGGCACGCAGGGTGGAATGGAGAAGAGAGCAATGTGGGTTGCGGGGCTTACGGGGGAGGAAAGGGCCCTGATTCCCTTCATTAGCCACATCTGGGAAGAGAGTTTAAAGGAGAGGCAGCTGAGAGCAGCGGTTGCTGGGAACAAACACGAGTTTATCTTGTGTTGACTTTTGCTTAGAATTCTTGCTCCTGCCCTGCCAGACTAATTACCTCATTTTGCCTTGATTGGACTTTAAGTTAGTTTGTGTGTACCTTGTTTTGGACTTGATTCTTCGCAGTCAAAGGCTGTTCCTGGAAGAATTTTTCTCCAGCCAGAAGGTAACTTGGACATTGGGGGCAAAGTTGGAGCTAATAAAGGGACTCCTATTGATTATCTGACTGTGTTTCCTTTGGGCCACGCCCCGAGTCATCACACCCTCCCGGTTGTTTACCACACAACACAAAGGTGGAAATGATTCAAAACGATTCTGCACAGAGAGAATTATTCTAATTACACGCTTGGAACATTAATTATGTTTAAAGGTGAATTAAGTTGGACTGCTGTTGCTGCAGTCAGATTAACTTAGATTCTGGCATCTTCACTATGTCCCACACACGCCATTTTGTTTCTGGGAAGGACACCAGACCAATATTTGATTGCGCAACCACACTGCAAAGTTCACAACTTCCTTTACATCAGAGGTGTGTAAAATTAAAATCTTGTGTAAAATTAAAATCCTCACAAGGTGGAGTCCTCGGATGTATGGGAACTACAAGTCCCAGAATTCCAACCTTGTTAGATTTTTAAAGATCTGTGAACTTCAACTCCCGGAATGCCTCAGACAGCATTCTGGGAGTTGAAGTCCACAAATCTTAAAAGTTAACAAGTTGGAATTCTGGAACTCATAGTTTCCAGAACACATGAAGAACGGTTGCAGGAACTGGGCCTGGCTAGTCTAGTGAAGAGAAGGACCAGGGGAGACAGGATAGCAGTCTTCCAATATTTGAGGGGCTGCCACAGAGAGGAGGGAAGGGGTCAAGCTATTCTCCAAGGTACTTGAAGGCCAGACAAGGAATAATGGATGGAAACTGAACAAGGAGAGATTCAACCTGGAAATAAGGAGAAACTTTCTGACAGAAAAATCAACCCATGGAACAGAAGTTGCCTTCGGAAGTTATGGGAGCGCCATCACTTGAGACTTTCAAGAAGAGATTGGACTACCATTTGTTCGAAATGGTATAGGGTCTCCCGCTTGGGCAGGGGGTTGGACTAGATGACCTACAAGGTCCCTTCCACCTCTGATTATCTGTTAAATGCTCCTGCTTCACAGGGCCTGAACACACAGACACACGCACATACAAAATCTTCACATCCTTCTTTGTGTTCGTTTTTCTTTCCACCAGAAGAGAGAAAAAAAGACTCTGCTGTTTCAGTTTAAGCCTCCTGGAAACACAAAAGGATTGCAGAACCCAACACTGGGAAACATCAAAGCGGCTGCCGCCATGCAAAAGCACCCGAAACTGGGCCTTAAAAAGCCACACCAGCCCAATGCGCTGACGTAGGAAAGCTGCAACAAAGCCAAGCCCATTTCGGGCTGGATCAGAGTTTATGCTCAGGCAAAAAAATAAAATAAAATATAGTGTTTGCGAAAGCCAAAAATAAAAGCCCTGTGGGATCAGAGGATCAAACGAGCCCCAAATTTTGACTCACAGGTTTGAGATCAACCAGAGGGAGAATATTTAAAAAATGCCGATTTTACTTAAAAAAAAAAAAAAAATGGTTGAGAGCTACATTGCTGTGTCTGTGGTTCTCCGTTGAAGTTTCAGACCGCCAGCTTTGTGGTCCAGGCAGGCTTTCCAAGATGGCTTGCTATTTTATAAAAAATTTTAAACATTACAATCCTCACAAGGAGGAGGCCTCGGAGGTGTGGGGACTACAAGTCCCAGAATTCCAAGCTGGGATGGCAAGAGGAAGTGATGCACTGGGCGGACAGGTAGTCCTCGATGTACAACCATCTGTTTAGTGACTGTGTGAGGTTATAACTGAAAAAAGGGACTTGTGTCTGGTCCTCACGCTTATGATTGTGGCAGTGTCCCCATGGTCATGTGATCAAAATTTGGGTGGTTGGCAATTGCCATATCTACCGTACCTATCTACCAACCAATCTTTATATCTATCTACCAATCTTTATATCTATCTATCTACCTATCTATCTATCTATCCATCCATCATTTATCTATCTTGGATATATACATCAATCCATCCATCGTATCTACCTACCGTATCTACCTACCTACCTATCTTTATCTATCATCTATCTATCTCTATTCATCCATCCATCCATCCATCCACCATATCGCCTGCCTGCCTGCGTAAAAACCAAGCCCCAAAATACATACCTTCCAGCCCTAAGAAGCACACTTAAGCACAGTAATACCTGCAGGCTTATACTGGCATCAGAAATTCAAGGCATCTTGTACACACACACATATACACAAAGCTCAGTATCCCCTCTGGCAGCTGATTTTCAGCTGTTGCCGTTGTTTATTTAACTGATGGCCAATTCTGGGTCCAATAAAACAGCAAAGAGGGGGCAACAGTTGTTGTGCAGAGTGGAAAATGGACGAAGGGGGGAAAAAAAAGAAAAGAAAAAAAGAAAAATGCAAACCGTTTTCCAAACGGCTTCCCAGCTGTTGAAAAAAAAGCAAAACAAAAATGCAGATGGAGGCAGACAGAGGGCATTTTCCTCTTATCGTTTCCCATTAATACGATTATTATAGTTCCTCGCCCAGCCAGATGTTCAGATTGGTTCAGGTCATTGTTTTTTAAAAAACATTTTTTTTGGTCCCACATTCCCAAGGACCGGCTGCGGAAGGTGTTAACACAGGTAGTGTCAGCGTTCCAGAAAACTTCCACTCCAACCAATAACCGCAAGACAGACATCCTCTCCATAGTTCCTTTTATTTATAATGTTTATAAATATTTATTTATAAACTGGCACATCTGGGGAATCCCGAATCTGAAAATTCCAGGCTTCCTAGCAATAAGTAAAAACTACAAATCCACCCCCTGCACCCATCATTGCATCACATGCCCCAATCACCATCCGTCCCAACTTGAGACATCTTCTCACACAGGTGCAGAAATAACATGACCTTGACTTAGCAGAAAAAGTGCTATTATGTCTCATCACATATACTCCAAGAAATTCCCTCCTCCCATTTTCCCAGACTGAAGAATGTGGAAGCGCCTGGTGCTAATATGGCTTCCAAAGCTGACAGGTAAGTCCCTGACTTAACAACCGCAATGGAGCCCGACATTTCTGTCCCTCGGCGAGACGGTTGTTAAGCAGGGGTGGGATTCAAATTGGTTTACCACTGGTTTGGTGGGTGTGGCTTGGTGCGTGCGGGCGGGCGGGGCAAACAGCTTTCCTCCCGACCTTCTCCCACACTCTCCCTGTCTCTTCAACAGCTGACGTTGCAGCAACCGGCTGTGCTACCACGATGCAGCCGAGCGTCAAAAGCAAGAAATAAAGGTCAGTATGCAGCTGGGGCAACCCAAAGGCAGAAACTCAAATTAAATTTGGTTTAAGGGTGCCCCAATTGGCAGAGGCAAAATGACAGCCCGTCTCTGCTGGGTTCCTGCCTCAAGTCCCCAACACACTGAGAAAAGTAGAGAAAAGGAAAGTCCTGCACTTAGACAAGAAAAACCCAAAGGACACATACAGACTGGGTGAAACCAGGCTCCATAGCAGGAACTGGGAGAGGGATCTCGGAGTCTTAGTGGACAACCAGCTAAAGAGGAGCCAGCCGTGTGCAGCGGCAGCCAAAAAAGCCAATGCAATTGTAAATTGCATTAACAGAAAGATACAATCAAGATCAAGGGAAGTACTAATACCACTCTATAAAGCCTTAGTAAGACCACACCTAGAGTCCTGCATCCAGTTTTGGCCACCACCCTATAAAAAGATATTGAGACTCTAGAAAAAGTACAGAGAAGAGTAACCAGGATGATTAGGGGACTGGAGGCTAAAACACATAAAGAACAGTGGTAGGAACTGGGCCTGGCTAGTCTAGTGAAGAGAAGGACCAGGAGAGACAGAATAGCAGAGTTGCAATATTTGAGGGGCTGCCACAAAGAGGAGGAAGGGGTCAAGCTATTTTCCAAGGCACCCGAAGACCAAACAAGGAATAATGGATGGAAACTGAACAAGGAGAGATTCAACCTGGAAATAAGGAGAAACTTTCTGACAGTGGGAACAATCAACCCATGGAACAGAAGTTGTCCTCGGAAGTTGCGGGAGCGCCATCACTTGAGACTTTCAAGAAGAGATTGGACTGCCATTTGTCAGAAATGGTGTAGGGTCTCCTGCTTGGGTGGGGAGTTGGACTAGATGACCTACAAGGTCCCTTCCAACTCTGATTATCTGTTATCTGTTAATTGCTCCTGAATGTGGAGGTTCTGCTACGGCATGGATTCCGGCATTCAGAAAAAGAGGAGAAGCTGTGTAGAAGAGGCAGCCCTTCAACCACACCACTGTGTAGGGACGTGATATTCCACAATATCCGTCCAACTTTCCTAAGGGTGCCTTCCAAAACTCACACCACCCAAAACAACAGCAAAAAAAAAAAAAGAGAAAGAAACTTGGACAGATGTTTTCCCACGGTCATCCGGGTGGATGAAGTGGAAAAAAAAATTATTATCTGGCAGAGACCTCCCTATTTATTCTTCCTCCCCCCCACCCCACAAAAATCAGATTTTTCACACGCGTCCCATGGGAATGGAGTAGGGAATAATAATTTAATGGTATTAATTACACTCCTCACTTGGAGACGGTGATTCAGTGTTTTTCAACCTGGATTGCTTTGAGATGGGTGGACTTCAACTCCCAGAGTTCTCTCACACAGCATACTTTAAGGATGGACTTCAACTCCCAGAATTCCCTGATCAGGACATTTTAAGATAGGTGGACTCCCGGAATTTCTTCTTCAGCCAACATGCTTTAAGAAGGGTGGACTTCAACTCCCAAAATTCCTCAATCAGCATGCTTTAAGAAGGGTGGACTTCAATTCCCAGAATTCCTCAATCAGCATGCTTTAAGAAGGCTGGACTTCAACTCCCAGAATTCCTCAATCAGCATGCTTTAAGAAGGCTGGACTTCAACTCCCAGAATTCCTCAATCAGCATGCTTTAAGAAGGCTGGACTTCAACTCCCAGAATTCCCCAGCCAACATGCGGAGGGCGAAATTCAAAATTCCAAAAATTCTTCCAATAATACGTTTTAAGATGGGAGTAATTCAACTCCCAGAATTCCCCAGGCAGATTTGCTGCCTGGTGAATTCTGGGAGTTGAAGACCACTCATCTTAAAGCATGCTGACTGGGGAATTCTGGGAATTGAAGTCCACTCACCTTGAAGCAACTTGGGCTAAAAACCCTGCTCTGTCATATCCCTAAAATGTGGGTAGGGCCTTTTTTAATTGCAGCTGCTCAAATTAAAACCAATTTTAAACCTGCTCTCTCTCCTATTATGCTACCTTTAGGCAAGTAGCAACAATCCTCTGGTCAATTATCCTATTTACATTCCTTCAAGTTTGGCATGCACGGACTTTATCCCTTTTGATTGTGATGATATTAGAGCAGTTCGGTTGAATTCCACTATTTTTTTTCCCCTCTAGGCAAGACACGGGATCCCCGAATCACCATTTTGGAGAATAACTCAAGAGGTCATCCAGTCCAACCCATTGCAGTGTCTCTCCTTCCCTTGATCAGGGCCTATTAATCCGCTGATCTCCAATTCTCTATGAATGTATTATGGTTTATTTTGGATTGCTTTCAAAAAAAAAAATAAGGCTGGGTTGGCCAGAAGTGGATCCGTATGAAATTGCAGCTAGTCCTTGACTTATGTCCACAACTGACCCCCAAATATGTGTTGCTAAGCAAGACAGTTAAGTGAATTTTGCCCCCACGTTTTGCCCAGTTATTAAATGAATCACTCTGGTTGTTCAATTAGTCACACGGTTGTTCAGTGAATCTGGCTTCCCCATTGAATTTGCATGGCAGGAGGTCACAAAAGGGCATCACACGACCCCTGGACACTGCAACCGTCATAAATATGAGACACTTGCCCAATGTCCAAATTTTAATCATGTGATTTTGCTGAAGTATTAGAAACGTTGGCTACCTGGAGTTACCTGTACATGGTAAAAAAAAAAAGGCAGCGTATAAATCTCCAGATTAACTCCAAATTAACAGAGTTGGAAGGAACCTTGCGGGTCATCTAATCCAACCCTGCTCCCTGTCCAAATCTTGATAGATAAATAAATAAATAAAAATGAGTTAAAACTGACAGGTAAAAATGCAAAGGGTTTCCCCAATGCAACTCTGCATGAATTTATCAAACTGAGTATTATCTTTTTGCATTAAACAAGCCGAGATGGCTGAAACTTCTGCCGAACCCAGCAGTTAGTCCTCGATTTACAACAGTTCATTTAGTGACCATTCAAAGTTACAACGGAAATGAAAAAGTGACTTGGGACCCTAGTTCACACTTATGACCATTTCAGCATCCCTTACGGTCACATGCTCAAAAATCAAATGCTTAGTAATTGACTCATATTTACGAAGGTCACGTGATTCCCCTTTTGTGACCTTCCAGCAAGCCAGATTCACTTAACGACCGGGTGACTGACGTACGAACGGCAGTGATTCACTTAACCACGGAGGCAAAAACGGTTGCACAATGGAGCCAAAACTCACTTAACAATTGTCTCGCATTGCCACAGAAATTTATTTGGCACAGCCCAAATATAGGGAAAGAAAAGATTCACTTAAACAACCGTTGTTATTAATTTAAGAACTGGGATGATTCACTTAACAACGGAGGCGAGAAAGGTCGTAAAACTGGGCCGCAAAACTCACTAATGTCTCACTTAACAACAGAACTTTTGGGCTCCATTGCGGTCATAAAGCAAGAACTACCTATACGGAGACACAGGCGGAGTGCAGAAGAGCCCACCCTCAAAAAAGGAAGGCCCCAGCCCCCCTCTGCAAGAGACACCGTTCTTGCCCCAAGGTGCGGTATCCGATGTGGCAACTCCTGTGGGCAGGAGGTTGAGCGTGGCACAAAGCTTCCTCTTAAAATGTGTGCTTTCCAGGCAAAATAAAAATTAAAATAAAAAGCAGGAGTATAACCTTTGAGAAGCATTAAAGCAGTGCTTTTGAAAGCTGCTTAAATTATCCAAAATTGGATAAAAGTGCTTCCCCCACCACCACTATTGGAAAATGACACACGAATCCATTAGCCACCACCCCAGGGAGACTTAAATGGACTTCAAAATTGCCACATGTATGAATATCTATCTATCTATCTATCTATCTATCTATCTATCTATCTATCTATCTATCTATGTCTGTCATCTCTCTCTCATCTATCTGCCGCCATGCCTATCATCTCTATCATCTCTGTGTCTATCATCATATCTATCTACCTACCTACCTACATCTATCATCTCCCTCTCATCTATCTGCCTGCCTACTTCCCTATCATTCATCCATGTGTCTGTCTATCATCTCTCTCTCTCATCTATCTGCCTCCATGCCTATCTCTATCATCTCTCAGCCCACCTGCCTACCTATCATCTCTATAATCTCTCATCATATCTACCTACCTACTTACCTATCTCTAACATCTCTCTCATCTGCCTGCCTGCCTGCCTCTCTATCATCTTTCTCTCATCTCTCTCATCTATCTGCCTCCATGCCTATCTTTATCATCTCTCAGCCCACCTGCCTACCTATCATCTCTATAATCTCTCATATCTACCTACCTACTTACCTATCTCTAACATCTCTCTCTCATCTGCCTGCCTGCCTCTCTCTCTATCATCTTTCTCTCATCTCTCTCTCTCTCTCATCTATCTGCCTGCCTGCCTCTCTATCATCTTTCTCTCATCTCTCTCTCTCTCATCTGCCTGCCTGCCTCTCTATCATCTTTCTCTCATCTCTCTCATCTATCTGCCTGCCTGCCTATCTCCCTATCCTATCTCCCTATCCTATCTCTCTATCTATCCATCCATCCATCCATCCAATCATCTTTGCATTATTGCCAAAAACCGATGATTCATTGAAATGCCATCAAGGTCATTCAACACTGTTCAATTTTACACTACAGGCTGTCCTTGAGTTATGACCATTTGTCCAGTGACCTTTCAAAGTGACTAATGGCTGGTCCACAGAGTTTGATAAGACTTTGTGAGAAGCGGTTTCGGTCATACAGGCAGTTCTTGAATTACAGCCACCATTAAGCCCAACATTTCCGTTGCTAAGCAAGACGGTTGTTAAGTGACTTTTGCCCTGTTTTATGACCTTTCTGGCCACAGTCATTCGGTGAATCACAGCCATTGTCAACATGGTTGTTAAGTGAATCTGGCTTCCCCATTGATTTTTCCTGTCAGAAGGTTGCAAAAGGGGATCACGTGATCCCCGGGACACCCCAACCGTCATAAATATGTGTCAATTGCCAAGTGGTTAAATTTTCATCAAGTGACCATGGGGGATGCTGCAACGGTCATTAAATGTGAAAAATACTCATAGTCGTTTTCTTCAATGCCATTGTTAATTTCAAACGGTCGCTAAATGAATTGTTGTAAGCTGAGGACTATTGGGAAAGGAGAAAAAGTTTGGGGAGCACTGGATTCAAGGAAGATTCCCCAGATGCTACCAGTGGATTTAAGAAAGGCACAGGGTGGATGATATAAAAAGAACTGCGTGCATTTGTATTTAACCCATAATCATGAGCACTAGAAACCTCTTGTTTGGTTTTTTAAGTAGTATTATCTATAAGTCAAAGGTACCACAGCTTGATGTTCTTTGTCTGCGAGCCTGGAGAAAGAAACTAGTTCAACTCTTCACCCTGCATCTAATTTTTGTCCACACCAAAACCTACACATCCCAGCCAGTTTGGAGATCTATTCTGTGCATAATTTGAGAAAAATGTACAGTATTTACCTCAAGCACTGCTACTAGATAGAGAAAATGGTGTGCGTGTGTGTATGTGTGTATGTATATATATATATATATATGTTTTCTTAACTTTTTGTGGGGACTTACATGTATGGTATTTAGCTTTGTTCAGGTATTTTCCCCCGTCATTAGTTGTGCTTTTAAAGTTGTAGCTATATACACACACACACCCCTCTCTTTTTCTCTCCCTCTCTTTCCCAAGGGACCATTTTGTGTCTGTCTACTTTTGGGGAAAAAAAGGGGAAAAACCTCCAAACAAGTGAGAAACTGACTGTTTTAAAAAGGAAGAGATTGAAAGGCATTTGGTAAACAAAGGAGCACAATACGCACCTCACACACTGACATATTTTGAACAAGCTAAATTAATTCTTATATAAAGCTTCCATTTTGCGCCCTCTCCCCTCCCTCTCCCAGGCTCCCCTCTTCCTCTTTTCCCACAAGCAGAGCTATAAATATTAACCGGGTAAGAAAAATGATAGAATATTCTGTCTTTGAGAATTGAATACTGCTTTTCACAGACAGCCAAGGGCCTAATGTGAGGAAGAAAAGAAGGAAGGAGATTGATGGCAGGGAGAAGAAGGAGGGAAGGAAAAAGGGAGAGAGAGAGGAAAGGAAGAAGTGGGTGGGGAAAGAAAGAAGCAAGGAAAGGCAAAAGGAAGGAAAGAAAGAAATAAAGGAAAGAATGACAAAAGATAAGAGGAGGAAGTAAAAAGGGGGAAGGAAGGAGAGAAAGAGGAAAGGAAGGAAGGAAGATCAGAAAAGAAGGAAAACAGGAGGAAGTAAAAAGGGGGAAGGAAGGAGAGAAAGAGGAAAGGAAGGAAGGAAGATCAGAAAAGAAGGAAAACAGGAGAAAGTAAAAAGGGGGAAGGAAGGAGAGAAAGAGGAAAGGAAGGAAGGAAGATCAGAAAGGAAGGAAAAGGAGGAAGGAAAAAGGGGGAAGGAAAGTAAAAAGAAAGGAAAGAAGGAAGAAAAGGATAGATAAAGAACTGGAAGAGGAGATGTGTTTGATGGGCAGGGAAGAAGCAAGAGATTGATGGGGATGGATAGATAAAAGGAAAGGAGGGAGTGATGATAGAAGAAAGGATGAGGAGCAGAGAAGTCCCCCCTTTTCTTTTGCTCAAACGTTCAACCCTTCCGAGCGACAAAATCATATCCAAATACTGAGGGGAAGAAAAAGAGAGAAAAGATTGCTTTAAAAGAATAACTCCAATAAAGCCCCAAGCGACACCCTTTCAAATCCTTTGTCCCTCCTCTCTGGCCTTTCTGGCTTCCTCCCCCCCAACCAACCTTTTGGGTCTCCCACCTCTTCTTCCCAGAACAAAGCCAGTGGAGGTGGGGGCTGAAGGCCAAGCAACCCCTGGCAAACTCATAAATCACAACTCTGTAAACAAAACCGCCCCCCTTCACACAGGCCTGTGTGAAGGATCCACACAATCCAGCATCTCTCCATGCAATTGCAGGCCTTGGATGGAGGCACCTGTCAGGTCTCAAACCTTTTCTCCGGGACAAGATTTGCCTACTTCTGCACAGGTAAGGCCACCTGGCCCTCTGCAAGTACACCTGAAACACACAAGAAGCAGCCTGAAGCCTGCGGGTTGTGTTTTTTTTTTTTTTTTTAGGGACTGTTATTTCAGCCACAAAAGGGCAGGAAATTGAAGATCAGTGACAATCACAGGCATCTCCCGAATTTTTCTCTCTCCCTCCTCTCCCCCTCCCTCTCCTTTCTCCCTCTCTCCCACTTTCTCTTCTCCCTCTCCTTTTTCTTTCTCCCTCTTATCTCCCCCTCTCCCTCCATCTCTTCTTTCTCCCTCCCTTTCCCTCTCCCTTCTCCCCCTTTCTTCCTCTCTCTCTCCCATTTTCTCCTCTCCCTCTCTCCCTCTCCCTCTCTTCCCCACTCTCTCCTTCTTTCCCTCTCTTTCTTTCTCTCTCCCTCACATACATACACACACACACAAAATATAATATGAAAGGCATATTATCCATTTACTTCAACTCACACCCTAGACCAAGGGTCTTCAAACTTGGCAAGTTTAAGACTTGTGGACTCCCAGAATTCCTGAGCTAACATGACTAGAGGAGGATTTCTGGGAGTTGAAGTCCACAAGTCTTAAAGCTGTCCAATTTGAAGACCTCTGCCCTAGACCAGTGAAAACAAATCATTTATTGCATTTTGCACAGCCACCAAAAAAGTTTCCTTATAGTAAGGCTCAAAGGGTCCAACTCTTAGCCGCCACCAGGATCCACCAGACTTTCTCTACCTGTATAGGTAGTCCTTGACTTACAACCAAGATAGCTGCTATGTGACTTTTGCCCCATTTTACAATTTTAAGTGAATCTGGCCTCCACACTGACTAGGCTTGTCAGAAGTTTGCAAAAGGAGATTACCTGACCCTGGGAAACTGCAACTGCCGTAAGTATGAGTCAGTTGCCAAGTTTCTGAATTTTGATCACGTGACTCTGGGGATGCTGCAACAGTCATAAGTGTGACAAACGGTCATAAGTCACTTTTTCTCAGTGCCGTTATAACTTTGAATAGTCACTAAATGAAATCGAGGACTCCCCCTCATCCCCAACCAATGTGGCTTTTGTGGCTGGGGATGATGGGAACTGCAGTCCCACAGAGCCAAAGGGTGGATGGATAGGAATCAAGAACTCTCAACCCAGCACTCTGGAAAAGTTTATACCCTCCTTCCTAGAAAACTCTTCCTTCTAACATTTAAATGTCTGTTGGTTTGTTCAATTCTCAGTAACTTTATCTGCCCCACTTTTCTTGGTCGCTGAAATATTTGTGATTTTGTGAATCACAACGACACAGAACAAGCTTTTGCATTCAAAAGTTGAAAAGGCTTGGATTGCAAAGAGCAGATTCCTATTTGCTCAGGTCCATCAGGATTCAGAAGATTATTTTGGGTTAAATAACTCACTTCTAGTGTTTAAATCAGGGGTCTTCAAACTTGACAGCTTTAAGACTTGTGGACTTCAACTCCCAGATTCCTCCTCTCAGTCATGTTAGCTCAGGAATTCTGGGAGTTGAGACCCACAAGTCTTAAATTTGCCAAGGTTGGTAGACCCTTGGTTTAAATCAATGTTTCTCATCCATGGCAACTTTTAGACGGTTAGACTTCAACTCCCAGAATTCTCCCAAATGGTTGGGGAATTCTGGGAGTTGACGTCCACTTGCCTTAAAGTTGCCACGGTTGAAAAAAAACTGATTTAAATCCAATCAACTAGTGATCCACCATCTTTTGTTCGTTAATAGCTGAACAAATAACAGAAAGAATTTAAGATGCTGGTTGGAAGAGAAGAAAGGAAGCGGGGAGGAAATCAGTCTCCAGATTTTAAGCAAAATTTCCAACATTTTATTTGTATACCCACTCACCCTTCTCAGCCTTGCTGGAAATGTAATGCAACCCACTCCAAATACATCCAAAGGATCAAATTCATTTCTGTGGTTGTTGCTAATATGTTTTGCAACAAAACCCATGAATCCACGCCAGGCCCAATGAAACAAACCCTTGTTATTTTGCAAAAGAAAAAGAAAAAAGACTCAAAGAAAGAACACACACACACACTGCACAGAATACAGAATCCTGCAATCAAAATGCAAAAGTTTTTTTTTTCCTCCACTTGGTTGCAAAACCTCTTTTGTTTCTCCCCTCCACCTCCTGGAATTTGGGATATAAATGAGACAAAAGAGAACAAAAACAACAGCCATCACACATGGATTTTCCCAAAGAAGAACTCATCTTTTTCTCTTAAACCGAACAGAAGTAAAACCAAAAGACAAAAACCAAAAGGAAAAGAAAAGAAAAATAAAATAAAATAAAAAGGCAAAGAAAGAAAGGAAGGAAGGATGATAAGAAAAGATAAATGAAAAGAAGAAAAGCAAATGCAACCAACTAAAAGAAAATTAAAAAAAAAATGGGCCGCAGGAAGTCCTGGAGACCAACCCTCCCGAGTTTATTTTCTGCAAAATCATATTTTGATTTCTAGCACTGGATGGCTGAATCCAGGGAAGAATCCAGGGAAGAGAGGGCAGCCACCGTTTTTTCTGCCCCCCCCCCCCACATATGCAAAATGTTAACTGTCTCCTTTCTCCAGCTTGAAAGCAGGGGATTGGTTTAAAAAAAAAATGGATGAGAGGAGAGGAATGGAGGAAAAACTGGAAAGAAAAACACAAACGGGGAGAGAGAAAGAGACAGAGAGGCCTGGAAGAAGGCAGAGGCGAAACGGTTCCTGCCTGCAAGGGAGAAAAAGTGGGGGTAAAATTTTGCAAAATTTCTGCATCTCGCAAAAGAGAGAGAGAGAGAGGAAAAAAAATGAGTTTGTCGGCCAAAGAAGTGAAAGGACAAAGAGCATTTTTTTAAAAGTATTTTTTTTTTTTTAATTCAACGCGTTCTCGGTTGCAAGAGGACTTTTCTCCCGGATCATCTTAAATTTCCCAACGGAAAATCCAAAAAGTTTGCTTTGGGCAAAGCAACAACCCAACCCAACTGGGGAAAAAAAAAGTGGGGGTACAGGGCAGGGACACCCCCCCCAAAAAAAATTTCTTACTTAAAACCCACCCACCCCCAAAAAAGGGGAGGAGGAGGAGGAAAAACACCCTTTCTGGATGGCCTGAGGATCTCCCATCTGCTTCCAATTAGAGAGGGAACACCCTCAAATTTCCAAAGAAAAGGAGAAACCGGATTGAACGCCCGGGCTGGGGGCCTCCCCTAAAATCCGATTTGATTCCAGGGAGCAGCCCCATTTTTAAAATAAATAAATAAAAACTTTGCAAAGGGAGAAAACGGGACGATATAGAGAGAGAAGCGGCTCAGGGAGGCGCTGAAAGAAGCAGGATTCAAGGCAGAACCAAAAAAAAAAAAAAAAAACCCTTAAAAATTAAATATAGATATAGATATTTCAACCCAAATATCGTGATTTTTCAGCGTCCACTCCCAAGCCAGGAAAGATTTTCGTCCCCCTCCCTTCTCCTGCAGAGATCTAAGCCACAACGTATCTCTTTTATATATATATATATATATTCCCCAAAACAAAGCAACCATCAAAGCAACACAAAGTAACTTATTCTCCAATTTACCCATCCAGCCGCAGAGCGCGGGGTCTTCTCGGCCCCTCCAGCCTCGCCAGAAAAAGCAAACAACCTCCTATAGTTCGGGTTAATCCAACTTTTGAAGGCGAAGCGAGTGGGAGGAGCTTGCAGGGGGGCCCCATGGAGAAGGGGAGCGAGTGTGCGGGGGGGGGGAGACAGCCAGGGAGGGGGGGAAAGGGAGGGGTTTGGTTTTTCCTAAGGGAGGCACGTAAAAGATCCCAGCAGTTAAGTTTGCCATGCGGGAAATATCCGATTTTTTTTTTTTAAAAAATATTGCATTTACAGGGATGAGACATTTTTAAAAAAGGAAGGAAGGAAGGAAAGAGAAAGAAAGAAGGAAAGAAGGGGAAGGGAAGGAAAGAAGGAAGGAAGGAGAGAGAGAGAGAGAGAGAAAGAAAGAAAGAAAGAAAGAAAGAAAGAAAGAAAGAAAGAAAGAAAGAAAGAAGGGGAAGGAAAGGAAAAGGAAAGGAAGGAAGGAGAGAAAGAAAGAAAGAAGGAAAAAGAAAAAAGAAAGAATGAAGTGGAAGGGAAGGGAAGGAAAGAAGGAAGGAAGGAGAGAGAAAGAAAGGAAGGAAGGAAGAAGGAAGGAAGAGGGAGGGAAGAAAAGAAGGAAGGAAGGAAGGAAAGACAGAAAGAAGGAAAGAGAAAGAAAGAAGGGGAAGGGAAGGAAAGAAGGAAGGAAGGAAGGAAAGAGAGAGAGAGAAAGAAAGAAGACAGTAAGAGGAAGGGAAGGAATGAAAGAAAGAAGGAAGGGGAAGGGAAGGAAGGAAAGAAAGAAGGAAGGAAGGGGAAGGGAAGGAAAAGGAAGGAAAGAAGGGGAAGGGAAAGAAGGAAGGAAGGAAGGAAAGAGAAAGAAGGAAAGAAGAAAGAGAAACAAAAAAAAAGAGGAAGGGAGGGAGAAAGAGAAAGGAAAGAAGGAAGAAAGAAGAGAAAGAAGAAAGGGAGGAAAGAGGGAGAAAGGAAAGAAGGAAGGGAAAGAAGGAAGGCGAGAAAGAAAGAAGGAAAGAAGAGAGAAAGAAAGAAACAAAGGAAAAGAAACAGAAAAGAGGGAGGGAGAAAGAGAAAGGAAGGAAGGGAAAAAAGGAAGGAAAGAGAAAGAAAAGAAAGAAAGAAAGATTTCCTAATTGGGTTTCGCTCTCTAGTCTAAAACTATAGGTAGTCCTCTATTTACAGTCACTAGGGAGGCTCCCAAATTCCTGGGGCTAAGCGAGGCGGTTCTTAAGTGAATTTTGACCCATTTTACAAACTTTCTTGCCACAGTCATTAAGTGGATCACTGCAGCTGTTAAGTGAGTCACAGGGAATCTGGCTTCCCCCATGGGCTTTTTGCTTGTCAGAAGGTCGCAAAAGGGGGAATCGCGTAACCCCAGGACACTGCGACCTTCATAAATATGAGTCAGTTGCGCCGAGCATCTGAATTTCGGTCACGTGACCACAGGGATGCTGCAACAGGGATGCTGCAACAGGGATGCTGGAACAGTCGTAAGTCCCTTTCTGCAGTGCTGTTGTAACTTCAGTCACTAAACAAACTGTTGTAAATTGAGGACTACCTGTAGTCTTTTTTGCAAAATCGGCAACGTGAATCTGGGTGGACTTCAACTCCCAGAATTCCCCAGCCAGGGTTTTCTGATTTCCTCTAGTGGCAGGAAATTCCAGAGGCTTTTTCCATACTCATCTGCCTGGGGAACTCTGGGAATTGAAGCCCAACACATTTCAAGTGGCCAACTTTGGAAAAAAAAAAACCACTGGTTTAGTCCCAGACTTCTCTGTTGAATATTAATCCAGTGGTGGGAGGTTCCAGGAACTTTTCTGCACTGGCTGGGGAATTCTGGGAATTGAAGTCCATCTGTCTTCAACTTCCCACGGTTGAGAAACACGGCTCAAACATATGGAGGCTCTTCTTCATCTGATCAGCGCTCAACTGTGTGATTCAGGCCTGGTCTTGTACATCCTGCTGCAGCTCAGAGTGGCAAGCAGACTTTTTGGATGGGGATGGGAGACTACCAGGAGATGCCAGCAGGCACATTCCATTGGGAAGCCGAACATTTAACTCAGAAGAAGCGAGAGCCACCTCTCTTCGGTAAGTTATGAGTAAAAGTACAAGATACACAACGTACAATATACAGAAATGGCGTAACCAAAGCAATCTAGAACTGAACACACTCAAAACCGTAGAAATGGTGGTGGACTTTAGAAGAAACCCTCCCATACTACCACCTCTTACAATGCTAGACAATACAGTATCAACAGTAGAGACCTTCACATTTCTGGGTTCTATGATATCACGACCTAAAATGGACACCTAACATCAAAAACATCATCCAAAAAGCACAACAAAGAATTTTCTTCCTGCGCCAACTCAGGAAGCTCAAACTGCCCAAGGAGCTGCTGATCCAGTTCTACAGAGGAATAATGGAGTTTGCACCTCTATAACCATCTGGTTTGGCTCTGCAACCCAACAGGGCAGACACAGACTTCAGAGAGTAATTAGGACTGCAAAAAAAAAACACTTACTACCAACCTGCCTTCCATCAAGGACCTGTGTACTGCACGAGTCAAAAAAAAAGGCTGTGAAAATATCTACAGACCCCTCACATTCCGGACATAAACTGTTTCAACCCCTACCCTCAAAACGAAGCTATAGATCACTGCACACAAGAACAACTAGACACAAGGACAGTTTTTCCCCGAACGCCATCACTCTGCTAAACAAATAATTCCCTCAACACCGTCCAACTATTTAGAAAGTCTGCACTATTACTATTAATCTTATTACTCCTTATCACCCATCCCCTCCCACTTGTGACTGTAGGACTGTAACTTTGTCGCTTGTATCCTTACAATTTATACTGACTGTTTCCTAGTATGATTTAATTGCTTATTGTACTCTCTGACTACCATTAAGTGTTGTACCTGTTGATTCTTGACTCTTGACAAATGTCTCTTTTATGTATACTGAGAGCATTTGCACCAAGACAAATTCCTTGTGTGTCCAATCACACTTAGCCAATAAAGAATTCTGTTCTATTCTATTCTGTTTTCTATGCTATTTTCTATTCTATTCTCTATTCTCTTTTCTATATTCTGTTCTCTATTCTCTTTTCTATTATATTCTCTATTCTCTTTTCTATATTCTGTTCTCTATTCTGTTTAATATTCTATATTTTATTCTATTCTATCTTCTATTCTATCTTCTATACTATTTTCTATTCCATATTCTATTCTATTCTATTCTATTCTATTCTATTCTATTCTATTCTATTCAATATTCTATTCTATTCTATTCTATGTTCAACTGAATGCGCAGGCTTCGGGAATTGAACTGGATTTGAGGTTTTAGCAAAATTTGCAACATCAGCAAAGTTTGGCCAGGGAAGGCAATTGAGGGGAGGGGAATAAAGGGCAGTATATCCTACTCTGGAGTTGTTTTCCCCACATGCTGCTGGGGAATCCTGGAGTTGAAGTCCACCCCTCTTAAAGCATTCAAGCAACATGGTCGTTAAGTGAATCTGGCTTCCCCATTGACTTTGCTTGTCAAAAGGTCGCAAAAAAGGAACACATGACTCCCAGGAGACTGTGACCGTTGTAAGAATGAACCAGCTGCTGAGTGTCTGAATTTTGTTCACAGGATGCTGCAGTTGGCCATAAGTGTATAAAATGGACATCAGTTGTTGTTTTCAATGCTGTTGTAACTTTGAACGGTCACTAAACGAAGAGTCATAAGTTGAGAACTACGGGGTCTATAAAGTTAGATTGCTATTAGTTGCCCACATCTTATATTGTCATCGAAAATCTTTCTCTCCTTTGGATGAATGGAGTGATTGGATCAGGGGTGGGATTCTACTGGTTCGGCCTGCTTCGGGTGAACGGGTTGCTCTGAGGATCAGCTGTGAGTGAACCAGTTCTCTCCAATGATCGGCTGTTGGGCCCACCTGCCCACCCATGTTCTTGTCCATGCTGTATATCCTGGTTTTCAAACTCAGTTGATTTGCGCATATCAGCTGTTTAACACACAGAGATTGCTAGAGAAGGTCGGTAGCAAATGCTCGTGCAAAACACACATTCACTGAACCGGTTGTTATACTGGTTGAATCGCATCCCTGGATTGGATGGATGATAGATAGATAGATAATAGATAGAGATGGATGGATGGAGTAAGTAATGAAAGAGGGGGGAAAGAGAAAGAGAAACACACAGAGAGAGAGAAAGTGAAAGAGAGAAAGAGGGAGAAAGAGAGAGAAAAGAGAGATAGTAAGTGTGAGAGAAAGCGAGGGGGGAGAAAGAGAGAGGGGTAGAGAAAATGAAAGAGAGAGAGAAAGTGGGTGTCTATGTGTATATGAGAGAAAGAAAGAAGGGCAGAGAAAGAGAAAGAAAGAGGCAGAAAGGCAGAGAAAAGAGAGAAAGTGAGTGTGCAAGAAAGCAAGGGAGGAGAAAGAGAGGGAGAAAGAGAGGCGGCAGAGAAAGAGCAACTGCCTTCTCTTTGCTGATGATGTAAAGCTATTCAACACCACAGACAATACTGCTACCCTTCAAAAAGACCTTGACTATGTGTCAGAATGGTCAAACAAATGGCAACTTCAAATCTCAACAAATAAATGCTCTGTCCTATATATTGGCAAAAAAATATATATCAGAAAATAAAATACAGGCTGAATAGTCAAGACCTTGTTGATGACCCAAACTGTGCCAAGGACCTTGGAGAACCCATCCCAAATGATCTAAGTGCTAGAGCCCACTGTAACTACATAGCCAAAAAGGCATTAAGAGTCGTGAACCTAATTCTACGTAGCTTTTTCCTCTGGTAATATCACACTACTAACTAGAGCATACAAAACATTTGCTAGACCAATACTTGAATAAAGCTCATCAGTCTGGAACCCACATGACGTATCTGATATTAACACAGTTGAGAAAATCCAGAAATATTTCCACAAGAAGAGTTCTCCACTCCTCTACTCGTTGCAGAATACCTTATGCCACCTGACTTGAA
Organism: Hydrophis major; assembly: GCA_033807585.1. Taxonomy (NCBI): domain Eukaryota; kingdom Metazoa; phylum Chordata; class Lepidosauria; order Squamata; family Elapidae; genus Hydrophis; species Hydrophis major. The sequence goes on from CM066328.1 coordinate 7,219,234, forward strand.
ATTCTAGACCTAGAAAACCTAAAACTACGCCGCCTTCGGTCCGATCTAAGTATAGTATATAAAATCATACATTGCAATGTCCTACCTGTCAACGAATACTTCAGCTTCAACCATAACAATACAAGAGCACATAATAGATACAAACTCAAGGTTAATTGCACCAAACTCGATTTCAGGAAATACGACTTCAGCAACAGAGTGGTCAATGCCTGGAATACTCTACCTGCCTCTGTGATTTTTTCCCCAAACCCCAAAAACTTTAACCTTAGACTGTCTACTATGGACCTCACCCCTTTCCTAAGAGGTCTGTAAGGGGCGTGCATAAGTGCACCAATGTGCCTACTGTCCCTGTCCTCTTGTTTCTTTCTTTTTTTCTTATATGTACCCATGTATTCATGACTGTTTTTATTTATACCTATTATCTGGTAAGCAACTGACAAACCATATAAATAAATAAATAAATCAGAGTCACTTTGTGTGACTTGGGAATCTATGCAAATTTGTTCAAAGACAATAAAGACAAAATATATGTTGATGTTCCCCTTCCTTATACAAGAAGCAACTGGTGGAAACTGATTAAGAAGAGAAGCAACTTAGAACGAAGGAAAAATTTCCTGACAGTGAGAACAATTAATCAGTGGAACAACTTGCCTCCAAAAATTGTGAATGCTCCAACACTGGAAGTTTCAAATAAGAGATTGGACAGCTATTTGTCTGAAATGGTGTAGGGTTTACTGCCTAGAAGACCTCCAAGGTCCCTTCCTTGTTATTCTATACTATTCTTCTATATTTGAAGGTTCAGAATGGGTCAAGCGAGAGGGCAATTGGATTTGTGTTAAAAACAAAAAACCCAGCCCTAGGAACAAAAGAGAGAATGTAAATGAATAACGGTGGAACAAACGCGATCCTTTCTTTTTATTTATTTTATTTATTTGCATTGCCTTTCAACCTGGGAAAAGACAGAGAGAGTGAGAAAGAGTTTGGCCTTCGGCTGAAAAAAATTAGCCACTTCAGACACTTGGCTGACGTCTCCAAAATCCTGCATTCCTTGTTTTGGTCCCTTTGAAGAGGGTGTGTTATGATGTTTATGTGTGTGTTTATGAGAAAGGAGGGGGGGAAAAAGTACCTGCAGGCAAAACCACGTATATTACATTCCTCCTATTTCCCCTCCTACATTTTCTTTTTGTTTTGTGCCTGTTCCTGAATTAAGGACAGAAAGGGAAGGCTCTTAAAAGTGAAGTCCAAGGCAGCTTTAATTCTGGCACAGGGAAACACATTTCCACCCATGCCATTAAGTGTGCAAAGTTGCTGTGTGTGCAAGCACGAGGATCAAGCTGGTTTGATTGCACCCCGAGGCGGAAAACGAATCCCCTCATCTGGGTGCAAAACCAATTTAATCTCTAACTTTGTTACCTCATCCTGGCTCCAGTGGTGGTATTCAGCCGGTTCTGACCAGTTCTGGAGAACTGGGAGCAGAAATTTTGACTGGTTCGGAGAACTGGCAAATAGCACCTCTGGCTGGCCTCACCCCTCCCCTTCCAGGAGCCCCCCCAACAGGGCCCTATTTGGGCTGCCAGGAGGCTGCAGGGAGGCCTGCTAGGCCCAAAACAGGGCGGGGGGGGGCACTTCAAGGGAGAAAGTAAGCCTTGAAGGGAGAAAGAAAGAAAGAAAGAAAGAAAGAAAGAAAGAAAGAAAGAAAGAAAGAAAGAAAGAAAGAGGGAGGGGAGAAAGAAAGAAAGAAAGAAAGAAAGAAAGAAAAAAAGAAAGAAAGAAAGAAAGAAAGAAAGAAAGAAAGAAAGAAAGAAAGAAAGAGGGAAGGGAAGGGAGAAAGAATGAAAGATAAGAAAGAGGGAGGGAGGGGAGAAAGAAAGGAAGGGAAGAGAAAGAAAGAGTGAAAAAGGGAAAGAAAGAAAAAGAAAGAAAGGGGAAAAAGAAAGAAAGAGAAAGAAAGAGGGAGGGAGGGAGGGAAGGGAGAAATAAGGAGGGAAGAAAGAAAGAAAGAAAGAAAGAAAGAAAGAAAGAAAGAAAGAAAGAAAGAAAGAAAGGGAGGGGAGAAAGGAAGAGAGAGGGAGGGAAAGGAGAAGGAAAGAAAGAAAGAGGGAAGGGAAAAAGAAAGGGAGGGAAGAGAGAAAGAAAGAGAGAGGGAGGGGAGAAAGAAAGGAAGGGAAGAGAAAGAAAGTGAAAAGGAAAGAAAGGGAGGGAAGAAAGAAAGAGAAAAAAAGAGGGAGGGACGGAAGGGAGAAATAAAGGAAGAAAGAAATAAAGAAAGGGAGGGGAGAAAAGAAGAGAAAGAGGGAGGGAAAGGAGAAAGAAAGAGAAAGAAATGAAAGAAAGAGAGGGGGAGGGGAGAAAGAAAGAGAGAGGGAGGGGAGAAAGAAAGGGAGGGAAGAAAGAAAGAAGAAAGTAAAAAAAGAGGGAAGGGAAGGGAAAGTGCATGAAATATGGGACTTCGAAACTTTTCCTTGCACAGAAGGAAACTAAAAATATCTCCTGTGCGAGGAATATCAGAGGGGGAACGAGCGAGCTCCTTGCCAAAACTGCAATGCAGGCAGTCCTCGACTTACAGTGGTTCATTTAGTGACCTTCAGAGTTACAACATCCCTGAAAAGAGTGACTTACGACCGTCATTCCCACTTGCGACCGTGGCAGCATCCCCGTGGTCAGGTGGTTTACATTTGGACGCTTGACAGCTGACTCGCATTTACGACAGTTGGAGGTGTCCCAGAGTCACGCGATCCCCTTTTTGAGACCTTCGGTACAAGCCAAGTCAACGGGGGAAGACGGGCTCCCTTAACAAACGCGACTCTCATTGAAACCGCTGCAGGGATTCGCGTCAACCAACAGGGGCCAGAAAAGCCGTGAAATGGGGAAGAAACTCACTGAACAAATGTTCTCGCTTAACGACATCCATGTGGCAGCACGGTTGTGGTCATAGGTTGAAGACTCTTTGTACAACCTCAATCTTACATAGAGGTAGTCCTTGACTTACAACCAGTTTTGACTTACAATCAAAAATTTCAGTATTTCTCTGCCTGGTTGCTGGGTGGGCGTGGCCTAGTCGGCCTCCTGCACCACGTGGTAGTGGGTGACATTTTTCCCCTCCCCGGGCTCCGGAGGCTCTCTGGAAGCTGGAAACAGGCCCATTTCCGGCCTTTCCGAACGTCCGGGAGGCCCATTTTTCACCGTTCCTGAGCCTCCACCTGGAACCTGCACTTGCCTGCATCCAAAACGGGGCCCTGTGGGGTCTCCGGGGAGGGGCAAAGTGGGCGGGGCCAGCCAGGAGTGGGATTTGGGGGCTTCGCCGAACAGCACAGAACCTTAGCTAGGGGATCTCCTGAACCCCCCGTGAGCCCCCAGCAGCCCCATCACTGCTTACAACCGTTCATTTAGTGACAGTTCCAAGTCATAATGGCGTTGGAAAAAGTGACTTACTACCTGTATACGCTACCTGCAGGGGTGGGATTTCAATTTTTTAACAACCGGTCCTGTGGGCGTGGCTTTGGTGGTGGGCGTGGCTTAGGTGGTCACGTGATTGGCTGGGCGTGGCCAACTCAATATCACTCACATCGAGGCACGCATCTCCTTGCCTGGCCTCTCGTGACTGTGGGGATGCTGCAATAGTCGTAAGTGTGAAAAATGGTCATAAGCCACTTTTTGCAGTGCCATTGTAACTTGGAATGGTCCTTCCACACAAGCAAAGGACCAGCAAAGGAGGGGGGAAAAAACTCCAGAGAAATTCCTGAGACAGGAAGTCTAGTCCTGCCAAGAATGTAATAAGGGTTAAGGGAGAGGCAGTTTCTGTAAGCAACACCAGAATGTTTCCTTCCTGCCTTCCTTACAGGATTAGGCCAGTAATTTCTTCTAACAACCGGTTCTCTGAACTGCTTAGAACGTTAACAACCGGTTCTAATGAATAGGTGTGAACTGATAGAATCCCACCTCTGGCTACCTGTATCACTAATCCTCGCACTTATGGCCATCGGAACAGCTGTCAGGATTCCGGCATCTACCCCCATTTAATTATGAATCTTGAGCCCAATTTCCAAAACTTCAAAAGGATTTATTGGGAGTTAACATGTCTGGCACTGCCTGGGTGCAGCCGACTCTGAGACATATCATTCATTGTCACCCTTGACCTTGGTTCCCCCCAACCGCCTGGGTGTATCCTAATTCATATCCTCCAATGGGACACCTCCATAGCCCAGAGTCATCAATCATGCTCTCCAGTTAGAATTTTGCACTGCAGAAACTTCAGTCACCTAGTTACAATTTCTGAAAACATTTATAGAATGCAGTTTCAGTTTGCAAGCTGCTGCACTGCTCCTCCTCCCTTTCTGTTGGCAGCTCTAAAAAGATCAGAGAAATATTTTATGAGTTGACAACAGCTTGCAGTCACATGATTAAAACTCAAGACACTTGGCTACTGACTCATATTTATGACAACTGCAATATCCCAGGGTCCAGAAGCGGGTATTTAGCAGGTTCTGACCAGTTCTGGAGAACCGGTAATGGAAATTTTGAATAGTTTGGAGAATCGGCCAATCCCACCTCTGACTGGCCCTGCCAAACCTATCTCTTCTCTGCCTCCCATTGAGTCCCAGCTGATTGGTTGGGTCTCCTTTGGTGGCCCTGCCCAGGAGAACGGAGCTGGAAAGCAGGTTAGTGGGTTGGGGGGGGAATCGGGATTTTGCAGTACCCACCAAGCCACGCCCAGAAAGCCACGTCACGCCCACAGAACCGGTAGTAAAACTTTTTGAATGCCACCACTGCCAGGGTCACATGATCCCCTTTTGCGACCTTCTAACCAGCAGAGTTAGTGTGGGAAGCCCGATTCACGTAACCACCGTGTAGCTAACAACAATTGCAATGACTCACTTAGCAACGGTGGCAAGGAAGGTCGTGAAATGGGGCAAAAATCACTTAACAAGGCTTAGCCACGGAAGTTTTGCCTTCAATTGTCCTCTTACACTGAGGACTTACAGTGCCGTTATAACTTGGAACGGTCACTAAAGGAACCATCGTAAGTCGAGGCCTACCTATAACCGGTGGAACAACCTGCCTCCAGAAGTTGTGGGTTCTTCACTGGAGGTTTGGCGTGTTTTTTTTTTGTTTATTTTAAAGGAAGAGACTGGACAGCCATCTGTCTGAAATTATAGTCTCCTATCTGAGGACGAGATTGGACTAGATCAGGGGTCGCCAACCTTTTGGACCTCAGGGACCACCAAACTCATCATTTTAAATCCCGCGGACCAGAGACCCTGGGAAAATCCCCCAAAAAGTCTGCAGGAAAATTCCACGTTTTCCTACCGATCGAACATTCTTCATTTGGGATTGCAGGATCCCAAATAAATCGCTGCTCCGTTCTCAGGGAGAGAGAGAGAGAGAGAGAGAGAGAGAGAGAGACTTTTGGCTTCATGCAAGGAAAGCAGCAGAAGTCTTTCTTGCTCTGCCCCAAAACTCCACCAGGAATGAGTGAGACTTGTTGCGCCAGCGCAGCCTCTTGGAGCAGGAGGCCTTGCAGGGTCCCAAAGACTCGTTTCTGGCGGAGTTTGGGGGAGAGAAAGACAGACTTCTGCTGCTTTCCTTGCATGCAACCAAAAGCAGAAGAAAAACGAAGCGGAAAGAAGCAGCCCGGTGGCCAGGCTAGGCATGTGGGGTGTGTGGGGCAAGTTTCCCCCCCTCCGTCCTTTTCCCCCTCCCCTCACTATCCCGTGTTGTTCGCAATGCAAAGCAACGCAAGCCTTGTGTTCCTGCGACAGCCTGGATTAATTGCTTGGGGCGGGGGACATTTCCCTGCGGACCACCAAAATTTTTCTCAAGGACCACCGGTGGTCTCTGGCCCACCGGTTGGCGACCCCTGGTCTAGAAGACCTCCACAAGGTCCCCTTTCCAACTCTGTTACTCTGAACCTGAGATTCCGCATAACGGTTTGCAGAGAATCAGATGTTGGCAGTTGCCCAAGAACACAGCACCGACTCCAGGGAAAATGAGAGGAGAACGGAGAAAGGAAAATTTATATCTCAATTAAGGCCAAGAAATGAAGCTGGGAATTTGCATATGCTTGTTGGATGGCCAGCTGATTAGAGGATTGCAGGATAATTATTATTGCTAATATATTGTTTCCGTACGGGTTGTCCTAAATGCAGCATCCAGGTCCTTTGAGGGAAGCATTTATTTAACAAATTTCTACGCAGACGCTCATCTTCATCAAAGTTAAACTGGGGAACAAAGTCCATCGACCTACTACAGTTCACTTAGTGACCATTCGAAGTAACACTGTCGCTGAAACAAGTGACTTGTCATTTTTTCACCCTTAAAACGACCGTTGCAGCATCCACCACAGATCAAAATTCTGACGCTTCTGGTTCATACTTATGACGGTGGCAGCGTCCCGGGGTCGTGGGATCCCCTTTTGTGAACTTCGGACAAGCAAAGTCAACAGGGAAGCCCGATTCTCTTAACGATGGTCTGACTCACTTAACATCCACAATGATTCGCTTAACCGCTGTGGCAAGAAAGGTCATAAAAATGGGGCAAGACTCACTTAACAACTGTCTGGCTTAGCCACAGAAATGTTGAGCTCAGGTGTGGTCGTTAAGTCGAGACTTAACAACTTATAACGGATCCTCATACATACGACCATTGCTTCAGGCCCCCCCTTTTTTGCTATGGTCATTAAGTGAGTCCTATGGTTGTTAAGTGAATATGGCTTTGCCCCCACTGATATTGCTTGTCAGTTGAAGGGTCATCAATGATAAATCACTGCCGCTGTTAGGTTGATAACATGGTCGTTAAGTGAACGTGGCTTCCGCATTGACTTTGCTTGTCAGGTCTCAAATAGTGACCACATGACGCTGCAACCATCATAAATATGAGCCAGTCACCAAGCGTCTTAATTTCAATCTTGTGACCACCATCGGGATGCTGCAACGGTCATTAAATGTGATGATCGGCTTTAAGCCACTTTTTCAGCATTGTTCAATGAACGGTTGTAAGTCGAGGACTACCTATACTACCCCTACTAATACTACTTCTTGTTTTGGTTTTTTTTTCTTTTTATAATTTAAGGAGGTGAATATAATGTTTCCCAATCACTTTCTTCACAACAACAACCCTGTGAAGTAGGATGGATTGAAAGGGACGTGTTCTGACCTAGGCTTCCTTAGTGTGATGACCCTAAGTGAGGCACAAAGGCAACACAGTTAGATAATCAATAGGAGTCCCTTTATTATCTCCAACTTTGCCCCCAATGTCCAGGATAACTTTGGCTGGAGAAAAACTCTCCCAGGAACAGCCTTTGGCTGCAGAGAATCAAGTCCAAAACAAGGTACACACAAACTGTAACTTGAAGTCCAAACAAACCAAGCTGAAGTAATTAGTTTGGCAGGGCAGGAGCAAGAATTTCAGACTTGAAAGCACTGCAAAACTCACACAGTTGGAAAGATGCCTGGAATCCAGATAAGCCACGACAATACAAGATAAATTCACATTTGCTCCCAACAGCTTGCTTGCACATAGCTTTCACAGTGTTCCCAGCCACAGCTAATGAAGGGAATCAGGGCCTTTTCCTCCCCCGTAAGCCACGCAACCACGTTGCTCTTTTCTTCATTCCTCCCTGCGTGCCCTAGGATGAAGAAAGGGTGGGCCTGGGTCTTCTTCTGAACTCCCTCTCCTTTGTTCAACCTCTCTCCTGTTCTGCCCAGCCGGACTTTGCCCTTCTCCAGTTTCCTCCACAGCCACCGGAGCCACACTCCTACTCCCTGTCAGTTGTTCGGCCTCCCCTTCGGAATCAGATTCCGACAGGGGCACAACACTTAGAAAGCATAAAACACAATCTTAAGTCCTGGCAAAACCTCTTTTTATTTCCACAGCTGTGAATTACGTTCATTCACAGCCTGCCAGGCTTCACAAACAGTCTTTCAGGGGTATGTTTATAAACACCCACCTTCTCGCACTTGGAATGTGGCCAGAGAACTAATGGTCAGACGCAGGGCAAGGCCAAACTTGACACAGAGTCAAACACAACTTTTCAAAGCTTGAACCGACTGGACTAACTAATTGCTTCCTGTAAAAGCTCACGTCCCGTTCACTCCTTTTATGTCCTATGGGAGGGGACAGTCATCTCTGAGATGTGGCCTTTCTCCTGTTCTGACCAAGGCTTCCTAAGACTGCAATTAAGCACACGCTTAGTCCAAACAACTCGTTTTATTTCAACGCTGGGATTTATGTTCATTCCCAGCCCGTAATGAATCCCAAACAGTCCCTCGAGATAAGCACCCACCTTTCTCTCCTTTGAATTGCTACCAACAACTAAAGTCCCAAAGTAACTATAAAAAACCAATTGAAGTACAAGGTCCACACAGAGCTTCAAGGTTCAATCCGAACAGAGCAAATGACTTTGCTTCCTGCAAAGGTTTCTTCATCTTTGCCTGTCTTTTATACCTTAGGGGAGGCGCAATCACCTCCCAGCCTTCCTCCCGAGTTGCTCCTTTTGTCTCAGCTGCTCTTGCCTTTTAGGTGCTCTGCACACACACACACACACACACACACACTGGGAACAGGCTCCCCTTGTTCTTCTGCCTCGCTGCTGCCAGACTCTGGAGGCTCCGGAGTCAGCACGTAACTCCCCATCTCTGTATCGGACGCAGGATCCTGGTCCAAATCCTCCCCAGACTTCCAGACTGGTCCCTGTTCTTCCCCACTGTCCAATTCCGCTGCGACTGCACAAGCTGCCGGCGAACCACAACAACTCCTGAGTCCACCCTGCTTTCTCAATTGTTCTTTTTCTTCTGGTATCCCTGAGCATGCGCAGGCTGGGAACTGGTTCCAGAAACTCACCTACCTCACTGCTGTCTGAGTCTGAAGGCAGCTGCTGACTGCCAGCCTGCCCTGGCTCTATCCCTGGCTCCGATGCAGAGCCCTCTGCCGGGCCTGCCTCAGGCTCCAGAACCGGCCCAGGTTCCTCCACAACCTCCTCACACTGTCCGATTCTACTGCCAGCTCCATCAGCCACCGACAGGCCGCAACAGGAAGTTTGAAAATTCGCATAGGAAGTCCTTGACTTACTTACAGGCCCAACTGAGCCCAACATTTCTGTTGCTATGTGAGACATTTCCTGATTACGACCTATTTTTTGCCACAGGGGCCGGTTAGCTCAGAGTCGGCTAGCTGTCAGGATTCCGGCACTTAACCCCATTTAAATCACGAGTCTCGAGCCAAACGTCCAAAACTTCAAAAGGATTTATTGGGAGTTAACATGTCTGGCACTGCCTGGGTACAGCCGACTCTGAGACACATTATTTATTGTCACCCTGGACTCTGGTTTCCCCCCACCCCTCTGGGTGTATCATAATTCATATTCTCCAATGGGACACCTCCATAGCCCAGAGTCATCAGTCATGTCCAGTTAAGAATTTTGCCCGGCAGAAACTTCAGTCACCGAGTTACTATCTTTGAAAACATTTACGGAATGCACTTTCGGTTTCCAAGCTGCCGCATTGCTTCCCCCTCCCTTTCTGTTGGCAGCTCTAAAAAGACCATAGAAATATATTTTAGGAGTTGACGCACAGTTGTTAAAAATATCACTGCTGTTGCTAAGTTGGTCACACGGTTGTTAAGTGAATCTGGCTTCCTTGTGGGCTGCGCTTGTCAGACATTCGCAAAAGGGGATCGCGTGACCCTGGAGACACTACAACCATCATAAATAGGAGGCAGTTGTCAAGCGTCTGAATTTTGATCACGTGACCACAGGGATACAGCAACGGTCATAAGTGTGAAAAACGGTCATAAGTCCCTTTTTTCGGGGCTGCTATAACTTTTGAACGGTCGCTAAACAAACTGCTATAAGTTAGAGGACCACCCGTAGTTAAAAACGATCACCAATATTTTCATAGCTGAAAAACGCCTGCTTTAAAAGTCTCAGCCAAAAAACTTTTGTCTTTTGAAGTATTTTTATTTTCTGAGACCAATTTATCTCCCTGCCTGGAGCAATTATTTTTTTTATTATTCCCTGAAATTAAGCCAAGGATCATTTATTAGGCTTACATTAGCGACATAAAAGTAGATCAGATTAGCTATCTCTGCGTTTGAACTTATGTTATGAAACCTATTGAGGCTTGTATTTTTTTTTTTCCAAGGCTTGGGCCTTAATTAATTTCCCAGAGAGAACAGGCTCGAATTTTCCTCACGGAATAAAATGAAAGAAGGTATTTTTTTTTTTCTTCAAAAATCTATTTCTTTCCCTTGTTCCGGCTTCTCCCTTTTTAAAGGGATTTTAAACTTTTGAGAGTTGGTCCCAACTGCAAAGATTTCGTCTTTTGCAAAATGCAGAATGGCATGAGAACCAATGTTCTTTTTCCCCATGCGTTGGCAGCTAAAAAGAAACAGGAAAAAGGCCTGGTCAGTGGCCCTGACTTCAGAGCTCAGAATTCAGATAACAGATAATCAGAGTTGGAAGGTACCTTGTAGGTCATCTAGTCCAACCCTCTGCCCAAGCAGGAGACTCTACACCAGGGGTGTCCAACCTTAGCAACTTTAAGCCTGGAGGACTTCAACTCCCAGAATTCCCTAGCCAACTGGCTGGGGAATTCTGGGAGTTGAAGTCCTCCAGGCTTAAAGTTGCCAAGGTTGGACACCCCTGCTTTGCACCATTTTGAAATTTGAACCTACACCCTCCTCCATCTTCCCCTTACCCCTGTAAAGGCAGCAATTTTAAGGGGTGCCCATGTATAGTGTTGTTTCAAGTTCCAGAAAGACAAGGCTACGGATTGTCCTTGATTTACAACCCTTCATTTAGTGACTATTCGAAGTTACAATGGCACTGGGGGAAAAAAAAGTTATTTATGGCCGTTTTTCACACTTACGACCGTTTGCAGCATCCCTTTGGTCACATGATCAAAATTCAGACTCTTAGCAACTGACTCGTATTTATGATGGTTGCAAGGTCCCGGAATCACTTGACACCCCCCGCCCCTTTTGCGACAAGCAAAGTCAACAGGGGAAGCCAGATTCGCTTAACGACCGTATAACTAACAACCACAGTGATTCACTTCACAACAGTGGCAAGAAAGGTCGTAAAATGGAGCAAACTTGACTTCACCACGGTCTTGCTTAGCAATGGAAATTTTGGGCTCCATTGTGGTCGTAAGTTGAAGACTACCTGAACAGGCTCATCTGCCAGCCATCTCCTCTCCCCCGCCAAAATATAAATCCCGAATTCCAACCAATGCCAAAACAAATTAAAGTCTGCCGTGATTGCAGATGCATTAACGGATGTATCCATCTCACTCCAAATTGCCCATCAAGGAGAAATACCCCCATACCCCCATGATCCAGAATTAAAATGAAGTCCTAGGCTGCATAAACAGAGGGAGAGAATCAAGATCACGTGAAGTGTTGATACCACTTTATAATGCCTTAGTAAGGCCACCCTTGGAATATTCCATCCAGTTTGGGTCGCCACGATGTAAAAAAAGATGTTGAGACTCTAGAAAAAGTGCAGAGAAGAGCAACCAAGAGGATTAGGAGACGGAAGGCTAAAACACATAAAGAACGGTTGCAAGAATTGGGCATGGCTAATCTAATGAAAAGAAGGACTAGGAGGGACAAGACATCCATCTTCCAAGATCTCAGGGGTTGCCACAAAGAAGAATGGATCAAAAGCTATTTTCCAAAGCAGGACAAGAAGCAATGGATGGACACTAATCAAGGAGAGAAGCTAACTGGGAGAAATTTCCTGAAATTGGAACAATTAAATCTGTGGAACAACTTGCAACCAGAAGTTGTAGGTGTTCCAACACTGGAGGATTTTAAGAAGAGATTGGGCAATCATTTGTCCAGAATGGTAAGGATTTCCTACTTGAGCAGGGGGTTGGACTACAAGACCTCCAAGGTCCCTTCCAACTCTTTTATTCAGAAGAGAAGGACTAGGGATTACATGAGAATGGAATAGAATAGAAAAGAATAGAATTACAGAATAGAATAATATAGAATAAGGTAGGATAGGATAGGATAGGATACTTCATTGGCCAAGTGTGATTGGACACACAAGGAATTTGTCTTGGTGTAAATACTCTCAGGATACATAAAATAAAAGACACATTAGTTAAGAATCAAGAATCATAACGTGCAGCACTTAATGATAGTTATAGGGTACAATAAGCAATCAAAATCATGCTAGGTAACAGTCAATATAAATCGTAAGGATACAAGTGACAAAGTTTCAGTCCTACAATCACAAGTGGGAGGGGATGGGTGATAAGGAGTGATGAGAAAGTTAATAGTAATTATAAAAATAAATAGTCATAGTAATTATTGCATTATTCCAGCATTTGAGGGGCTGCCACAAAGAAGAGGGAGTCAAACTATTCTCCAAAGCACCTGAAGGCAGGACAAGAAGTAAAGGATGTCACTAGTCAAGGAGAGAAGCAGCCCAAAATTAAAAAGAAATTTCCTGTGAGGGCAATTAATCAGTGGAACGACTTGCCACCAGAAGTTGTGACTGCTCCAACAATTGAGATTTTTAAGAAGAGATTGGGCAACCATTTGTCTGAAAAGGTTTCCTAGCTGGGGGTTTGGATTAGAAGACCTCCAAGTTTCCTTCCAACTCTATCATGCTGTTATTCTGAATGATATTTTTGTCTGAATTAAAGCTCCTGGGGTGTGTTCCTGTTTTAGAGCAGTAGGCAGCTCAGAGGTGGTGCCACAGCTTTGAATGCTGAATGCTTAGTCTGATGTTTTTTTCCTAACCTGGCTACTTTAAGAAGGGTGGACTTCAACTTCCAGAATTCCCCAGGCAACCATTCTGGGAGATGAAGTCCACCCATTTTAAAGCTGTCAAGCTGGGAAAGCACTGGTTAGTTTCAGAGTTCTCTGTTGAATGTAAACGAATTCCAGGAAGTTCTAGAGACTTTTCCCTGCTGGCTGGAAAATTCTTAGAATTGAAGTCCACATATCTTAAAAGCTGCCAAGTTGCAAAACACTGTTTTAGTTCCAGAATTCTTTGTTGAATATGAATCCACTGGTGTGGTTCCAGGTACCTTTCCACACTGACTGGGGTATTCTGGGAATTGACGTCCACCCATCTTAAAAGTGTCAAGTTGGAAAGACTGGTTTCCTCACAAGATTATCTCCTGAATATGAATCCAGTGGCAGAAGGTTCCAGGGAGCCTTCTACACTGACTGAGGAATTCTGGGAATTGAAGCCCACCATTTCAAAGTTCCCAAGCTGAAAAAAACACTGATTTATTCTCAGCGTTCTCTGTTGAATATGAGTCTAGTAACAAGAAGTTTCAGAGATTTTTTTCAGAGTAACCAACCGAGTTCAGAGCTAACATGTCTTCCAATTTCTCCGATTTTGAACCTTCAACAACTATTCCTTTCTCTCCCAAAGAGGAGAAAATCCCTTTCTTGCAAAGTCCAACCTCCAAATCATTTGGTTTTTAAATTACTAATGCTGGGAAAATGATTAACAGTGTGGGAGAGGAGAAAAGGAGAGTGAGAGAGGAGAAAAGGAGAGTGAGAGAGAGTGGGAGGAGAGAGAGAAGGGGGGGGAAGTTAGGGAAAGAAAAAAAGAGGTAGAAGAAGAGAGAGGGAGGGATAGAATGAGAGAAAAAAGGGAGAAAGAGAGAGAGAGAAAGGGAGTTAGAAAGAGTTAGGAAGGGAAAGAAAGAGAGGAAAAGAAAGAAAGAGGGGAAGAAAGAGAGGGAGAGATAAAGAAAAGGAGTCCCAGTTAGGAAGAGAGAGAGAAAGAGAGAGGGGAGAAAGAAAGGGGGAAATGGAGAGAAAGGGGGAGAAAGAGAGAAAAAGAGGAGTGAAGCGAAAAGGGAAAGGGAAAGAAAGAGAAGGGAAGAAAAAAAGAGAGGGAAAGGAAGAGAAAGATGGAGTAAGAGAGAAAAAGAGTTAGGGAGCGAAAGAAAGAGGGAGAGACAGAGAGAAAAAGAGAAAGAGGGAGAGAGAGAGAGAGAAAGGGAGAGAGGGAGAAAAGGAGAGGTAGAAAGAGAGGCAGAGAGAGAGAAATAGGTAGGGAGAAAGAGAGAAAAAGAGGGAGAGGAAGAAAAAGAGAGGAAAAAAGATAGGGAGAGTGAAAAAGAGAAAGGCGGAGAGAAAAAGAGAGAGAGAGAGAGAGGCCTCCAAGCCTTTTGCTAGCAGTGTCTGCGATCTAAATGCTTCCTTAAAGTTTCCTAAAAGCTATACTCCATTGCCAGAGTTGCAAATTAAAAGGAATAAAAAACCCCACCACAAAACGGGGAAGAAGAAGAAGAGAGAGAGAGAGAAAGAAAAAGTAAGAAAGACAGTTCAGCATTCCAGCATGTCTGTTTAATGCACTTGATCTGCTTGCTGGACGCAGGGCCCAAAGCCACTGGGAGCAGCACATAATGTCCTGAGGTTGAGCTGTTCGCCAGGCAGGGAATGTGCTGCCAAAAAACGCACGGCTGTAATCTGGATCCTGTCGAAGGAAGAGACAGAAACCCTCCAGGGGAAACTGACCATGATATTGGGATTTTTTTTGTTTTTGTTTTCTGATTTCTAAACAGCTCTTTGGACTTGGGCCTCGGCTTGCAGCTGGCATGGATCAAGGCTTTCAAAACTCAAAATAAAGTCTTCAAGCCTTCAGAAATTGTGGATGCCCCATCGCTGGAGGCTTTTAAGAGGAGATTTGGACAGCCACTTGTCTGAAATGGCATATATGGTCTCCTGTTCGAGTGGGGGGGGGTTAGACTAGAAGACCTCCCGAGGTCCCTTCCAACTCTGTTATTCTGTTATTTGTCTGGAATGGTACAAGGTCTGCTGCTATTCCGACTTTAGAATAGAATTGAATAGGAGTAGAGTAGAGTAGAGTAGAGTAGAGTAGGAATAGGAATAGAATAGAATAGAATAGAATAGAATAGAATAGAATAGAATAGAATAGAATAGAATAGAATAGAATAGAATAGAATAGAATAGACTATATGGAATAAGGATAGAAGAGAATAGAATATAAAATAGAATAGAATAAAGAATAGAGTACAATAGAATATAGAAAATAATAGAATAGAAAATAGACTGTAGAAAATAGAATAGAATAATAGAATAGAATGGAATGAAACGGAATGGAACAGAATAGAATAGGAATATAGGAACTATATGGAATAAGGATAGAATAGAATAGAATAGAATAGAATAGAATAGAATAGAATAGAATAGAATAGAATAAAGAATAGAGTACAATAGAATATAGAAAATAATAGAATAGAAATAGACTATAGAAAATAGAATAGAATAATAGAATAAATAGAATAGAATAATAGAACGGAACGGAACGGAATGGAACAAAACAGAACAGAATAAAGAATGGAATAGAATTCTTTA
Source organism: Hydrophis major (assembly GCA_033807585.1). Lineage (NCBI taxonomy): Eukaryota > Metazoa > Chordata > Lepidosauria > Squamata > Elapidae > Hydrophis > Hydrophis major. The sequence continues at coordinate 7,234,582 of CM066328.1, forward strand.
TTGGCCAAGTATAATTTGTCTCCAGTGCATAAGCTCTCAGTGTATATACAAGCAACATGTGATAAATCACTTAAAAATAAAATGTGTTTAATAATAATAGTTTATTTAATAGATTATTAATTTTATTATTAAAGTATTATTAAATTATAAATAGTATTTACTTAATAACATTTATTATTCTATGTTCTACATTTTAATTCAAACTACATAAATAAAAAAAACTCTCAAGAACTTCACCATTCACATTTTACAAAGGGTCCAGTTGTTATTTTAGCAAGCAAAGGCAAGGAAGGAGAAAAACGGACAGTTCTGAGTCCTCAATCACATGGTTGTTAAGTGAATCTGATTTCCTACAACCCTCATAAATACGAACCTGTTATCAATCTTCTGAATTTTGATCATGTGATTTAATGGACGCTGCAACAGTCATAAGTGTGAAAAGCAGTCATAACTAACTTTTTTTGAATGGTCACTAAACGAACAGTTGTAAGACGAGGAACACCTGTATGCTGACATTCTGGAGATTGAAACAGGGCATCAATTTAATCCAGAAACCCAGAAAATTTAGGTTTTTTTTAATCCAGAAAATTTCACTCAGGGCCCTTCGCTTCTCAACCCATACTGGTCTGTTTAAAAAGGATGCTGAGGACTAATATAGGGTAGTCCTCGACTTACAACAGTTTGTTTAATGACCATTCAAATACAACAGCACTGGGACTTATATACTGCTTCACAGTGCTTTACAGCTCTAAGTGGTTTCACAACAGAGTCAGCCTGTTGCCCCAACAATCTGGATCCTCATTTTACCAGCCTCAGAAGGACGGAAGGCTGAGTCAATCTTGAGCCAGTCAGGATCAAACTCCTGGCGGTGGGCATAGTTAGCCTGCAATTCTGCATTCTCACCACTGTCCGTCCTTCCTTCCTTCTTTCCTTCCTTCCTTCCTCCCTCCCTCCCTCCCATTCCACTTAGCACTTAAGACTTATATACTGCTTCACGGTGCTTTTACAGAGTCAGTCTCTTGCCCCCAACAATCTGGGTCCTCATTTTACCAGCCTCAGAAGGACGGAAGGCTGAGTCAATCTTGAGCCAGTCAGGATCAAACTCCTGGCGGTGGGCATAGTTAGCCTGCAATTCTGCATTCTCACCACTGTCCGTCCTTCCTTCCTTCCTTCCTTCCTTCCTTCCTTCCTTCCTTCCTTCCTTCCTTCCTTCCTCCCTCCCTCCCTCCCTCCCTCCCTCCCATTCCACTTAGCACTTAAGACTTATATACTGCTTCACGGTGCTTTTACAGAGTCAGTCTCTTGCCCCCAACAATCTGGGTCCTCATTTTACCCACACTCCCCTCACTTGTTGAGTTGATATATGATGGTGGCAGCACTCCCTGTGGTCACGAGATTTCACACCCTCCTTTGCCACTGTTGTGAAGCGAATCCTTTCCATCATGAAGTGAGCCTTGCAACCGTTAAGCGCATCCCAGCTTTTCCCATTGACTTTCCTTGTCAGCAGCCGGCTGGGAAACTCTCAAAATGGCAATCGCATGGATTTCCCGTCATAAATATAGGCCCATGGCCAAGCGCTCAAATTTTTTCAGGATGTTGCCATGGCCATAAGTGCGAAGAATGGTTGTGAGGCACTTTTGTCAGTTCTGTTGTGATTTCAGTTACTAAATGAATGGTTATAAATCGAGGATTACCTGTACATAAATTCAGCCTGGACCATTTCACGTCCGGCCACTTATAAGTCACAATTTCAAAGGAAGCACCAAGGTTGCACTAACGCAGAAGTCAGAAAGAGAAGTCAGAAAATATCTACAAACCCGTCATATCCTTGACGTAAACTGTATCAGCTCCTCCCCATTGCGTGCCAAAACAACGAGACACAAAGATGGGTTTTTTCCCTTGTGCCATCATTCTGCTGAACGTCTAATTCCCACAGCACTGTCTTATGTCTAAAGATATTTACTGTAGGGCATTATTATTATTATTATTATTATTATTATTATTATTATTATTTGTTAAGTTCTGCGCATGGGCGCAAGGATTGGAGACGAGACGATGAACAGTGAACTTCAACTCTTTATTTAACATTGTGGAACAGAGCAAAAACTACGGCAGCAACAGCCCTTTTTACAGGCAAGCTGCTGATCAAATAACCAATAAGAAACAGGAAGCGTTAGTTCCCTTAACCAATGAGAGAGGCCCACTAATAGCCAATCAGATTCTCCTGAACGGACCAATCAGATGTCGCTATTATCGGCCAATCAGAAGTGCAGGGTCAGAACCCTGCACTTTTCTAAAGGTTTTAATAATCTTTATTAAGCACTATTATTCATTCACTTTTTATTAATTCACAACATTATTATCATCTGAAGGCTAAAACACGTGAGGAACAGTTTCAGGAATTGGGTAGGAATTAGGTTTAGATTGGACAGCCCCTTGTCTGAAATGGTTTAGGGCAGGGGTCTCCAACCTTGGCTCCTGGAAGCCTGGCGGACTTCAACTCCCAGAGTTCCACAGCCAGCTGGCTGTGGAATTCTGGGAGTTGAAGTCCACCAGGCTTCCAGGGGCCAAGGTTGGAGACCCCTGGTTTAGGGTCTCCTTTTTGGACAGGAGATTGGATTAGAAGACCTCAAGGTCCCTTATAAATCTATTATTCATCTTTCCTACTATCTTCTGCTATTAGTGTCTTATGATTATATTTACTTTGTGGTTTGTACAGTATATACACTAAGAGCTTATGCACCAGAGACAAATTCCTTCTGGGTCCACACACGTGGCCAATAAAGAATATTCTGTTCTGTTCTGTTCTATTTTCTATATTGTATTCTATATTCTATTCTATCTGTCTATACTGTATTCTGTATTCTCTTCTCTTTATTCTCTTTATTCTCTTTATTCTCTATCAGGGGTCTCCAACCTTGGCCACTTTAAGAGTTGTGCACTTCAACTCCCAGAATTCCTCACCCAGCACTGAGCGAAAGCTGGCTGAGGAATTCTGGGAGTTGAAGTCCACAAGTCTTAAAGTGGCCAAGGTTGGAGACCCCTGGTCTATATTGTATTCTACATTATTTTCTCTTCTATCTTCTCTTCTATTGTCTATATTGTATTCTATATTATCTTCTCTTCTCTTCTATTGTCTATATTGTATTCTATATTATCTTCTCTTCTATCTTCTCTTCTCTTCTATTGCCTATATTGTATTTTATATTATCTTCTCTATATTCTATTTTATGTTCTCTCCTCCCCTCCCCTCTTCCCTCCATTGCCTTCTCTTTTCTCTCCTCTCCTCTTCCTCCTCTAACAGGCTTCTCCACCTCTCATAAAAACAGGAGTCTCGCGAGAGAAAATCAATCCCAACCACCTACAAGCACCCAGGAGGACTGGATAGTAGCGTTCAGTCTCCCAAGAAAGCTACCTATTTTCCCTCCGGAGATGCCGAAAGAGGAAACCAACCACCTGGGGGAATCTGAGGCAGACCTGACGCAAGACGAGATCCGCTCCTCCGGGGAGCAGACCAGCAAAAAACAGCATTAATTGGTCCTTCAGCGGTCCAGAACTCACGAAGGCTCGGGAGCCAGCAAGCGTTGTCAAGGCTGGTGTAACCCTGCGCTTGGTTTTTGGAGAAGAACGGGTGAGTGGATTTTTTCCCCCTCATCATGAGTGAAAGTGGGAGTGCTCCCAAGTGGTGGGAGTCTATTTTTTTTTACTACCGGTTCTGTGAGTAAGTTGAAGTAGTGTAGGGCAGGGTAAAATAGGTTGGGATGGGATAAGATATAAGATAAGATAAGATAAGATAAGATAAGATAAGATAAGATAAGATAAGATAAGATAAGATAAGATAAGATAAGATAAGATAAGATAAGATAACCCTTTATTGTCATTTTGTTCTGTGAACACTCTGGCACACATTAAAAATGAAAATTTTAACATGAAAAACAGTTGCAGGAACTGGATATGTCTAGTTTAATGAAAAGGACTAAGGGCTGACATGATGGCAGTCTTCCATTATTTGAGGGGCTGCCCCAAAGAAGAGGGAGTCCATTTATTCTCTAAAGCACTTGAGGGCAGGACAAGAAGAAATAAAGGATGGAGAGAAAGAACCTGAAATTAAGGAGAATAAGGAAAACAATTAATTTGTGGAAAAGCTTTCCTACAGAAGTTGGTGAATGCTCCAACACTGGAGGTTTTGAAGAAGAGACTGGATAGTCATTTGTCTGAAACGATATAGGATTTCCTGCCTGAGCAGGGGGTTGGACTAGAAGACCTCCAAGGTCCCTCCCAACTCTGTTATTTTGTTATTGAGACAATCAGGAAACCACGTTTCAGGAGGTTTCAGCAACCTTGCAACAGATCAGGAAATTCTCCAAGGATTGGTGCTCATCGTAGCTCTAACCGGAGCCCTTTACAAATATATCCCAGAGACCACCCAGTCCAGTGTACAGGTAGTCCCTGACTTACAACCATCCATTTAGTGACCATTCGAAGTTACAACTGCACTGGAAAAAAAGTGACTTACGGCCATTTTTTTCACCCTTATGACCATCGCAACATCCCCACGGTCATGTGATCAAAATCTAGACACCCAGCAATGGATTCATATCGTGTCCTGGGATCACATGATTCCCTTTTGGAGACCTGGTGACAAACCAAAGTCCATGGGGAAACCGGATTCCTTGAACACCTAGGCAACGAGCTTCACAACAGCAGGGATCCACTGCACAACGATGGCAAGAAAGCTCAGGAAATGGGGCAAAACTCACTTAACAACGGTCTCGCTTAGCAATAGAAATGCTGGGCTCAATTCGTGGTCGTAAATTGAGGACCACCTGTAGGTGTTGCTGCGTGTGAAGATAAGCGATCCAAATCATGACAATTTTTTCTCTCTCTTTCTCTCTGCCTTTCTTTCTCTCTCTCTCTTTCATTCTCTTCTTCTCCTTTCCTCTCCCTTTCTCTCTCCATCTCTCTCTCTCTTCCTCTCTTTTTCTCTTTCTCTCTCCCCCGTCCTCTCTCTCTCTCACTCTCTCTCTGTCCCTTTCTCTCTCTTTCTCTCCCTCTCTCTCTTGTCCTCTTTCTCTCTTCCTCTTTTTCTTCCTCTTTTCCTTTCTCTCTTTTTCTCTCTCTCTTCCTGTCTTTTTCTCTTTCTCTCTCCCCCGTCCTCTCTCTCTCTCTCTGTCCCTTTCTCTCTCTTTCTCTCCCTCCCTCTCTTGTCCTCTTTCTCCCTCTTTTTCTTCCTCTTCCTTTCTCTCTTTCTTCATCTTTCTCTCTTTCTCTCTCCCCCTTTCTCTCTTCCTCTCTTTTTCTCTTTTCCTTTCTCTCTCTTGCTCTTTTTTTTTCTCTCTCTCTCCCTCCCTTTTTCTCTCTTTCTCTTCCTTTCTGTTTCTCTCCCTCTTTCTCTTCCTCTTTCTCTCTCTTCCTCTCTTTTTCTCTTTCTCTCTCCCCCGTCCTCTCTCTCTCACTCTCTCTGTCCCTTTCTCTCTCTTTCTCTCCCTCTCTCTCTTGTCCTCTTTCTCTCTTCCTCTTTTCCTTTCTCTCTCTCTCTTCCTGTCTTTTTCTCTTTCTCTCTCCCCCGTCCTCTCTCTCACTCTCTCTCTGTCCCTTTCTCTCTCTTTCTCTCCCTCTCTCTCTTGTCCTCTTTCTCTCTTCCTCTTTTCCTTTCTCTCTTTTTCTCTCTCTCTTCCTGTCTTTTTCTCTTTCTCTCTCCCCCGTCCTCTCTCTCACTCTCTCTCTGTCCCTTTCTCTCTCTTTCTCTCCCTCTCTCTCTTGTCCTCTTTCTCTCTTCCTCTTTTTCTTCCTCTTTTCCTTTCTCTCTTTTTCTCTCTCTCTTCCTGTCTTTTTCTCTTTCTCTCTCCCCCGTCCTCTCTCTCTCTCTCTGTCCCTTTCTCTCCCTCTCTCTCTTGTCCTCTTTCTCCCTCTTTTTCTTCCTCTTCCTTTCTCTCTTTCTTCATCTTTCTCTCTTTCTCTCTCCCCCTTTCTCTCTTCCTCTCTTTTTCTCTTTTCCTTTCTCTCTCTTGCTCTTTTTTTTTCTCTCTCTCTCCCTCCCTTTTTCTCTCTTTCTCTTCCTTTCTGTTTCTCTCCCTCTTTCTCTTCCTCTTTCTCTCTCTTCCTCTCTTTTTCTCTTTCTCTCTCCCCCGTCCTCTCTCTCTCTCACTCTCTCTGTCCCTTTCTCTCTCTTTCTCTCCCTCTCTCTCTTGTCCTCTTTCTCTCTTCCTCTTTTCCTTTCTCTCTTTCTCTCTCTCTCTTCCTGTCTTTTTCTCTTTCTCTCTCCCCCGTCCTCTCTCTCACTCTCTCTCTGTCCCTTTCTCTCTCTTTCTCTCCCTCTCTCTCTTGTCCTCTTTCTCCCTCTTTTTCTTCCTCTTCCTTTCTCTCTTTCTTCATCTTTCTCTCTTTCTCTCTCCCCCTTTCTCTCTTCCTCTCTTTCTCTCTTTTCCTTTCTCTCTCTTGCTCTTTTTTTTTCTCTCTCTCTCCCTCCCTTTTTCTCTCTTTCTCTTCCTTTCTGTTTCTCTCCCTCTTTCTCTTCCTCTTTCTCTCTCTTCCTCTCTTTTTCTCTTTCTCTCTCCCCCGTCCTCTCTCTCTCACTCTCTCTGTCCCTTTCTCTCTCTTTCTCTCCCTCTCTCTCTTGTCCTCTTTCTCTCTTCCTCTTTTCCTTTCTCTCTCTCTCTTCCTGTCTTTTTCTCTTTCTCTCTCCCCCGTCCTCTCTCTCACTCTCTCTCTGTCCCTTTCTCTCTCTTTCTCTCCCTCTCTCTCTTGTCCTCTTTCTCTCTTCCTCTTTTCCTTTCTCTCTTTTTCTCTCTCTCTTCCTGTCTTTTTCTCTTTCTCTCTCCCCCGTCCTCTCTCTCACTCTCTCTCTGTCCCTTTCTCTCTCTTTCTCTCCCTCTCTCTCTTGTCCTCTTTCTCTCTTCCTCTTTTTCTTCCTCTTTTCCTTTCTCTCTTTCTCTCTTTCTCTCTCCCCCTTTCTCTCTCCCTCTCTTTCTCTCTTTTCCTTTCTCTCTCTTGCTCTTTTTCTTTCTCTCTCTCTCTCTCCCTCCCTTTTTCTCTCTTTCTCTTCCTTTCTCTTTCTCTCCCTCTCTCTCTTCCTCTTTCTCTCTTCCTCTTTTTCTTCCTCTTTTCCTTTCTCTCTTTCTCTCTTTCTTCATCTTTCTCTCTTTCTCTCTCCCCCTTTCTCTCTCCCTCTCTTTCTCTCTTTTCCTTTCTCTCTCTTGCTCTTTTTCTTTCTCTCTCTCTCTCCCTCCCTTTTTCTCTCTTTCTCTTCCTTTCTCTTTCTCTCCCTCTCTCTCTTCCTCTTTCTCTCTCTTCCTCCCTTTTTCTCTTCCTCTTACCAACCATGTTACTAACTTAATGATTGCAGTCATTCACCGTAACCCTAACACTGTAGTGGTAAAACAACTCAGGTGCTTCCAAGGGTTGTTGACCCAGCCAGGGCAGGCGGGGGCAGCGGAGGGAGGAATGGCAGGGCCTGGATGGGCCTCCTCGGCGGCTCTTCCTGAGTTCTGCAGCCCCTCCCTTCCTGATCTTTTGGGAGCCAAGCTGGGAAAGTGCAGGAATGCATCCTTGTGGTTTCCAGCTCAGATGATAGAAACCAGAAGCCAGTTGGAGTGAGAGGCAGGGAGGGAGGATGGACTGTGGTCCAAGGGCAGCTGAACTGCTGTGTTCCCTCCTCTGCTGATTAAATTCCTGAAAGGCATTGCAGGAATTGGGTAGGTCTCATTTAATGAAGAGAAGGAGCAGGGGGGACATGATATCAGTCTTCCAAGATTTGAGGGGCTGCCTCGAAGAAAAAGAGGTGGGTCAACTTGAATGGACACCTAACATTCATTTATTTTATTTTATTTATTTTGTCAAGCAAGTATTAGATGACAGGTATAAGTATAAGCATGGTTATGAACACATGAAATGGATTCGAATAAAAAAGAAACAAAAGGACAGGGACGGTAGGCATGTTGGTGTGCTTATGCACGTCCCCTACAGACCTCTTAGGAAAAAGGTGAGGTCAATAGCAGACAGTCTTAGCGTTAAAGTTTTTGGGATTTGGGGAAGAAACCACAGAGTCAGGTAGAGTACCAAAAAAGATCAAAAACATCATCCAAAAAGCACCACAAAGAATGTTCTTCCTGTACCAACTCAGGAAGCTCAAACTGCCCAAGGAGCTGCTGATCCAGTTCGATGGAGGAATGATGGAGTCTATCATCTGCACCTCTATAACTGTCTGGTTTGGTTCTGCAACCCAACAGGACAGACACAGACTTCAGAGGACAATTAGGACTGCAGAAAAAACAATTACTACCAACCTAAAAAATCTAGAACTACGTCGCCTTCGGTCCGATCTAAGTATAGAATATAAAATCATACATTACAATGTCCTACCTGTCAATGAATACTTCAGCTTCAACCATAACAATACAAGAGCACACAACAGATACAAACTCAAGGTTAACCACACCAAACTGGATTGCGGGAAATACGACTTCAGCAGCAGAGTGGTCAATGTCTGGAATACTCTACCTGACTCTGTGGTTTCTTCCCCAAACCCCAAAAACTTTAACCTTAGACTGTCTATTATTGACCTCACCCCTTTCCTAAGAGGTCTGTAAGGGGACGTGCATAAGCGCACCAACGTGCCTACCGTCCCTGTCCTATTGTTTCTTTTATATTTTTCTTATATGTATCTTAAATATATTTCTTGTATGTATTTCATGTATTCATAACTATGTTTATACTTATACCTGTTGTCTTATAATCGCTTGACAAAATAAATAAAATAAATAAACCTGCCTTCCATGGAGGACCTGTATACAGCACGAGTCAAAAAGAGGGCTGTGAAAATATTTACAGACCCCTCACATCCTGGACATAAACTGTTTCAACTCCTTCTCTCAAAATGACGCTACAGAGCCCTGCACACCAGAACAACAAGACACAAGGACAGTTTTTTCCTCCAAATGCCATCACTCTGCTAAACAAATAATTCCCTCAACACTGTCCAACTATTTACAAAATCTGCACTACTATTACTGTTAATCTTCTCATCGCTCCTTATCACCCATCCCCTCTCACTTGTGACTGTATGACTAACTTTGACACTTGTATCCTTACGATTGATATTGACTGTTTCCTAATATGATTTGATTGTTTATTGTACCCTATGACTATTATTAAGTGTTGTACCTGATGATTCTTGACTCTTGATGAATGTATCTTTTCTTTTGTGTACACTGAGAGCATTTGCACCAAGACAAATTCCTTGTGTGTCCAATCACCCTTGGCCAATAAAAAGAATTCTAATTCTAATTCTGAAGGCAGAATTAGAGAAGAAACAAGGGGTGGAAACTAATCAAGGAGGGAGAAGCAACCTGGAATTAAGGAGAAACGTCCTGGAAATGAGAACAATCCACCCATGGAACAATTTGCCTTCAAAAGTTGTGGGGGCTCCAACACTGGAGAGATACTATTTGTCTGAAATGGTGTAGGGCGGAGGGTGGGTGGGTGTCAAACTCGATTTTATTGAGGGCCGCATCAGGGTGGTGTTTGATCTGGGTGGGGCAGGTGACCGTGGCCAGCTCAATGTCACTCGTGGATGGGGCACCTATAGGGTGGCCCAAGCGCTCTGCTAATGAAAACGGGCTCCCAAGCTCCGTTTTTGGCTGCAATGGCCTCCGGCAACTCTGTCACTGAAAATGGAGTTTGGGAGGGTTGCCCACAAAGCATCTTCACTGGCAGAGGGCATTGCGGGCCCTGTTTCCAGGGCGGCACTACAGGCCAGATCGAAGCACCCTGCAGGCCGGATCTGGGCCCCGGTGCTTGAGTTTGACAGCCCTGGTATAGGGTTTTCTGTCTGAGCAGGGGGTTGGACTAGAAGACCTCCAAGGTCCCTTGCAGCTCTATTCCGATTGAATCCTAAAGCTTCTCTCTCTCTCTTTTTGATATACTCCCCCACACACACAAATTCTTCCTTTCTCCTATTCCCAGTGAGTCCAGTGCAAAGGCACAGGACCCGAAATCTGCAAAACTGGGACCATCTGCTGACCTACAAGGTTCCTTCCAACTCTGATTATCTGTTTATCTATATCATCTATCTATCTGTCTGGATGTCTATCATCTCTCTCTATATATATATATATCATCCATCTATCTATCATCTCTATCTATCATCTATCAATCAATCAATCTATCTCTATCATTTATCTATCTGTCTATCTATCTCTATCATCTGTCTGTCTGTCCACCTACCTATCTCTATCATCTATCTATATCTCTCATCTCTCTCTATCATCTATCTATCTATCTATCTATCTATCTATCTATCCATCTATCTATCTATCTATCATCTATCTGTATCTGTGTATCTCTCATCTCTCTCTATATATATATCATCCATCTAACTATCATCTCTATCATCTATCAATAAATCAATAATCTATCTATCATCTATCTATCAATCATCTATCTCTCATCTCTCTCTTTCTCTCTCTATATATATCATCCATCTATCCATCATCTCTATCATCTATCAATAAATCAATCATCTATCTATCTATCTATCTATCTATCTATCTATCTATCTATCTATCTATCTATCTATCATCTACCTACCTACCTACCTACCAGTATCCATCCATCCATCCATCCATCCATCCATCCATCCACCCATCATGTCTCTCTATCTCTCATCTATCTGCCTGCCTGCCTATCTTTTTTCTTTCTTCCCTCCCTCCCTTTGCTCTTTCTTTTCTATTTTCCTTCATTCCCCTTTCCTTTCCCAATTTTTTCCCTTCCAAGAGAAGAGGGATGGAGGTGAGGCGGCGGTATTAGATTGAAGAGCCCAAGAGAAATGGGTGGTTTGTGCAGAGGAACGGGTTTTCCTCCAGCCCTCCTCCCGCTCCCTCCTTCCCCGCCAATTCCCCTCCTCTCCGCCTTCTTCCCACCCCCTGCCCATCCTCTCTCTTCCTTCCTTCCCTCCCTCCCTCCTCCAGGCCTCCGCTATGTCCCATACGAACCTCGGGATCGCTCACACGCGCCGCGTATTTAAATAGCCCCGCGCGAGTCGCCTCGCCTCGCCTCTTGTTCTGCACGACGGAATCCGAGAACGCATCTTCCCGGAAGAGCATTTCATTTCATTTTATTATTTTGCAGTTATTTGGGAAACCTCCCCGACCCTTTTCTCTCGGACTCAGACGGCGCCACGGGCACGCAAACACACACACACACACACACACACGAGATGCGCGCACAAAAGCAGATATTTTTTGCTTCATTCAGCCTTCAGCATCTCTCACCACCTCCACCCCGCCTGCTTCTCTGCTGTAAACCACGATTTTTTTGCTCGAGGCTGGAACCGTTCGAAGAGGAGGGGAGGGAAGGAGAGGAGAGGAGAGGAGAGAAGAGGAAAGGAGGAGAGAAGGGGAGGAGAGGAGAGGGGAGGAGAGGAGAGAAGGGGAGGGGAGGGGAGGAGAGGAGAGGAGAGAAAGAGAGGAGAGGAGAGGAGAGGAAAGGAGGAGAGGAGAGAAGAGGAAAGGAGGAGAGAAGGGGAGGAGAGGAGAGGAGAGAAGAGAAGGGGAGGAGAGGAGAGGAGAGGAGAGAAAGAGAGGAGAGGAGAGGAAAGGAGGAGAGAGAAGAGGAAAGGAGGAGAGAAGGGGAGGAGAGGAGAGAAAGAGAGGAGAGGAAAGGAGGAGAGAAGAGAAGAGGAGAGAGGAGGAGAGAAGGGGAGGAGAGGAGAGGAAGAGAGGAGAGAAGGAGAAGAGAGAAGGAGAGAAGAGAAGAGAGGAGGAGAGAAGGGGAAGAGAGGACAGAAAGAGAGGAGAGGAGAGGAAAGGAAGAGAGGAGAGAAGAGGAGAGGAGGAGAGAAGGGGAGGAGAGGAGAGACTATAGAATAGTATAGAATCAAAAATAGAACAGAACAGAATAGAATAGGAGGAGTAGAAGAGAATATAGAGTAGTATAGAATAAAGAATAGAGAACAGAATAGAGAACAGAATAGAGAATAGAACATCAGAACAGAACAGAATAATAACAGAGTTGGACCTTGAAGATCTTCTAGTCTGATCCCCTGCTTAGACAGGAAACCCTATACCCGTGATGGCAAACCTATGGCACGCGTGCCTAAAGTGGGTACATGAACCCATGTCGCCTGGCACGCACGGCCTTGCCTGTTTGTCTTCCGGGTTTCTGGCAAGCATGTGCGCGTGGCGATTAGCTGTCCTTTGCCCGTGTGCCAGTGCCGATAATCGGTGTGTGCATGCATGCCAGCCAGCTGATTGTTGGGTGCACACATGCACCCAAACTGAGAAGTTCGGCTTTTCTGGAGGGCAATCCCTTTGCGCACGTGGCAGTGCCAAAAACCATCCTGGCCAGCTGATCATCAGGCGTGCATGCGCTCTAGAACCCAAAGTTCGGCTTTTCCCAAGCATGGCCTGGACAAGCATGTCTATACACAACATTTCCGCATGACTTTTTTGGCGCTCGGTGCCAGAAAGGTTCGCCATCACTGCCCTATACTATCTCAGACAAATGGTTGTCCAATCTCTTCTGGAAAAGCTCCAGTGATGGAGCATCCACAACTTCTGGAGGCAGGTAGTTCCACTGGTTAGTTCTCACTGTCAGGAAATTTCCCCTTAATTCCTGGTTGCTTCTCTCCTGGATTAGTTTCCATCTGTTGCTTCTTGTTCTTGCCTTCTGGTGCTTTGGGGAATAGCTTGACTTCCTCTTCCACTAAACAATTTAAACTATTTGCAAATCATTTAAAAACTCCCCTCCTACTAACTAGTCCGGGTAGTCCTCGACTTACAACTATTTATTTAGTGACCCTTCAAAAGTTAGAACTGCACTGAAAAAAAATGACTCATGACCATTTTTCACACGTACAACCCAGTGGTGGGATTCAAATATTGTTCCCACTGGTTCGGAGGGCGTGGCTTGGTGGGCGTGCTTTGTGCATACACACACTTTGCATCAGGGGTGGGATTCTACCAGTTCACACCTATTTGCTAGAACCGGTTGTTAACATTCTAAACAGTTTGGAGAACCGGTTGTTAGAAGAAATTACAGGGCTAATCCTGTAAGGAAGGCAGGAAGGAAACATTCTGGTGTTGCTTACAGAAACTGCCTCTCCGTTAACCCTTATTACATTCTTGGCAGGACTAGACTTCCTGTCTCTGGAACGTCTCTGGAGGTTTTTTCCCCTCCTTTGCTGGTCCTTTGCTTGTGTGGAGGGACCATTCAAAGTTACAATGGCACTGAAAAAAGGGACTTATGACCCTTTTTCACACTTACGACTGTTGCAGCATCCCCACCACAGTCCTGAAAGGCCAGGCGAGGAGATGCATGCCTAGATGAGTGATATTGAGTTGGCCACGCCCAGCCAATAACATGACCAAACCACGCCCACCACCAAAGCCACGCCCACAGAACTGGTTGTTAAAAATTTGAATCCCACCCCTGCTTTGCGTGCATGCATATGCCAAATGGACACTTTGTGCAGGTGCATAGGTGTTCTAACTCACCTCCTGCAAGCCTGCACGATCCCGGTTGCTTCAGTAGCTGCCGCGCGACGCTATTCTGTGCCACGCAAAGCGGCTGTGCTTCAAATTCAGCAGATGAAGGTGAGTATGGGAGCCCGGGCGGGCGGGTGGACCCAACAGCCGAGCAGCGGAGAGAATCGGTTCAGTCTCCGTTGCTCAACTTTCCTACCGGCTCTCCAGAACCAGTTGAATACCACCGCTGGTACCACTGTTGCAGTATCTCCATAGTCATGTGATCAAAATTCAGCCGCTTGACAACTGGCTCATATTTACAGTGTCGCAGTGTCCCGGGGTCTCATGATCTTTCTTTGAGACCTTCTTCTGACACGCAAAGGGGAAGCCAGATTCATGTAAGAATTGTGTCGTTCACAACTGTGGTGATTCGCTTAACAACTGTGGCAAGAAAGATTGTAAAAATGGGGCAAAAGTCACCGAACACATGTCTCGCTTAGCAACAGAAATGTTGGGTTCAATTGTGGTTGTAAGTCGAGGACTGGCTGCATAACTACGTGAAGGGGGGGAGGAGGAGAGGAAACTCCAGTAGCTCTGTCATGCCCCTGTTGGAATCTGATTCCGAGGGAGAGATGGAAAAACTGACAGGGAGTGGGAATGTGGGAAGGGCATAGGCCGGCTGGCCATTCAGAAGAAGACCCAGGCCCACCCCCTCTTCAACCTAGGGCACACAGGGAGGAACGGAAAAGGGAGCAACGTGAGTTAGGTAGCTTACGGGGGAGGAAAGGGCCCTGATTCCCTTCATTAGCTGCAGCTGAGAACACAGGAGTTAACTTTGCTGGAAGCAAAGTGTGAATTATCTTTGTCAAGTCTTATCTGGGTTCTGGCACCTTCCCAACTGTGTGTGTTTTGTTATCTTTTGAAGTCTGCAATTCGCTATCCTGCCCTGTCTAGTTAATTGCTGCAGAGTGGTTTGTGTTGGTTTTTATTTATAATTTAGATGTACTTTGGATTCGGACTGAATTTCTTCCCTTTAAAAACTGTTCTTGGAAGAGTTTTTTCTCCAGCCGGTGATAGCTGGGCATCGCAGGCCAAGTTGGAGGAATTAAAGGGGCTTTACCTACTTTTGTGACTTTGTTGCTTTTGTGCCACGCCCCAGGTCATCACAAGCTCAGCCAAACTCCAAATAATCATGGTGTGATGCTGAGATACGATTAAACCTGGCATCAAACTGAGGATGTTTTTTTGGGGGGGAAGATAAAGTTCTATCTGCTGGCAGCTAGATCAAAACTTTGAATTATTCAGGTTCCTAGTCCCTGTGACAGACAACCAGAACAATGTTTGGATCCTTATAGCCAAAGAGGTAACAGTGCCAGTGAATGATGGAATTGATGCTTTATGGATTCTTGGATTCTATTGTCCACAAAAAATGTTTTATTCCTTGACATGGGACTTATTTGACCAATGGTTAGATAATAAAAATAGAAGTGAGAAACATGGGGATACGAAAAAGGATTCATGTTAAAAAGGAGATTTGTTAAAGTAGGGTTAGATAAGTAAAATATTATTGTTGTTTGTTATTATTATTATTATTGAATATCAATGTGATGAATATTATTGTAAACATTTTGATGATTTCCTAAAAATAATTGCACCCAGACAACATTTTCAATTCAATTTAATTTTAGTTTAATTGAAATTGAATGTTTATATATGTTATATAAATAAAACAAATAAAAATTTTGGAAAAAAACAAACATGTTTTATACAATGATGCCCTGGCTGAGTTTTAAGAGAGGGCAGAATGGGATCGGGAATTAGAGAAAACCGGTTGGTTTTGAGCTCTGGGGGTTGGAGAAGGCGCCTGAGAACATCGCAGCAGTTAGCCAAGGACACAAACAGATGGGTAGCCAAACAAACCACTCTTGCACAGAATTCTCACTGGAGGCACAAATGACCAGCTTCAAGTTATCCTATTTTGGACCAGCGATGCAAGTGAGAGCAAAGCACCAATTCCCTGGAGGGGGTTCTGATGCTGGGAGGGGGGGGGAGAAGAGACAAAAAGAGGGAGGGAGGGAGGGGAGGAGGAAGGAGGAGAGGGGGGAGGAAAGGACAAAGAGGAAGAGGAGGGGGAAGGAGAGAGGAGAGAGGAGAAGAGCGGGAGGAGAGAATTGGAAGAGGGGAAAAGAGAGAGGGGGAAGGAAGAGGAGAGAGCTGAGGGAAGGAAACAAAGGGGGAGAGATGTGGGGAAGGAAAGAGAGCAGACAGGGAGAGGATAGAGGGGAGGAGAAAAGACAGAAAGAGAGAGGAAGGAAGGTGAGAGGAGAGAGCTGAGGGAAGGACAGAGAAGGAGAGGGAGATCTCTCTCTCTCTCCCCCTCCCTTCCTCTCCCTCTCTCTCTCTCTCATCTCTATCATATCTCTCCTCTCTCTCCCCCTCCCTCCCTCTCCCTCTATTATCTCTATCTCTATCTCCCCCTCCCTCCCTCTCCCTCTCTCTATCATCTCTATCATCTCTCTCTCTCTCTCCTCTCTCTCTCCCCCCTCCCTCTCCCTCTCTCTATCATCTCTCTCCTCTCTCTCTCCTCTCTCCCTCTCCCTCCCTCTCTCTCTCTATCATCTCTATCATATCTCCCTCCTCTCTCTCTCCTCTCTCTCCCCTCCCTCCCTCCCTCTCCCTCTCTCTATCATCTCTATCATCTCTCTCCTCTCTCTCTCCTCTCTCCCCCTCCCTCCCTCTCCCTCTCTCTCATCTCTATCATATCTCCCTCCTCTCTCTCCCCCTCCCTCCCTCCCTCTCCCTCTCTCTATCATCTCTATCATCTCTCTCCTCTCTCTCTCTCTCTCTCCCCCTCCCTCCCTCTCCCTCTCTCTCTCTATCATCTCTATCATATCTCCCTCCTCTCTCTCTCCTCTCTCCCCCTCCCTCCCTCCCTCTCCCTCTCTCTCCTCTCTCCTCTCTCTCTCCTCTCTCCCCCTCCCTCTCTCTCTATCATCTCTACCTCCTCTCTCTCCTCTCTCTCCCCCTCCTCCCTCCCTCCCTCTCTCTATCATCTCTCTCTCCTCTCTCTCTCCCCCTCCCTCCCTCTCCCTCTCTCTATCATCTCTATCATATCTCCCTCCTCTCTCTCTCTCTCCTCTCTCCCCCTCCCTCCCTCCCTCTCCCTCTCCCTCTCTATCATCTCTCTCTTCTCTCTCTCTCATCTCTCTCTCTCTCTCTCTCTCAGCTGGCAAGCTGTAGAGCAAACCCTCCGCTATGAAACTCTTTTCTACTCCCAGAGATTCTCTTGAGACCCCAAACCTCTTTTAGGACAGACATTTTCTTTCCAAAAGCAATCAATGCTTGGTTGGAAAGACCTAATTTTAACCTTGAATAAAGGACTGATGGGAAGGCTTCCAGGACCAGAAATGTCTGCACCACTAAAGAAGCTGGAAGTGCCATCAGATCTCCTTCTTGTTTTTCTATTCTCCTTCTCCACCACTCCTTCTCTTTCTCCCCGTTCTTCTCTTCCTCTTCTCCTTCTCCATCATTCCTTTCTTCCCCTCCTTTTCCTTCTTCTTCTCCACCATGTTTTCTTCTTCCTCTCCTCCTGTCCTTCTTCTCTATCATTCCTTCTTTTGCCTCTTCTACTCCACCGGTCCTTCTCCTTCCCCATCTCCTCCTTTTCTTTTCTTTCTCAATCCTTCCCTCCACCACTCCCCCTCTTCCTCATCCTTTACCTCCTCCTCCTCTCCTCCTTCTCAACCACTCCTCCTTCTCTCCGCAAACCCCGCCCACTTCTAGCACTGATGACATTACCTATTTGGGTCATGAAATGTCTGCAAGAAAATAACCAAGTTCAGAGACCACTAAGGACCCCTCCACTTCCTCCTCCTCCTCCTCCCTCTTTGAAGAATGCTTCCAACACAGATAGGTTTATTTTAGCAATTTCGTTCACACACCTTCCCTCCCAAAAGATGCTGGATGGAGAAGGGTCAACTCTCTCTCCTTCTCCCTCTCCCTCTCTGTGTATGTGTGTATGTGAAGACCTTTTCTCACTCATTCCAGAGATTGCAGGAGGTGGAAAAACAGATTCGAATGATAGAAAAGTTGATTCAGAAAAAAGGGAGAATAAGCCTCTTTTTTTTCAGTGACTGTGTTCAAACTGAGGCTAAGCCACCATCCACCTGGGATGGGGTTTTAATCTGAATCCCAGCACTGAGAAAGGGGTTGGGCTGGATGGCCTTAAGGGTCCCTTTCCCAGTTCAGTGTTGCAAGCAGATCTTTTTTATTAATTTTAATCAACATTTCCAAAGTCCTAAAGTGATTTTTCTCAACCTTGACCGCTTGAAGATGTGTGGACTTCAACTCTCCGAATTCTCCAGCCAGGTATGCCTGGCCTGGTTGGAGAATTCGGGGAGTTGAAGTCCACCCACCTTAGAAGTGGCTACGGTTGAAAAACACAGGTCTATAGGCTAGCTGGGGGATTCTAGGAGTTGAAGTCCACACACATCCTCAAGCTGCCGAGCTTTAAAAAAAAAAAAAACCAACTGCCCTAAAGAATGATCGTGAATATAAATAAACCAATTTGCTACAAGATGTTCTATATCCTTCCTTCTTTTTCCCCTTAATTGCTTGGTTTTGTTTTGTTTTTTCATTTTATAGCAGCAGATTGTATTGACCGATTTGAAATGAGAGAGGACTTTTTCCAAACATTTCCCTCCTAATTTTGTACTGTGCCTTCCTCAGTTCTTCACTCCACCTCCCTAGTTATGTTAGAGGACTGTAAAACCACTTCCTTTTTTCCCCTCAATATTCTAAAACTTCACATCTATTTTGTTCACATTAAGCTTTTGGATCTCGGCTCCCTGCCCCTAGGAATCCAGCTGCTGCCAGCTGTGGTTCGGACCTGTTTCAACTGGCTGTTGTTTTATTCATTCCCTTATTCATTCATTTATTTAAAAAAGACTTTATTGCTTATATTTGTTGTCTTATTTGATTTTTTATTTGAAAATTGTATAAAATACAATTTTTACCTAGCCAACTGCAAACAAGACAAATGCCTAATAATTATTATAATAGCTAGTTGTGAAAGCCAACCAGGTGACTTTGGGCCAATCACCAGGAGAGGGTGAGTTCTAGTCCCAGATAAACAGATACAGATAAACAGATAATCAGAGTTGGAAGGGACCTTATAGGTCATCCAGTCCAACCCCCTGACCAAGTGGGAGACCCTACACCATTTCTGACAGATGGCAGTCCAATCTCTTCTTGAAAGTCTCCAGGGATGAAGCTCCCACAACTTCCGAGGGCAACTTCTGTTCCATGGGTTGATTGTTCTCACTGTCAGAAAATTTCTCCTTATTTCCAGGTTGAATCTCTCCTTGTTCAGTTTCCATCCATTATTCCTTGTCTGGCCTTCAGGTGCTTTGGAAAATAGCTTGACTCCCCTTCCTCTCTGTGGCAGCCCTTCAAATATTGGAAGACCGCTCTCCTGTCTCCCCTGGTCCTTCTTCATATGTTTTAATCCCACTTTAGGCATGAAAACCATCTGGGTCTTTGGGCCAATCACCAGGAGACAGTGAGTTCTAGTGCCACCTTAGGTATGAAAGCCAACTGGGTGATTTTGGGCCAATCACCAGGAGACTGGGAGTTCTAGTCCTGCTTGCGCCATGAAAGTCAACTGGATGACTTTGGGCCAATCACCAGGAGACGGTGAGTTCTAGTCCCATCTTAGGCATGAAAAGCATCTGGGTCTTTGGGCCAATCACCAGGAGATGGTGAGTTCTAGTCCCACCTTAGGCATGAAAGCCAGCTTTGGACCACTCACTTTTTCTCAGACAACCTACCTCACTGGGTTGTTATGGAGGATACGGGTGAAAGAAGATGTGGTAATTATTTCCAAAGATAATAAAGGGAATAAAAATAACTAATCTAACTACTAACCGAGCAATAAAGATCTGACTTCTACGTTATATAGGTAAAATCTGATGGAAATCAAAAGCATTCAGGTGTAAGAAAAATGACAACCAAACAAAATATGGAATAGAATATTTCTATCCATTCAAAAATCCAGAGATGGCATGCTTTAGCTCAGAGCTTCTCAACTAAACAAGTGACCTATGGTCCTCACACTTATGACCAGCCCAGTATTCCCCAGGGTCAGGTGATCAGAATTTGCATATTTGGCAACCTGCATATATTACAATGATTGCAGCATCCTGGGTTCATGTGATCAGTATTTGGGACCTTCCTAGCTATTCTCCATGTTGGCTGGGGAATTCTGGGAGTTGAAATGCTGGCTGGGGAATTCTGGGAGTTGAGATGCTGGCTAGGAGAATTCTGGGAGTTGAAATGCTGGCTGGGGAATTCTGGGAGTTGAAATGCTAGCTGGGGAATTCTGGGAGTTGAAATGCTGGCTGGGGAATTCTGGGAGTTGAAATGCTGGCTAGGAGAATTCTGGGAGTTGAAATGTTGGCTAAGAGAATTCTGGGAGTTGAAATGCTGGCTAGGAGAATTCTGGGAGTTCAAATGCTGGCTAGGAGAATTCTGAGAGTTCAAATACTGGCTGGGGAATTCTGGGAGTTGAAATGCTAGCTGGGGAATTCTGGGAGTTAAAATGTTGGCTAGGAGAATTCTGGGAGTTGGAAGTGCTGGCTGGGGAATTCTGGGAGTTGGAAGTGCTGGCTGGGGAATTCTGGGAGTTGGAAGTGCTGGCTGGGGAATTCTGGGAGTTGAAGTCCACCCATCTTAAGGTTGCTAAGGTTGAGAAAGATCAAGTTAGACCCTGAACTTCTTCCTGGACTTAATTCTCTGTACCACCACAAGGAAGTTTATCCAGAGACCTCGATTTCATCTCCGCAACCCACCACCCTGCGAGGTAGGCCAAATTCAAACAAACAGATCAGCCTCAAATCAGTCAGAAAGCCACTCGTGGGTTAAATTAGAATGCGGGCCCATTTCTCTCTCCACCTACCACTGTTCTAGCCCAATTTTAACCTCATTACCACCCTAACTTTTCATTTGCGATTCTCAACACAACACAGTTCTCTGCAGAAGGAGCAGAATTGCACATTGAATCCACAGCAATTCCCTTTCTTTATTCCACCCACTTTCTCATTTTTGCTCTCTTTTCAACAGCCCATCACAGCGACATCAGCATGATAATGGCTATGCATTGATATAGAAAAATGGCTTTTTAGGAGTTGCACATTGGCTTGTACCAAATAAGATTATTTTTTTAAAAAAACAAACCCCGCTTTTCTTCTTTTTTTAAAAAAATCTCTATGCGGCTATAAATGTCCGAAGATTTGGGGCACGGATGAAGTGTCTCTATCAAGGAATCGAAGTTCAAAATAGTCGAAATATTTAGGGTTTCTTCCTGCTAAGAACCCCCTCATAAGAACTCCCCCGTGGAGCCCAAAAGTTACGTTGCTAAGTGAGAGTGTCGTTAAGTGAGTTTTGCCCATTTTACAACCTTTCTTGCCACCGTGGTTAAGGGAATTCCTGCAAGTTGTTAAGTTGGTTACATGGTTGTTCAGTGAATCTGGCTTCCCCATTGCCTTTGTCTGTCAAAAGGTCGCAAAAGGGGATCACGTAACCCTGGGGACCGTCATAAATATGAGACAGTTTGATCGTGTGACCGCAATGGTCGTAAGCGTAAAAAATGGCCTCCAATCAACTTTTTCAGTGCCCTGGTATAATGGTCACTAAGTGGACTGTTGTAAGTCAAGAACTACCTATAAGAGGTGTCAACCAAATAAGAATGCTTTGCTAAAAAAAAAAAGGCCCAAGGGGGGGCTCTGTAACCCCCCCCCCCAAAAAATTAAAATCTGAAATTGAGAGAAAAAAGAATGGATCATTGCGTTGGGCAAAGGGCTGGACAAGATCAGGGGTCTCCAACCTTAAACACACAAAGAGCCACTTGGACCCGTGTCTCACAGAAAACATCAGGAGCCACAAAACTTTGGTGCGTGTGGCCAATTCAATGTCATGACCACCCAGTCACATGACCCCACCAGCCACACCTACCCAGGTTGGTGACTCCTGGTGTTTCCTGTGGGAAATGGCTGTCTCTCTCTGTCCCTCTCTCTCTCTCTCTTCCTCTCTCTTTCCCTCTCTCCCTCTCTCTTTCTCTCTCTCCCCCTCTCTCTCTTTCCCTCTCTTCCCCCTTTCTCTCTCTTTCCCTTTCTCTCTCTCCCTCTCTCTTTCTCTCTCTCCCTCTCTCTTCCCCTCTTTCCCCTTTCTCCCTCTCTTCCTCTCTCTCCCTCTCTTCCCCCTTTCTCTCTCTCCCTCTCTTTCTCTCGTTCCCCTTTCTCTCTCTCCCTCTCTTTCTCTCGTTTCCCTTTCTCTCTCTCCCTCTTTCTCTTTCCCCTTTCTCTCTCTCCCTTTCTCTCGTTCCCCTTTCTCTCTCTCCCTCTCTCTTCCCCTCTCTTCCCCCTTTCTCTCTCTTCCCCTCTCTTCCCCCTTTCTCTCTCTCCCTCTCTTTCTCTCGTTCCCCTTTCTCTCTCTCCCTCTCTCTTCCCCTCTCTTCCCCCTTTCTCTCTCTTCCTCTCTCTCCCCCTCTCTCTTCCCCTCTTCCCCCTTTCTCTCTCCTCTCTTTCCCTTTCTCTCTCTCCCTCTCTTTCTCTCCCTTTCTCTCTCTCCCTCTTTCTCTCTCCCTTTCTCTCTCTCCCTCTCTCTTCCCCCTCCCTTTCTCTCTCCCTCTCTTCCCCCTTTCTCTTTCTCCCTCTCTTTCCCTCTCTTCCCCCTTTCTCTCTCTTCCTCTCTTTCTCTCCCTCTCTCTTCCCCTCTTCCCCCTTTCTCTCTCTCTCTCTCTCTCCCTCTCTTTCTTTCCCTCTCTTCCCCCTTTCTCTCTCTTCCTCTCTCTCTTTCCCTCTCTTCCCCCTTTTCCTCTCTTTCCCTCTCTCTGTCTTTCTCTCTCTTTCTTCCTCTCTATTTTCCTCTCTTTCTTTCTTTCTCTTTTTCTCTTTATCTCTCTCTCTCTCCCTTTCCCTCTCTCGCCCTTTCCCTCTCTCTTCCTCTTTCCCCTCTTTCCCCCTCTCTCTCTTCCTCTCTCTCTTCCTCTCTCCCTTTACCTGTCTCTCTCCTTCTCCTTCTCCCTCTCCCTCCCTCCCTCCCTCCCTCTCTTCCTCTCTCTTTCCCTCTCTCTCTCCCTCCCTCTCACTTCTGTTCTTTGTGTTCTCAGGCCAGGCGAGGAGGGACTGGGAGGGGAGGGCGAAGGGCAGGGCCAGCAAGTGGTGGGATCACCCAGCAGAGACACAGCAGAGGGCCCAAAAGAGCCGCATGAGGCTCCAGAGCCACAGACTGCTGACACCCAGACTACTAGAGGACCTCCAAGGTCCCATCCCAGCCCTAGGATTCCATGGAGATTTTTTTTTTCATCAGGAGATATGAAATAGTCAGGATGGGCCTTCCAGCAAGCAGTCCCACTCCCCGTGTTTTTTCCCCATGTGGATCCAAACGGAAGGCAGACCCAGTGGGGGGGAAAAATAAAATGAAAATGGCCACCTGTCCTGAATCAAGGGACCCACGAGATTTTCCCACCTCTTTTAACGGTCTGTTCCAGGCGCCTTTCGCACCTACGCGCCATCCAGAGAAAATATCTCCCCACGTGGGGAGGCTGCCATCTGCCATCTCCCCTTTTCGGTATGTGCTTCAATCCGTTTCAGCCCCTCCTCCATCCTGCTCCCTTTGCCTGCTGCAGGTGGACCGGAGGGTTCCGACCTGGGCCAGTTTTCAGTAGAGAACCCTGCATTTTGGGATTTCTCCACCTGTGTCACCCAGGTGAGACCAGCTAGCAAAGCCTGCCACTCCCAGAATTCCCTAGCCAGCAAGGAGAGGTAGGAAAAGCAGGAAGGAAGGAATGGAGGGAGGGAGGAGAGAACAGGAGAAAAGAAGGGAGAAGAGAAGAAGGGACGAAGACAGGAACGAAGGTGAAAAGGATGGAAGGAGGGAGGAAGGCAGGCAGGCAGGAGACAACAGGACATAAGGGAGAGAGCAGAAGGGAGGGAAGAAGGGAGAAGAGAAGAAGACAAGAATGAAGGTGAAAAGGAGGGAAGGAAGGGAGGAAGGAGAGAACTGGAGAGAAGAAAGGAAGGAAGAAAACAGAAGAAGACAGGAAGGAAGAACGAGAGAAGAAGGGAGAGAGGAGAGAGGGAGAAGAGGTGAGAGGGAGAAGAGGTGAGAGGGAGGGAGGGAGGGAAGGAAGAAAAAGGAAGGGACTTAGGAGAGAAGAGCAGAGCAGAAGGGTAGGAGGAGGAAAGAAGGAAAGAAGAAGGAAAGAGAGAGGGAGGGATAAGAAGGGAAGGGAACAAGAAGTGGTGAGAGAGGCTGGAAAGATGTAGAGGTAGAAGAGGAAGGATGCGAGGAAGGAAGGAAGAAGAGTATCAGAGGAGAGAAAGAAAGGGCCCTTCCTCCCTTTATCACGAGGATAATTTATCATCTACATATGGACATGAAGATGGCAGGGACTCCAACTCCCAGAATTCATGGCTGGCTGGGGAATTCTGGGAGTTGAAGTCCATGCCTCATAAAAGCCTTCCCCAGATTGAAAAACACCACTGTAAAGTCCAAGGAAAGGCTCCCTCCTTCCTTCCTTCCTGCCTAAGCAGGGGGTTGGACTAGAAGACCTCCAAGGTCCCTTCCAACTCTTGTTATTCCATTCCATTCCATTCTTTCTGATTTCAGCTGGAAGGAAAGGGTGGGGAGGAAGGAGGGGAGGGGGAAAAGTAAAAGAAGATATTTGAGTTTTCTTCGAAGAGCTTCTGGCGGAAAGATCTCCCTCAGATCTGGCGCTGCCTCTCAGGAAGCTTTAATGAAGGAGACAGGGCAACGCAGATTAATATTTTATTTCTGGAAATCTTAAATGGGGCTATCCATCATCCTTCCAAAGCCGAGGAGAGAGAGAGAGAGACAAGCTTCTGATTGTTAGAGAAGCGGAGAAAAACTTGAGGGGTGGGGCGAGGCTAATAGCCACCGTCATCATATTAATCAGGGAGGTAGCCCCTCCTGGTTCGAGATGAAGACATCAAAAAGGAAAACCTTATTTCGCAGCTCAAGGCATCCAGAAAAGACGGGAAGCTTCTAGAAACAACCTGTTCAAATGGAAACCTTGGCTAATTTTTGACATGATCTATATATATTTTAATTTCGATAGGTAGTCCTCGACTCACGAACGCACCTGGGCCAGAACTTCCAAGGCGGTGAATGAAGTCAGCCATGCTCCCTTTTACGACCTTTTTTTTTTTTTTTTTTTTGCCACGGTTGTTAAGCGAATCTTTACAATCACGTGGTTGTTGAGCCAATCCAGGTTTTCTTGATTGGATTGTTTTTGTCAGAAACCTCTTTAAGGAAGATGGCAAACGCCAATCGTGTGACACCCTACCTCCGGGATGCTGCAAACACATGCCGATGGGCCAAGTGGTTAAGTGAACCAGGCGGTCTTTAAGCGAGTCGTTGTAGCGATTTGCTTAACAACTGTGGGAAGAAAGATTTTAAAAATGGAGGCAAAACTCAGTTTGCTGCCTTGTTTAGCAGCCATGTTGGTTTGTGCGGTCTTAAACTGAGGACTATCTGCAATTCCAGGAAAGTCTCAAAACAGTTAACGGTGAGAGGGATCTTGGAGTCTTAGTGTATGATCGGTTGAATATGAGCCAGCCATGTGCAGCAGCAGCCAAAAATGCAAATACAATCCTGGGTTTGTATGAAGAGAGGCACAGAATCAAAATCACGTGAAGTATTACTATCACTTTACAAAAACCCTACAAAGGCCACACCTGGAATACTGCAACCAGTTTTGGTCACCACACTATAAACAAGATATTGAGACTCTAGAAAAAGTACAGAGAAGAGCAACCAGGATGATTAGGGGACTGGAGGCTAAAACATACGATGAACAGTTGCATGGCTAGTCTAGTGAAGAGAAGGACCAGGGGAGACAGGAGAGCAGTCTGCCAATATTTGAGGGGCTGCCACAGAGAGGAGGAAGGGGTCAAGCTATTTTCTAAAGCAACCGAAGGTCACATAAGGAATAATGGATGGAAATTGAACAAAGAGAGATTCAACCTAGAAATAAGAAGACATTTTCTGACAGGGAGAGCCATCAACCCATGGAACAGAAGTTGCCTTCGGAAGTTGTGGGAGCTTCATCACTGGAGGCTTTCAAGAAGAGATTGGACTCCTATCTGTCAGAAATGGTGTAGGGTCTCCCGCTTGGGCGGGGGGTTGGACTAAATGACCTACAAGATCCCTTCCAACTCTGATTATCTGTTATCTGCCTGGAAACTAAAACATGCGAAGAACAGTTGCAGGGTTAGGGTCTGGCTGGTCGAAAGAAAAGAAGAATTGGGGCGACATGATAGCAGTGTTCTAGTATTTGAGGGGCTGCCATAGAGAAAAGGGGGCGGTCAAATTATTCTCCCAAACCCCTGAAGGCAGGACAAGCAATGGATAGAAACTAACGGAGGAGAGAAGCAACCTGGAATTAAGGAGAAACTTTCTAACAGTGAGAACCATTAACCAGAAGTTGTGGGCGCTCCATCACTGGAGGTTTTTAAGAAGAGACTGGAAAGCCACATCTCTGAAGACCCTTCTCTGAAATGGCTTAGGGCAAGGGTCTTCAAATTTGGCAAGTTTAAGACTAGTGGACTTCAGCTCCCAGAATTCCTGAGCTAACATGACTTGGAGGAGGAATTCTGGGAGTTGAAGTCCACAAGTCTTAGAGCTGTCAAGTTTGAAGACCCCTGGTGTAGGATCTCCTGCTTGAGTCGGGGGTTGGACTAGAAGACCTCCAAGGTCCCCTTTCCAACTCTGTTTTTCTGTTATTCGGTGATAGAAGCAAATGGTGGCACAATTTTGAAGACCTAAAGGACAATGCCCCCACTGAACCGTGCCAAAACTAGAGGAACAACTCTTAAAACTTTCATTCTTGAGAACCGATCGAGCTTCTTTTCAGGCAAACTTTTGATCTGACCACCAACAAAAATCGGTTTGCCAGCTTTGCATGCACTTCCCAGAGACCGGGGCCAAAAAAGACATTTTCCCATAACCTCCCCTGGATCATTTAAAGCCGAAAACCGCAATGCTGGAACAGGGACTTGCCCATTGCCAGCTGGGTGTTTGATTTCCAAGGGAAAACACACACACACCCCGCTTGCCCCAAAAGACAGGGTGTTACTTAGACACACACACACACACACACACACACAAACACACACACATAGCCTCCACAGCAGCTGTGCTGGCAACCAGGAACCTGTCGCACAAAATTAAATTTTATTTCTCGTTGCAAATCCTACATATTATGTAAGGCCCCCTCAGGGAGACCCAATGACCTAGCGAATGGCACTTGCACCGCCTCAATTTTCTTTCTTCCTTAAGTTGCGGCACTGATGGATTTTTCTCGTATCCTTTTCACAAGGTTTTTCTTGAGGTCGCCTTACGACCATAACCGAACCTCCCCATCACGGTCGCAGAGGGAGTCCTCGATGTACGACCACAACGGAGTCCAGAATGTCCATGGATAACGGAAATGAGAATCGCTCCCGATTCGGATCTTTCGTTCACCGTGATTGTTAAGTGAATCCCTGCAATTCAACCCCCAGAATTCTCTGGCCATCCTGCTCTCTGGGGAATTCTGGGAGCTGAAATCCACACCCCTTTTTTGTTGTTGTTGTTTAACAACAGCCTTTGTGTCCACGTAGCAAGTGATGCAACAGGGAGACATTCCTTCGCCAACGTAGGAGCTGCCAGCCATACGACGGCGAAAGATTAAATTTGAAGGATTTTATCAGCTGTTTTTTTTAAAAAATCAGCATAGAGAATAGAGTAGAATAGAAAATAGAATAGAAATAGAATAGAGACAGAATAGAATAGAATAAAATAGAAAGTAGAATAGAATAGAAAACAAAATAGAAATAGAATAGAAACAGAATAGAATAGGGAGTAGACTAGAATAGGAATAGAATAGAGTAGAGTAGAATCGAATAGAAAATCGAATAGAAATCGAATAGAATAGAATAGAAAATCAAATAGAGATAGAATAGAATAGAAAAATTAGAATTAGAATTAGAATAGAATAGAATAGAACAGGAATAGAATAGAAAAATTAGAATTAGAATAGGAATAGAATAGGAATAGAATAGAATAGAATAGAATAGAATAGAATAGAATAGAATAGAATAGAACAGAATAGAGAATAGAGTAGAATAGAATAGAATGGAAAATCGAATAGAAATCGAATAGAATAGAGAGTATGATATGGTAGGGTAGGGTAGAGGAATAGAGTAGAGTAGAGTAGAGTAGAGTAGAATAGCTTGACTCTCTCTTGTAGTGAATAATTTAAACTTTTTAAAACTAATTTAAAAACTCCCCTCCTACTAACTAGTCCAGGTAGTCCTCATCTTGCAATACTTTGTTTAGTGATCCTTCAAAGTTACAACTGTACTGAAAAAAAGTGACTTATGACCATTTTTCACATTTACAACCAATGCACCTTGGAGGTCTTCTAGTCCAACAACCCCTTGTTTGAATAGGAGATTCTAAAGCATTCCAGACAACGGGCTGTCCAGTCTCTTCTTAAAAACCTCCAGTATCAGAGCACCCACAATTTCTGGTGGCAAGTCATTGCAGATAATCAGAAATCGTGCCATCCTCATCTGGGCTGCCTCTGAACCCCGGATCAGCCACTTCCTTTCCCCCCCCCTCCAAAAAAAAGCCATCAAAGTCTCCATCTGTCCATCCTCCCCCTCTCAAAGAAATTGCGAGGATGATGAGCGGAATCCATCCAGGCAGCCAGACGATATTATACACACACATACCGCCCTGCATCGCCAAGGCATTGCGACTAATGGGACGAGTGGCGGCACGGAACACCATCCGATGATTCCTCGGAGTCTCCCCTGGGCACAGCCATCATCTTAATTTAAAACGCCTTCCCACAATCCAACGCAGCCTGCAGGAAATATTGGCAGGCGTCCGAACACCCGAATCCTTACGGCCTTGAATGCAATCAATCTGGCCTTGTTGCAAGAAAAGGACGCCGAACTGCACGCAGGGGACAAAGAACAGGATGGATGGAGGGAGGGAGGGAGGGAGGGAGAGAGTATCTACCCTTTTAAAAATAATGATAATCTCTCTATATAAAAGCGAAATGCTCCTCACGCATCATCACAAAATCTCCAGAACCATAAAGCCTACACACTTGAAATTTGGCACGTATGTTCGTTCCTCTTGGCTTCTAGGTGCTCACTAAGAAAAGATTTTTCAAAATGACCACCAGAGCTTTAATATTTCCTATATTATTATTATTATTAACATGCTCTGATACTAAGGAATTCTACTCCCCCTCCCCACCTGAAAAGAAATCTGTCCCAAATGCAAAACTCAAGCAGAGGAGAGGAGGTTCAATTTCAGTTTCACAGCAGCAAGCAGCTTTAGTACAGAACAGTTGAGCTAAGCCACACCCAGGCTCCTTGCTGTCTCCTTCTTGCTCACACAGCAAATACTGTTTCGGTTTCCAAACAGCCCTCAACTCTCTCACACACTGACAGGACACTGGACAGATTAATACTGATGGATGCTGGTAGGCAGAGGCAGAATCCCCCCCCCTTATTTTCCTCCCCAAAAACTAAGCCCAACCACATAGTTTCGTAGCAAAGCAAGGGGATCGAGCTAGTAATAAATAAATCTGAATTTTGGAAACCAGAGACAACGGGGCTCTATGATCCTTTATCTATGATCTACAGGTAGTCCTCGACTTATAACATTCAAAGTTACAGCGGTACTGGAAAAACGGAACTTAGGAACGTTATTCATAGTTACGATCTTTACTACATCCCTGTGATCACGTGATCAAAATTCAGATGTTTGGCAACTCGTCCACACTTACGATGGTCACACTGTCCCAGGGTCACGTGATTCCCTTTAGTGACCTTCTGACATGGGGTGCAAGCCAGATTCACTTAACAACTGGGCTTACTAACTTATCTGCTGCAGTGATTCACTTAACGGCGGTGGCAAGAAAGCTCGTAAAATGGAGGCAAAACTCACTTCACAAATGTCTCACTTAACCACATAGGTTTTGAGCTCCGTTGTGGTCGTAAGTCAAGGACTTCCCCCTCTCATCCTTCTTTATCTATTATCCTTTTCACCTTTCCCTATTACCTGCTCGTATTATTGGTATCGTGTGCCTATCACTTGTTGGTTGCATCTTATGATTGTATCTTATGATTCATGATTCTGTCGCTTGGGTGTCTATTGAGAGCTTATGCATCAGAGACAAATTCCTTGTGTGTCCAATCATACCTGGCCAATAAAGAACATTTTATTGTCCAGCCTGGCTGGGTGTCGAAGGCCAATTTCTAACTTGTTGGGATCCTGTTTTACTTTTTATTATAAGTGTTTCCCATGCCCTGCAGCATGCAAATGGCCTGGAGGAATGGGAACGTGGAAAAGGCCACATTTATCTTCCGCAGAAGGTAAGTTGTCCTCGTGTTATGACCACAATTGAGCCTAGAATTTCCGTTGCTAAGCAAGACGATTGTTAAGTGAGTTTTGCCCCATTTTACAACCTTTCTTGCCACAGTTAAGTGAATCGCTTGCAGTTGTCAGGTACTTTTGGAGGCAAGTTGTCCTACCGATTAATTGTTCTCACGGTCAGGAAATCTCTCCTTAATTCTAGCTTGCTTCTCTCTTTAATGACCTTCCATCCCTTGCTTCTTGTCCTGCCTTCAGGGGTGTCGTGTCCGTCGGTAAAGAGACCAGGAGGCGGTGACTCGGTTTCAGCTCTTTATTGGTTCCCGGAACCGATCTGGATCCAAGGGAGAAAACAGCGGCTTTTTATTCTCAAGCCGCGGCGGCCGCGACCAATGGCACCACTTTGAATCTCCCGCGATTCGTATCCACCAATCGCGGGAGATTCTTAGCGGGCTAATCAGCACGGCTCGCTAAACCAATCAGATCGCCCCGCGCTTTGGCCAATCAAAGCGCGGGGTTTCAAGAATGCTAATGAAAGTACAGAACAAGGGGCTTTGGAGAATAGCTTGACTCCCTCTTCTTTGGGGCAGCCCTTCAAATGTTGGAAGGCTGCTATCATGTCACCCCTAGTCCTTCTTTGCATTAAACTAGACATACTCAGCTTCATTATTCCAAGAGTATTTACATCAAGACAAATTCCTTGTGTGTCCAGTCACACTTGGCCAATAAAGAATTCTATTCTGTTCTGTTCTGTTTTATTCTATTCTATTCATCAAATGTTACTTTCATTCTGACAAGAAACTTGCAAGTTTCTTGGAAACATTTAAAGCAGTGTCATTCAACTTGGGGCAACCTGAAGATGGCGGGACTTCAACTCCCTGAATTCCTCAGCTGTCGGGCTTTAAAATAAAGGAGATTTCATGTTAGGGATAACATTGTTTACCCTAACTGGTTTAGGTAAAATAATAAATATGTTATCATGGTTTATATGTTAAAGTGTCTGCAACTTTAAATATAGGAATGTAATTCAGGGAGTGGTTGTGAAAGCACTTTAAAAGAAGCAAGAGGACAGCTTGCTATCTCTCTGGCTTTGATGATCCCTAATTACTGCATGGACTCAAGACTGCGTTACTCGAACGGGAGAGAGACAAAGGACTGATTTGTAAGTGAACTGACATAGGATATTCTACACGGACTTTGCTAACTGAATATCCTTGAATGGACTGACTAAATGATACATGACTAATGGACTGTTATTTTGACTATGCTATAAATGGAATAAACTATATTTTTGATAGCACAAGCGTATCTGTTATTTTTACTGTATGTTAATAAACATACAAGCTTATCTCACTCATTTATCTGTGTGCCTATCTGACTGATGCTGCACATTCTGTTTAGCTTGTCTCCTTAACCCTGGTTGGGGAACCCAGGCTTAACATTTCATCTCTCAAAATTCCCCAGCTAGCATGCTTTAAAATGGGTGGATTTCAGCTCTCAGAATCCCTCAGCCAACATTGTTTAAGATGGTGGGACTTCAACTCCCAGAATTCCCCCTGCCATCAGGCTTTAAGATGGATGGATTTAGCTCCCAGAATCCCTCAGTCAACATTAAGATGGTGGGACTTCAACTCCCAGAATTCCCCAGCCCGCATGCTTTAAGATGGGTGGGTTTCAACTCCCAGAATTCCCCAGCCAGCATGGCTAACTGGGGAATTCTGGGAGTTGAAGTCCACCCACCTTCAAGTTGCCAAGATTGAGAAATACTGACCTACAGGGGGAAAGCTGCAAATAATCAGGAAATAACCAACCTGTTCAGAAAGCGTGCGACCCAAAACAGAACACAATTGTTCCCAAAAAGCTGTGGGTGAGACACTTTGCACCAACAGGGTTGTGTGTCCTACCTTTGGATGCACCAGAACTGACGGGGCCATGTGGCTCGTTTGTGTTGTGTAAGATTTGCGTGTGATTGAGGGCGGCTGGCCAGAGAAAACAGACCCCCATGGCTGGCCGGCCCTGTGTTCTCAGCCTTGCAAAATCCACCGTGGGATTTACAAATGGGAAAAAATTGAGACGTTTCCCGTAAAACCATAAGGGGGCCCACCCGTGTCGCAATGCATCACTCCCTGAACTGACCCACACAGGGAAGAAGGGAGGGAGGAGGAAAAAAAGATAATTTACAGATAATCAGAGTTGGAAGGGACCTTGTAGATTATCTAGTCCCAAAAAGTCGGAAAATGTCAACGCTACCAGCCTTGTCCTTCTTTCTCCCCGCCTTTCATTCCCCTCCTGCCCCATTCGTCTCTCCCTTTTTTTCCCCCAGCAAGCAAACCCTGAAAGGAAAATAAATACTTTCTAACACGGTCATTAATTGGAGTCAAAAAAGAAGCATTTTTTTTTCTCCCCAGCAGGGCAGAGCTCTGAATAAGCCATCAGGACACTCCCTGGCATACAAATGACTTCATAATTCAATGTTACATAGGGAGGGAGGGAGAAAAGGAAAGAGAGAGAAAAAAAGAGAAAGAGAGAGAAGAAGAAGACTGAGAGCGGAAGAGAAGGAGAGAGAGAGGAAGAGAGAGACAGAAAGGGAGAGAAAGATAGAGAAAGAGAGGGAAGAAGAGGAAGAGGAAGAGAAAGGAAAAGAGAGAGGGGTAGAGAAATAGAAACAGACAGAGAAAGACAGGAAGAGAGAGAGAAAGACAGAAGGAGAGAGGAAGAGACAGAGATTGAGAGAGAGAAAGATAGGAAGAGAGAGAGAAAAAGAGAGAGGGAGAGAAAGAGAGATAGGAAGAGACAGAGGGGAAGAGACAGAGATTGAGAGAGAGAAAGAGAGGAAGAGAGATAGGAAGAGAGAGAGAAAAAGAGATAGGAAGACAGAGAGGAAGAGGGAGGAAGAGAGGAAGAGAGAGACACAGAGATTGAGAGAGAAAAAGAGGGGAAGAGCGAGAGAAAAAGAGAGAAGAGAGAGAGGAAGAGAGGGGGGAAGAGACAGAGATTGAGAGAGAGAGGAAGAGAGAGAGAAAGAGAAAGAGGGGAAGAGAGAGAGGAAGAGAGAGAGGGGAAGAGACAGAGATTGAGAGAGAAAAAGAGAGGAAGAAAGAGAGGAAGAGAGAGAGAGGAAGACAGGGGGGAAGAGACAGAGATTGAGAGAGAGAAAGAGAGGAAGAGAGATAGGAAGAGAGAGAGAAAAAGAGATAGGAAGACAGAGAGGAAGACAGAGAGGAAGAGGGAGGAAGAGAGGAAGAGAGAGGGGGGAAGAGACAGAAATTGAGAGAGAAAAAGAGGGGAAGAGAGAGAGAAAAAGAGAGAAGAGAGAGAGAGAGGAAGAGAGAAGAGAGAGAGAGAGGAAGAGAGGGGGGAAGAGACAGAGATTGAGAGAGAGAGGAAGAGAGAGAGAAAGAGAAAGAGGGGAAGAGAGAGAGGAAGAGAGAGAGGGGAAGAGACAGAGATTGAGAGAGAGGAAGAGAGGAAGAGAGATAGGAAGAGAGAGAGAAAAAGAGATAGGAAGACAGAGAGGAAGACAGAGAGGAAGAGGGAGGAAGAGAGGAAGAGAGAGAGGGGAAGAGACACAGAGATTGAGAGAGAAAAAGAGGGGAAGAGAGAGAGAAAAAGAGAGAAGAGAGAGAGAGAGGAAGAGAGGGGGGAAGAGACAGAGATTGAGAGAGAGAGGAAGAGGGAGAGAAAGAGAAAGAGGGGAAGAGAGAGAGGAAGAGAGAGAGGGGAAGAGACAGAGATTGAGAGAGAAAAAGAGAGGAAGAAAGAGAGGAAGAGAGAGAGAGGAAGACAGGGGGGAAGAGACAGAGATTGAGAGAGAGAGGAAGAGAGAGAGAAAGAGGGGAAGAGAGAGAAGAAGAGAGAGAGGAAGAGAGAGAGAAAAATAGAGAGGAAGAAAGAGAGAGAGGAAGAGAGAGAGAAAGAGAAAGAGAGGAAAAGAGAGGGAGAAAGAGAGAAGAAAAAACAGCAAGGGAAAAAAAGACAAGAAAGAAAGAAAAAAAATGCACACGCCAAGGCCAGGAACAGCTCAAGCCCCCACATGCCGGGAGAGGAGCTCTGGCAGAACCAGGCGACCTCTCTCGGTACAGCACAAATTGTTTCGCTGGAACAAAATCATCCGAACGCTAACCGATCACCCACCCCGTTTCTTTTTCTGAGGATCACGGAAACAACTCCTCGGGGGCAAAATATGAGACAGTGAGAGCAATCCACACTCGCCTGCCTTTGGAAGTTGTGGGAGCTTCATCCCTGGAAGCTTTCCAGAAAAGACTCGACTGCCACCTGTCCGAAATGGTGTAGTAGGGTCTCCTTCTTGGGTGGGCGGGGGTTGGGGGTTGGACTAGATGACCAACAGGATCCCTTCCAACTCTGTTAATCTGTATCTAAAATCATTTTATGTCAACGGCTCTATGAGCTGGTCCAAAATAAAACATCCAGAATTGCAAAGAAAAATGAGACTCACTGGAAAACAGGAGAGGAAAAGGAAAAAAGTGTAAGGTATAAGGGAAAAAAAGAAAAGAAGAGAAGAGAACAGAACAGAAAAAAGAAAAGAAAAGAAAAGAAAACAAAAGAAAAGAAAAGAAAAGAAAAGAAAAGAAAAGAAAAGAAAAGAACTGACTTTGGACAATTGCATCCACTTTTCCATCATCACATTAAAAAAAAAAAAAAAGGATGTTGAGACTTTGGAAAAAATGCAAAGAACAACAACTAGGAGGATTAAAGGCCTGGAGAGTAAAACATACAAAGAACAGTTTCAGGATTTGGGTTTCACTAGTCTACAGAAAAGAAGAATTGGGGTGACATGACAGCAGTACTCCAATATTTGAGGGCCTGTCACAAAGAAGAGGAGGTCAATTTATTCTCCAAAGCACAAGAAACAAGAGAAATTAATTGATTTATTTGTTTTTACATATAACTCAAGGCAGTGAAATATCCAACACACTATTTTTTCTCACAAGAACAACCCTGTGAGGTGGGTTGGCTGAGAGAGACGGACTAGCTGGGTGTCACCCCTAAGGCAAGACTAGAACTCACCGTCTCCTGGTGATTGGTCACCAGCCACTTTTCCTGCCTAAGGCGGAACAAGAACTCACCATCTCCTGGTGATTGGCCCAAAGTCACCAGCCACTTTTCCTGCCTAAGGCGGGACTAGAACTCACCATCTCCTGGTGATTGGCCCAAAGTCACCCAGCCACTTTTCATGCCTAAGGCAGGACTAGAACTCACCGTCTCCTGGTGATTGGCCCAAAGTTGCCCAGCCGGCTTTCATGCCTAAGGCAGGATTAGAACTCACCGTCTCCTGGTGATTGGCCCAAAGTTGCCCAGCCGGCTTTCATGCCAAAGGCAGGACTAGAACTCACCGTCTCCTGGTGATTGGCCCAAAGTTGCCCAGCTGGCTTTCATGCCTAAGGCAGGACTAGAACTCACCGTCTCCTGGTGATTGGCCCAAAGTTGCCCAGCCAGCTTTCATGCCTAAGGCAGGACTAGAACTCACCGTCTCCTGGTGATTGGCCCAAAGTTGCCAAGCCGGCTTTCATGCCTAAGGCAGGATTAGAACTCACCGTCTCCTGGTGATTGGCCCAGTCACCCAGCCACTTTTCATGCCTAAGGCAGGACTAGAACTCACCATCTCCTGGTGATTGGCCCAAAGTCACCCTGCCTGCTTTCATTGCTAAGGCAGCACTAGAACTCACCGTCTCCTGGTGATTGGCCCAAAGTCACCCAGCCACTTTTCATGCCTAAGGTGGGACTAGAACTCACCGTCTCCTGGTGATTGGCCCAAAGTCACCCAGCCACTTTTCATGCCTAAGGCAGGACTAGAATTCACCGTCTCCTGGTGATTGGCCCAAAGTCACCCAGCCACTTTTCCTGCCTAAGGTGGGACTAGAACTCACCGTCTCCTGGTGATTGGCCCAAAGTCACCAGCCACTTTTCCTGCCTAAGGTGGGACTAGAACTCACCGTCTCCTGGTGATTGGCCCAAAGTCACCCAGCCACTTTTCATGCCTAAGGCAGGACTAGAACTCACCATCTCCTGGTGATTGGCCCAAAGTCACCCAGCCACTTTTCCTGCCTAAGGTGGGACTAGAACTCACCGTCTCCTGGTGATTGGCCCAAAGTCACCAGCCACTTTTCCTGCCTAAGGTGGGACTAGAACTCACCGTCTCCTGGTGATTGGCCCAAAGTCACCCAGCCACTTTTCATGCCTAAGGCAGGACTAGAACTCACCATCTCCTGGTGATTGGCCCAAAGTCACCAGCCACTTTTCCTGCCTAAGGCAGGACTAGAACTCACCGTCTCCTGGTGATTGGCCCAAAGTCACCCAGCCACTTTTCATGCCTAAGGCAGGACTAGAACTCACCATCTCCTGGTGATTGGCCCAAAGTCACCCAGCCACTTTTCCTGCCTAAGGTGGGACTAGAACTCACCGTCTCCTGGTGATTGGCCCAAAGTCACCCAGCCACTTTTCCTGCCTAAGGTGGGACTAGAACTCACCGTCTCCTGGTGATTGGCCCAAAGTCACCCAGCCACTTTTCCTGCCTAAGGCAGGATTAGAACTCACCGTCTCCTGGTGATTGGCCCAAAGTCACCCAGCCACTTTTCCTGCCTAAGGTGGGACTAGAACTCACCGTCTCCTGGTGATTGGCCCAAAGTCACCAGCCACTTTTCCTGCCTAAGGTGGGACTAGAACTCACCGTCTCCTGGTGATTGGCCCAAAGTCACCCAGCCACTTTTCCTGCCTAAGGCAGGACTAGAACTCACCGTCTCCTGGTGATTGGCCCAAAGTCACCCAGCCACTTTTCCTGCCTAAGGTGGGACTAGAACTCACCGTCTCCTGGTGATTGGCCCAAAGTCACCCAGCCACTTTTCCTGCCTAAGGCAGGACTAGAACTCACCGTCTCCTGGTGATTGGCCCAAAGTCACCCAGCCACTTTTCCTGCCTAAGGCAGGACTAGAACTCACCGTCTCCTGGTGATTGGCCCAAAGTCACCAGCCACTTTTCCTGCCTAAGGTGGGACTAGAACTCACCGTCTCCTGGTGATTGGCCCAAAGTCACCCAGCCACTTTTCCTGCCTAAGGCAGGACTAGAACTCACCGTCTCCTGGTGATTGGCCCAAAGTCACCCAGCCACTTTTCCTGCCTAAGGCAGGATTAGAACTCACCGTCTCCTGGTGATTGGCCCAAAGTCACCCAGCCACTTTTCCTGCCTAAGGCAGGACTAGAACTCACCGTCTCCTGGTGATTGGCCCAAAGTCACCAGCCACTTTTCCTGCCTAAGGCAGGACTAGAACTCACCGTCTCCTGGTGATTGGCCCAAAGTCACCCAGCCACTTTTCCTGCCTAAGGCAGGATTAGAACTCACCGTCTCCTGGTGATTGGCCTGAAGTCGCCAAGCCAGCTTTTATGCTTAAGGTGGTACTAAAACCCACGGTTTTGACTCTGAGGGTTGGTGGCATGAGTCCCTTTTCCCACTGCTGTTGTAACTTCAGTGCTAAATGAACAGTTGTGAGTATACACAAAAGGTATAACTGAATAGCCTGGGAACTATTAGGCAGCAGCTGTCTTCACCTTCTTTCTCTCACACTTCATATCAAAGCTGAGTTGCCTCTTGCTTCCCCAAAATGCCCCCCCTCCCTCATTGGTACATTCCATCCCACGTTAGACATCCCCCATTTTTAAGTATTTATGTTTTCCATCTCTTTTCTAAGGCTCTCCCATTCTGTAACCTGCGGTTCCTACCCAGTGGCTTTGGCTGCCCTTCCTGTCAATCGGATCGATCGATCGATCAATCAGCCCATGGATAAAACCACAGAGAGGCCAACAGTTCAGTAGCTTTTCAATGCAGCCAAGTCCTGCCTTCGATTGTCGTGGGCGTTAGCAAAAAGCCGCTGCCTGACCCTTGGACAGCGCTGCCACTCCCAGGGGGTCCAAAAAGCATGCGGCTCCCTTACCCTCCGCTAATCCCAATAAAGCAAGGGAAAATACGAGGATTTCCCACGGACTCACTACCCACAATGGGGTGAAAGCTATGTACCCATCGGTAAAAGAACAGGATAACAGAGTTGGAAGGGACCCTGGAGGTCTTCTAGTCCAACCCACTGCTTGAGCAGGAGGCCCTATGCCATTGTGGACAAATAACAGAACAGAGCTGGAAGGGACCCTGGAGGTCTTCTAGTCCAACCCACTGCTTGAGCAGGAGGCCCTATGCCATTGTGGACAAATAACAGAACAGAGCTGGAAGGGACCCTGGAGGTCTTCTAGTCCAACCCACTGCTTGAGCAGGAGGCCCTATGCCATTGTGGACAAATAACAGAACCGAGCTGGAAGGGACCCTGGAGGTCTTCTAGTCCAACCCACTGCTTGAGCAGGAGGCCCTATGCCATTGTGGACAAATAACAGAACAGAGCTGGAAGGGACCCTGGAGGTCTTCTAGCCCAACCCACTGCTTGAGCAGGAGGCCCTATGCCATTGTGGACAAATAACAGAACAGAGCTGGAAGGGACCCTGGAGGTCTTCTAGTCCAACCCACTGCTTGAGCAGGAGGCCCTATGCCATTGTGGACAAATAACAGAACCGAGCTGGAAGGGACCCTGGAGGTCTTCTAGTCCAACCCACTGCTTGAGCAGGAGGCCCTATGCCATTGTGGACAAATAACAGAACAGAGCTGGAAGGGACCCTGGAGGTCTTCTAGCCCAACCCACTGCTTGAGCAGGAGGCCCTATGCCATTGTGGACAAATAACAGAACAGAGCTGGAAGGGACCCTGGAGGTCTTCTAGTCCAACCCACTGCTTGAGCAGGAGGCCCTATGCCATTGTGGACAAATAACAGAACAGAGCTGGAAGGGACCCTGGAGGTCTTCTAGTCCAACCCACTGCTTGAGCAGGAGGCCCTATGCCATTTCAGAGAAGTGGTTGTCCAATCTCTTCTTAAAAACCTCCAATGATGAAGCACCCATAACTTCTGAAGGCAAGTCATTCCACCGATTAATTGTTCTCACTGTTAGGAAGTATTCTTTAACTCTAGGTTGCGTTTCTCCTTGATCAGTTTCCACCCGTTGCTTCTTGGTCCTCTTCAGAGGCTTTGGAGAAGAGCTTGACTCCCTCTTCTTTGGGGCAGCCCCTCAAAGACTGGAACACTGCTATCATGTCACCCCAGTCCTTCTTTTCATCAAACAAGACCAACCTCGTTCCAGCAACTGTTCTTTATATGTTTCAGCCTCCAGTCCCCTAATCGTCTTTAGTTATTCTCCTCTGCGCTCTTTCTAGAGTCTCAACATCTTTTTTTTTAACATCTTGGTGACCAAAAGGGCAGGATTCCAATAAGTGTGACATCACCTTCAAGGCCTTATAAAGGGATATTAACCCTTCCTGTGATCAAGCAGAAGCAAAAAAAATAAAACCAACGTACAGCCGAATGATGTTCATGGTCTCCGTGCAGAATTTTTTTGGCTATTCCATGCCAAGCAATCACATAAATGGGGAACACAAACCAGGTTGGCTTCAGTTCTAAAAGGTCTTTAGAACAAGAGTTTTGGGGCATCTCTATCTTAAATCTCTCCGGTTGCTTTATCCAGGAGTTTTGGAAACAAAAGAGCCAGATGTTTTGAAGACACATACAATTGTTTGGTGATTCAGTGCATCGCTGAATGGCAATTCAATTTTTTTTTTACACAGGGAGTCCTCAACGTATGACCACAACGGAGCCCCAAATTCCTGTCGCTAAGCGAGACATTTGTTGAGGGAGACTGGCCCCTTTTTGACAACATTCCTTGCCACCGTGATTAAAGGAAATTGCTGCAGTTGTTAAAGTTAATAAATATAGTTGTTAAGGGAATCTTCCTCAACTGACTTCGCTTGTCAGAAGGTCGCCAAAGGGGATCACATGATCCCGGGACCCTGCAACAGTCATAAGTATGAGTCAGTTGGCAAGCATCTGAATTTTGATCACGTGAGCATGGGGAATGCTACAAAAGTTGTAAGTGTGAAAAATGGGCATAAGGCACTTTCTTCAATGCCATTCTTCCTATCTTTTCTCCTTCCTTCCTTCCGTTTTCTTTCTGTCTTTTCTCACTCTCTCTTTCCTCCCTCTCTTTCCTTCCTTCCTTCCTCTCTTTATTTCTTGCACCCAAATTAATATCATGTGACCATTGGGATGCTGCAACAGTCATAGTTGTGAGGACTAGGTGGAAGCCACTGCTTCCTTCCTTCCTTTTTTTCTTCCTTTCTTTTTTCTTCCTTCCTTCCTCTCTTTCCTTCCTTTTTCTTTCCCTTCTTCCTTCCTTTTTTCTATCCTTCCTTTCTTTCTTTCTTTCCTCCCTCCCTCCCTCCCTTACTTTCCTCTTTTTCCTGCCTTTCTTCCTATCCTCACTTTCTTTCTCTTTCTTTCTCTTTCTTTTTTCTTTTTTTCATTTCTTCTGTCTTTCTTTCTTTCTTTTTCTTTCTTTCACTCAAATTAATGTCAGATGACCATTGGGATGCTGCAGTAGTCATAGGTGTGAGGACTAGGTGTAAGTCACTATTTTCAGTGCTTTTCTTCCTTCCTATTTTTCTTCCTTCCTTTTTTCTTCCTTCCTTCTTTTCTTTCCCTTCTTCCTTCCTTCCTTTTTTCTATCCTTCCTTCCTTTCTTTCCTCCCTCCCTTTCTTTCCTCTTTTTCCTTCCTTTCTTCGTTCTCACTTTCTTTTTCTTTCTTTCTCTTTCTTTCTCTTCCCTCTTTCTTTCTTTCTTTCTTTCTTTCTTTCACTCAAATTAATGTCAGATGACCATTGGGATGCTGCAGTAGTCATAGGTGTGAGGACTAGGTGGAAGCCACTGCTTCCTTCCTTCCTTTTTTTCTTCCTTTCTTTTTTCTTCCTTCCTCTCTTTCCTTCCTTCTTTTCTTTCCCTTCTTCCTTCCTTCCTTTTTTCTATCCTTCCTTCCTTCCTTTCCTCCCTCCCTCCCTTACTTTCCTCTTTTTCCTTCCTTTCTTCGTCCTCACTTTCTTTTTCTTTCTCTTTCTTTCTTTCTTTCTTTCTTTCTTTCTTTCTTTCTCTTTCTTTCTCTTTCTTTCTTTCTTTCACTCAAATTAATGTCAGATGACCACTGGGATGCTGCAATAGTCATCGGTGTGAGGACTAGGTTTCAGTGTCGTTGTAACTTTGAATGGTCACTAAATGAACCGGCGTAAGTAGAGGGCTATCTGTACCATCCCTCCCCCCACGGCTGCTCTCTCCCACTTTCATAACATGACGAAAACATTTTACTTTTCTTCAGCTGCACAACAGAACGGAGCAGCGTTCCCCAGAAACAGGGCCAAAAAAAGGGCTTAAAATCCAACCACCTTCCCTTGGCTGAGACTTTTAAGATTTTAAAATTAAAAAATAAGAACAAGATTAAAGGAACTGAAGAAGGAAAGGGAAAAAGCTGGAGGGAGGTGGGGCTCCATCATTAAATTTATATCTGACCCTGGCAGAGTCTAATGAACCGTTTCCAATAATCAGCAAGAAAAACCTCGGTAGGGGCTATTTCGTTGCTGTTTGCCAGGTTTCCGATCAGTGAAATATCGCATCTTTTTCCCCCAATCCAGGGAGTCCTTGACCTACAACAAACCCTCAGACTTACGACCAGTGCAGCATCCCAATGGTCAAGGAATCGTCATTTAGGGGGCTTGACAATGAGTAGGTATTTATAATGGTTGCAGGGTCCCCGAGGGTCACGAAGCAAACACAGAATTCATTTACCAACTGCACTGATTCGCTTAACAACGATTGGCATCGCCTGATTCTTTTTAAAATTGTCAGCTGTGGAGTTGCCTCATGGGGAGATGGCAGGGAAAGAAAGAAAGAGAAAAAGAGAGACAGAGAGAGAGAGAGGGAGAGGGAGGGAGGAAGAAGAATGGAGGAGAGGAAGGAAAGAAGTAAGGAAAGAAAGATAGAGAAATAGGAAGGAAGGAAGGAAGGAAGGAAGGAAGGAAGGAAGGAAGGAAGGAAAGAAAGAAAGAAAGAAAGAAAGAAAGAAAGAAAGAAAGAAAGAAAGAAAGAGGAAGGAAGGAAGGAAGGACAAAAGGGGGAAAGGAAGGAAAGAAGGAGGGAAATAAATGAAAGATAGAGAGAGGAAGAAAGAAAAGGAATGAAAGAAAGAGAAAAGAGAAAAAATGGAAGGAGGGAAGAAATAAAAGAAAGAGGAAGCAAAGAAAGAGAGAAAGGAAGGAAGGGGAGAGGAAGTAGGAAGGAAAGAAAGAAAGAGGAAGAAAGGAAAGAAAGGAAAATGGGAGAGGAAGGAAAGAAGGAAAGAAATGAAAGAGAGAGAGAGGAAGAAAGAAAAGGAATGAAAGAAAGAAAGAAAAAATAGAGGAAGGAAGGAAATAAAAGAAAGAGGAAGGAAAGAAAGAGAGAAAGGAAAGAAAGAAAAAAGGAAGAAAGGAAAAGAAGGGAGGAGAAGGAGGGAGGGAGGAAAGAAAGAAAGGAACAGAAGGAAAGGAAGAAAGAAAAAATAAGAGGAAAGAAGGAAGGAAAGAAAGAAAAAAGAAAGAGAAAGGAAGGAAGGAAAGAATGACAGAAGGAATGAGAAAGGGAGGGAGGAAGGAAAGAAAGAAAGGAAAGGAAAGAAGGAAGAAAAAATAAGAAAGAAGGGAGGAAAGAAAGAAAGAAAGAAAGAAAGAAAGAAAGAAAGAAAGAAAGAAAGAAAGAAAGAAAATCAACTCTCTTACAAACCACCTTGCTTAGCAGCAGAAATTCGCCTCCCAATTATGGCCATAAGTCAACATGTAAATGGAAACTGAGCTGTTCCATCACTTCCACTCTCCCTCACACCCCCTGTGCCACTTTCTTCGTCAAAAGAGGGCCAGGTTATCCCACTGCACCATCCCGGAGAATCTCTGGATAGCCTGTCCTGTTTGGGAGGATATTTCCAAAATAAATTCCCCTGGAGGAAAATCCAGCCAGTAGCAGCAGCAGCAGCCTTTCCTCCGAATCAGGCCATCTTGGGACGACTAGGGGACTGAATGCTCCACCTGGCAATTTTACAGGGATATAAATAGACGATGGACTTGATTTACACAAGCTTCCCTCAACGTCCATTTGCTGTGCTAAGCAGGGACAACACGGCCCATATTGTTGGAAAAGGAG
Source organism: Hydrophis major (assembly GCA_033807585.1). Lineage (NCBI taxonomy): Eukaryota > Metazoa > Chordata > Lepidosauria > Squamata > Elapidae > Hydrophis > Hydrophis major. The sequence continues at coordinate 7,277,599 of CM066328.1, forward strand.
GACTTGAGAATTCACCCCCAAAAATAAAGGATGAAGAAGGTACGGGGGTCTTTGATCTGAAACTGTGATTTCAGCCCCAGCCCCATTGCGTTAAAAATTTATTTTTTTTTAAAGTATAGCTAGCTCTGGACTTACAACAATTCACATAGTGACCCGTTCAAAGTTACATCCTCACTGAAAAAAGTGACTCATGACCGTTTTTCACAGTTAAAACCACTGCAGCACCCTCACGGTCACATGATTAAAATTCAGCTGTCTCATACTTATGACGGTGGCAGTGTTCCGTGTGATCAACTTAACAATTTCAGTGATTCACTTACACAACGGTGGCAAGAGAGGCCCGTAAAATGGGGCAAAGCTCCCTCAACACATGCCTTGCCTAGCAACGGACATTTTGGGCTCAAATTGCGGTCGTATGTCGAGCACTTCCTGTATTCGTTGACACAGCTATCAGATCTTCTTTGCAACAAGAAGATCAAGTTAATTTTTTTTTTTTTCTGAATAGGGAAGTTTCTGATTTTTCGGAACCGTTGTGATTGGTTGCATAACCACTCAGGTTGTTTAAACTGAATCCGGCAATTTTGTCCACCTCTCCCCGTGATGTCAAATCTGTGGCACGCAGAGCCATTTGTGCAGGCATGGGAGCCCCAGCCAAACTTACCTGCACTGCACATGCGCACATCTCCCAGCTGATTTTTGGCCCAGTTTGAGGCCGTTTTTGCCCTCCCGGAGACTCGAGGGAAGCCTTCGCAGCCTCGGGAGGCCGAAAACGGGCCTTCCGGAAATACCGGTTCCGTGGGCGTGGTTTGGTGGGTGTGGCAGGGGAAGGATACTATAACATCTCCAGTCAGAGGTGGGATTTGCCAGTTCTCTTAACTACTCAACATTTCTACTCCCAGTTCTCCAGAACTGGTCAGAACCTGCTGAATACCACCTCTGTACTACACCCAGTTTTGATCACTACACTATAAAAAGGATGTTGAGACTGTAGAAAGAGTACAGAGAAGAGCAACCAGGATGATGAGGGGACTGGAGGCTAAAACATACGATGAATGGTTGCAGGAACTGGGCTTGTCTTGTCTAGTGAAGAGAAGGACCAGGGGAGATAGGATAGCAGCCTTCCAATATTTGAGGGGCTGCCCCAGAGAGGAGGGAAAGGGTCAAGCTATTTTCTAAGGCACCCGAAGGCCAGACAAGGAACAATGGATGGAAACTGAACAAGGAGAGAGATTCAACCTGGAAATAAGGAGAAACTTTCTGACAGTGAGAACCATCATCCCATGGAACAGAAGTTGCCCTCGGCAGTTGTGGGAGCCTCATCACTGGAGGCTCTCAATTGGATTGGCATTCGTCAGAAATGGTGCAGGGTCTCCCGCTTGGGTGGAGGGGGGTTGGACTAGATGACCTACAAGGTCCCCTTCAACTCTGTTAAATTTGTTACATTCAGAGTCCCAACAAGTTTAATGAGATACTAGACTAGACTAAGCTGGAAGGGACCTTGGAGGTCTTCTAGTCCAGCCCCTTGCTGAAGCAGGAAAACCTATGCCATTTCATATAAGTAATAGACTCTTCTTAAAAACCTCCAGTGATGGAAGAACCCTGATTTTAAGTGGTCACCCCGTCAAACACTACGAGATATTTCCCATTTTCTTGACTTGATTAAGTAAATTTTATTTTAACTTAAACTGGGTTTTTAAAGCATTTTTAAAAAGTTTTTATTATATCATAAACTATCCAGATCCGCTGCATTAGTGAGATGGGTGGCACTGAATTTGAATAAGTAAAGATATAATATTGATTTTTTTTTTTCTTTCTCTCTCTCTCTCTCCCTGGCTTATCATGAGGGTGGATATTGAAGAGGTTTCTTCACAGCCTTGATAATTTTCTCCCTAATTAGTTTCAGCATGAGTTGAATTATTTTTTTTCTGTTGTAGGCATTGGTGCATTTTTAAGTCTTCAAAAAACAAAAAAGAGATAAAAAGAGATAATAGATTACAACTATTCCTTTAGCAGCTGTTCAAAGACAACAGAACATGATGGATGAGCGTCCTGCGATTTATGACTGATGCACCATTCTTGCCAGAGGTGGTATTCAGCCGGTTCTGACCAGTTCTGGAGAACTGGAAATTTTGAGTAGCTGGAAGAACCGGCAAATCCTACCTCTGACTGGCCCCGCCCCATCTCTTCTCCGCCTCCCATTGAGTCCCAGCTGATTGGCTGGATCTTCTTTGGTTGCCCTGTGCAGGAAAACGGAGCTGGAAAGCAGGTTAGTGGAGTGGGGAGGGAATGGGGATTTTATAGTATCCTTCCCCTGCCACGCCCACCAAGCCACGCCCACAGAACTGGTAGTAAAAAAGATTGAATCCCACCACTGATCCTTGATCCATGATCAAGATTTGGAGGCTCGTGGCAATTGGCATGGACAGGTCATTCTGGACTTACAACCGTTTGCTTAGTGGCCATTTGAAGTTACAACGGCACCGACAAAAAGTGACTTATGACTGTTCATCACACTTACGAGCATTGCAGCATCCCCCATGGTCACGTGATTTGCATTCAGATGCTTGGCAATTGATTCATATTTATGACGGTGACAAAGTCCTGGGATTATATGATCCGCTTTTACGACCTTCTGACAATGGGGGGGAAACACCAGGTTCACTCAACAACTCGATCGCAGTGTCCCAGGGTCATGGGATTCCCTTTTGCAAACTTTTTTTTTAAAATTATTATTTTTTATTAATTACATTTCTTCGTGTTTAAGACACGTCGTGTGGTCTGGGTATTTAATTTGCTTGACAATACATATAACGTTCTTAATCTCCACCCCTTTTTTCCAACCGCTGTCAGGATTCCGGCAGTTACCCCCCATTGAAATCATGAGTCTCGAGCCAAACTTCCAAAACTTAAAAAAAGGATTTATTGGGAGTTAACATGTCCGGCACTGCCTGGGGGTAGCCGACTCTGAAGCACATATAATTCATTGTCACCCTTGACCCTAGTTTTCCCCCTTCCAGCCCCTGGATGTATCCTAATTCATATCCTCCAATGGGACACCTCCATAGCCCAGAGTCATCAATCATCCTCTCCAGTTAGAATTTTGCACAGCAGAAAAACTTCAGTCACCTAGAAACTATCTTTGAAAAACTATTTACGGAATGCACTTTTGGTTTCCAAGCTGCCACACTGCTCCCCCTCCCTTTCTGTTGGCAACTCTGAAAAGACCATAGAAATATTTTATGAGTTGACACGCTGATAAAATAGATTCCATGTTGGATAATATTCTGTACCTTCTTTTGGTTTCATTTTTTTATCCTTTTGCGATCTTCTGACAAGCAAAGGGAAGCCAGATTCACTTAACGACCGTGTTCCTGGCTCTGGAATTCTGGGAGTTGAAGCCCACCAGGTCATAAAAAGACCACAGTTGCCCACTCCACTGGTCCAGAGTCTCTTTATAACAGGTAGACCCTCAACTTCCAACAGTTCTGTTTAGGGACCGTTCGAAGCTACCAGGGCACTGAAAAAAAAAAAAAAGTGACTCCTGACCATTTTTTTCACACTTATGACTGTTGCAGGTCATGTGATCAAAATTCAGATGCTTGGCAACTGACTCATATTTATGACGGTCACAGTGTCCCAGGTGCCAGGGCTCCGGCATCCCATTCAAAGCAAGATTCTAGCCGCATCTCTCAGAATTACAAAAAAAAAAAAAAATAAGATTTATTAGGAATAACCATGCTAGCATTACCTGGGTGCAGCCAACTCTGAGTCACATCATTCATTTCCCCCTTGACCCTGGTCTTTCCCCCACCCCCTGGATGTATATTCTCCAATGGGACACATCCATAGCCAAGAATCATCAATCATGCTCTCCAGTAATAATCTTGTGTGCCAACAGCTTCGGCTGCCTAGCAATTATCTGAAGCATTTAAGGAATGCACTGCTTTCCCCCACTCCCTTTTCTGCTGGCAATTCTAAAAGACCAGAGAAATATTTTTGAGTTGACACCAGAGTGATGTGATCTCCATTTGTGACTTTCTGACAAGCAAAATCCATTGGAGAAGCCAGATTCACTTAACGACCTTGTTGCTAACTTAACTACCACGGCGATTCGCTTATCAACAGTGGCGAGCAAGGTCATAAAATGGAGGCAAAACTCACTTCACAAAGGTCTCATTTAGCAACAGACATTTTGGGCCCAGCCGCAGTCGTAAGTCTAGGACTACCTGTCTAATTATATAGCATTTTCACTTCCACACCTGGAAAAAAACCCAACACCCCTCACTTCAACATCAGCATAATTATTCCTAATTAGGCTTTTTTTTTAAAAAAAAATAGTAATTTTATAGTTGGTCAGACAAATACACTGGAGTCGTAGAATACAGAAACCCTTTAAAAAACAGTTGAATACAAATATAGGAAAGATAAGGAAAAAGCAAAATAATTTAGGAAGTTCCTGACTTGAGGGGGGAAAGAGCTGGAATGAAGACAGGTGCTCATTGCCTCCCTTTCTCTCTCTCACACACACAAACACACACACAAACACACATACATTCATTTGCAGCAGAGGGGAAGAATTTCCTATTGGCCCAAAAATACATCCTGCAGATGTGCAAAGCCATAAAAATCTATTTGCCTAGCATGTATATTTTTTGTTGTTCTTTAAATAATAGATAACAGATAATCAGAGTTGGAAGGGATCTTATAGGTCATCTAGTCCAACCTCCCCACCCACCCAAGCGGGAGACCCTACACCATTTCTGACAAATGGCAGAATATTATGAGGATTGCCTACATTTGATAAATGTGATAAAGATTACCAGTATTGTTATTGTAATTTGGAATAAGATAAATAGAATAAATAAAAATATACCACCAGAAAGAAAAATAATAAGGAAAATGACAGCTTGTGCAGAATCTGATAGACTAACTTTAGAATGGAAAAATAAGGGGGAATCAGAATAATATGATACTTGGAATAAGTTTTATCAATGGTTGCACAAAAGAGGAGAAGGTCGGAACAAAAATATCCAGGAAGGAAAATACTATCAATAATATGAATGTTAATGGGTTGGTAATATTTTTGTATGTATGGCAGAGTCATGCCAAAACGGTCGCACTGTGTTTGATACTTACAGTTGTAAACAATAAAAATATATTTTTTAAAAAAAATGAATAAAAATAATAGGTAAAAGAATATTATAAAATATGGGATGTTTGGTACGAATGGATAAGAATAAGGTGCCAAGGCGCCAAATGATCTATGTAATACTATAAAACCATAAAACAATAAGGTTTTCGTGTAAATAAATGTAAATAAAAATGTCTATATGTATAAAATGCCTAGAATGACAAAGAATCAAATAGAGATGTATAGCACGTTAATAGAAGATATTTACAATGTAAACACTGCTATAGTAACGTTGTAAAGTGCAGAATTTTGTTTTTAAATGTTAAAACATTGAATAAATAAATTTATTTAAAAATAATAATACTAGGTAGAAAGATTAGACATTTATAGATGTTAGGCATTGTTGTTGTTGTTGTTTAAACAATGGAATGAAGATTACTTACATTTGATAAATGTGATAGAAATCATAAATATTATTACTGTGAATTGGATTAATATGAATGATACCCAGAACCAACTCTGTTTACACACAATATGGATGTATATTTAAAATACTGTAGAATGGAATGGAATGGAGGAGTGGAGTGGAGTGGAGTGCAGTGCAGTGGAGTGGAATAGAGTAGAGTAGAGTAGAGTAGAGTAGAGTAGAGTAGAGTAGAGTAGAGTAGAGTAGAGTAGAGTGGAGTAGAGTAGAATAGAATAGAATTCTTTTATTGGCCAAGTGTGATTGGACACACAAGAAACTTGTCTTGGTGCTAATGTTCCCAGTGTACATTAAAAAAAAAAGATACATTTGTCAAGAGTCAAGAATCATAAAGTACAACACTTAATGTACAAATAAGCAATCAAATCATACTAGGAAACAGTCAATAAAAATCATTAGGATACAAGCGACAAAGTTACAGTCATACAGTCACAAGTGGGAGGGGATGGGCGATAAGGAGTGATGAGAAGATTAACAGTAATGCAGACTTTGTAAATAGTTGGATAGTGTTGAGAGAATTATTTGTTTAGCGGAGTGATGGCATTTGGGAAAAAAAACTCTCCTTGTGTCCAGTTCAATGGTAGGATTCAAAAATTTTTTTACTACCTGTTCTGTGGGAGTGGCTTGGTGGGTGTGGCAGGGGAAGGAGATTTTCGTAGATTTTCAGGGGTACAGATATGCAGGTCTTGGCATGTTTGAGTCTTTTCCCGTGTAAGATTGAGAGTATCTTGGTGATGTTTCAACGAGGTCCCACTCGCCATCTTCAGGCTGGTGCTTTCGGCTTCATCCTTGTGCGAGCAAAGCGTGATCGGAGCTGTCGTTTCTCTATAAATACTGGTGGGAAGGTTGGCTGTGTTGTGATTTCTTGATTAGTTGATGGAGTTGATGTTTGCAGATTGGCTGGCTTTTTCATAAGAACAGGTGTGGCTGAGGTGTTGGCTGTGTGTCTATCAGCCTCCTATGTTGTAAAGACCTGGGTAATGGGCTGTGTGATGACCTCATGAGTAGTATTGGTTTGACATCCTGGGTCTTGTGCTCTTGGGTTGTAATGACCTGGGTAATACCTCCCGCCTACCAGACATCTGGAAACTAGCTCTTATCAACAAACAAGTCCCAGCCACGAAAACCAACACCAGACCCAAAACACCACATGACGTCACCACCAATCTCCCTCACCAGACTCAAACCCAAACCCATCCTATTGATGAAAGGCAACCACCATCCAGAAACCAGACCATAGCTACATCACCAGCTGCCACACACCCCGACCCCCAAACCAAGCAAACTGACACACACCATGAACACACAGCCAGGCCTCAAACTGGGAGCCAAACCAAAACCCGGATTACATCACAACCACCTGCTCAGGATATCACATCACAACCACCTGCTCAGGATATCACATCACGGAACTCAGGAAGTTATACCACAAAACCTCAGGATGTTACAACACAATCAATGACCCAGGAGATTACAGCACAAACCTAGGATGTCACAACAATAGAACTCAGAAGGTCATCACACACCCCATTACCCAGATCATTACAACCCAGGAGATTACAGCATAAGACCCAGGATGTCAGAACAATAGAACTCAGAAGGTCATCACACAGCCCATTACCCAGGTTGTTAAAACACAGGAGGCTGATAAGACCCACAGCCAATACCTCAGCCACGCATGTGCTTATGAAAAAGCCAGCCAATCTGCAAACATCAACTCCATCAACCAATTAAGAAATGACAACACAGCCAACCTCCCCACCAGTATATATAGGGAGACGGCAGCTCCGATCACGCTTTGCTCACTCAAGCATGAAGTCGAAAGCACCAGCCTGAAGATGGCGAGTGGGACCTCGTCGAAACGTTGCCAAGATGCTCTCAATCTTACACGAGAAAAGACCCGAACATGCCAAGACCTGCATACAGATTCATATATATGAAAAACTATTTGCATGTGGCTATCAAGGATACAGCTTGCCCTCAGAAGTTGTGGGAGCGTCATCTCTTGAGACTTTCAAGATACTGGACAGTCATTTGTCAGGAATGGTGTAGGGGCTCCTGCTTGGGCAGGGGTTGAACTAGATGATCCACAAGGTTCCTTCTAACTCTGGTTATCTGTTAATCGGTTATCTGTCAATCTGATACATCGGGCAAATTCAGAAGATCGGACTGGGTTTTGAGGGAGAAGAAAGTCAGAAAGGCAAATAAAGACGATAAATGCCATTGAAGGTAGGCCTTTATAAGGCATTGCAACTTACAACCCGTTTGTTTCGTGATGGTTCAAACTTACAACAGCACTGCAAAAGGTTTACTTATGAACGTTTTTCACAGTTACGGCCATTGCAGATCCGCCATGGTCACGTGATCAAAATTCAGAGGCTTGGCAACTTGGTTCATGATTATGACGGTCGCAGAGTGTCCCCGGGGATCACGTGTTCCCCTTTTGCGACCTTCCAACAAGCAAAGTCCATATGGGGGAAGCCGGATTTCACTGAACGACCATGTTGCCAACTTAACAACCGCAGTTTTGTTTCCCCAATTGACTTAACTTTTTCAGAGGGTCGCCAAAGCAGATCACGTGACACCCCCCCCTCCAGGGACGCTACAATGGTTATAAATATGAGTCAGTGGCCCAAGCCTCTGAATTTTGATGAGGTGACCACAACGAGGCTGCAACGGTCCTTAAGTGTGAAAAACATTCATAAGTCATTTTCAACTGAAGTTTTAGTGCCGTTGGAACGGAATTAATTTTTTTTTTAAAGTTTACTTTACTGTCATCGCACCTCGTACAACAAAATCAAACACCAGCTTCAGTGCACATCATGACCATGAAAATAAACACAAAACACACATCTTTTACATTCTATACAACGAATTGAAAACCCCTGATACTGCATTAATATTGCATTATATACAATAGAATTCAACAGAGCTGCTGCCCTGGGATAGAAGCTGTTTTTTAGCCTATTTGTCCTTGTTTTTTATTATCCGGTACCGTATGCCAGATGGTAACAGGTTAAAAAAAAAAGGGTTCCCAGGATGAGATGGATCTTTAAGGATGTTTTGAACTTTCGTAAGGCAGCGGGAGCTATAAAGCTCTTCCAAAGAGGGGAAAAAGGCAACCCATGATCCTCTGGGCAATGGCGTTCCCCCTCTGGAGTGCTGTCCTATCTGCCCCTGTGCAATTGGCAAACCATACGTAGGTGCAGTAAGTTAAGATACTCTCTATGGTGCTGCAGTAGAAGGTCACCCGCAGTTTTCCATTCAGTTGTTGTTTCCTGAGAAGTCTCAAGTAAAATAATCTCTGCTGGGCCCTTTTGACCAGGGCTGCAATGTGGGCACCCCAAGTCAGGTCCTCTTTTAGGGTAACACCCAGAAACTTAAAACTGGCCACTTGCTCCACTCAGTCTCCCTTGAGAAGCAAGGGCTGGATGTCTGATCTCTTCCTTTTATAATCCGCTATAAGCTCCTTGGCCTTATTGGTGTTGAGGACCAAGTTATAGTCTCCACACCATGAAAGCAACCGGTTCACAAAATGATCATGAAATGAACTGTTGTAAGTTGAGGACTACCTCTACAGGTGATCCTTGACTGACGGCGGTTCGTTTAGTGACTGTTCGAAATTACAGCGGCACTGAAAAAAGTGACATGATCGTTTTTCCACACTTACGGCCTTTCCCGTATGCCCAGGATTTAAAATACAGACAACTGGCCACCGATTCACATTTACGATGGTTGCAACATTCCAGATCCCCTTTTTGCGACCTTCCGACAAGCGAAGTCAAAGCGGGGAAGCCGGATTCACTTAACGACCCTGTTCCTAACTCAACACGGCAGGGATTCCCTTAACAACTGTGGCCAGAGAAGTCATTAAGCAGAGCAAAAATTCATTTCGCAAAGGTCTCAACGGCTGACAGAAATGTTGAGCTCTGTTGTGGCCATAAAGTTGAAGACTACCCGTATATTGAACGTGCCCTGTGGAACTCCCCACCAAGGGAAGGTTTTTAAGGGCCAATTTGGAAGCAGTTCAAAACCACAGAAGAAAAAAAAATAAAAAGGGGGTTTTGAATGGGGAGTTTAGATCTTCAAAGGCTGCCAAACAAACAGCAACTGGTTTCCATAAATGAGACACACACACACACACACACACACACACACATATATATATATATATGTATATGTATATGTATATGTATATGTATATGTATATGTATATATATATATGTATATGTATATGTATATGTATATGTATATGTATATGTATATGTATATGTATATGTATATGTATCCCTGAAAATATTTCCATGGTCTTTTTAGAATTGCCAACAGAAAGGGAGGGGGGAGCAGTGTGGCAGCTTGCAAACCGAAAGTGCATTCCGTAATTTTTTTCAAAGATAGTAACTAGGTGCCTGAAGTTTCTGCCGCACAAAATTCTAACTGGAGAGCATAATTGAGGACCCTGGGCTATGGAGGTGTCCCATTGGAGGATATGAATTACGATACACCCAGGCAGTGCCAGACACAATAAATCCTTTTGAAGTTTTAGAAGTTTTAGAAGATTGGCTCGAGAATCATGATTTAAATGGGGGAATCCCCATTTAAATTCTGACGGAATCCTGATACCCTGTTTGCTGAACATCGTCGGGATTGTATCTCTCCTCCGAATGCTCCCAGGTGCTCCTGATGAGCTGGACAGGTAGACTGTCACTGCCCAGGGAGCACGCCAGGCATGCTTAGGGTCTGCAAGCTGGAAATAGGCCTGAATTCCCAGGAGCCGTTCATGTTTTTGCTTAAGTTTTATTGAACCCGTTGAAATCAACCACATCACCATGGCAATAGATTCCTCACGGGAATTTAGACAGCAGTAGGTGGGGAGGAAGGCTTTGCTTGGGAAATTTAAGCCCCTTCCAACAATTCTTACACACACACACACACTTACAAAATAATAGGTATAAGTATAAACATGAGTAAGAATACAGAAAATAGGTATGTTTAAATGGGGACATTAGGACAGGGATGGAAGGCACGATGGTGCACTTATGCACGTCCCCTTACAGACCTCTTAGGAATGGGGTGAGGTCAATAGTGGATAGTTTGAGGTTAAAGGATGTAACAACACATAGTTTGAGGTTAAGAGGATGTAACAACACAGTCAGTAGTTCTGTAATCCTGATTGGTCACTGAACTGACCTTGATTGGGTTGGGGGAGTTTCCTTTACTCTTGCTTGGACCCCAGCGCCGTGCTGGAGCCATCGTTATGGGATGAAGATCAGTATAATTTTACACTATGAAGTCAGGTATGCAAAGATTTTGGACATTAGATGAACCTCAACATAACTGTTGAGTTGTACTTTGAGAAATGCCTTGTGATCCAATAAAGAAACTTTGTAAGGAAGCCTTTGTAGAGTTTGCCTGTCTGTCTTTATATTCAGCCAGCAATTAAAAGACAGAACTCTGCCATTCCGAACTGTATGATCCAAAGAACAAGCATCTTTTGTGGCAGGATTTCACAAGTTTGGCAACTTTAAGATAGTTGGACTTCAACTCCTAGAATTCCCCAGCCAACCTGGTTTAAGGGAGTTGGACTTCAACTCCCAGAGTTCCCTAGCCAGCCAGCTTTAAGATATGTGGACTTCAACTCCCAGAATTCCCCAGCCAGCCTGGTTTAAGATGGGTGGACTTCATAATTATCCAGTTTGTATAATTTAAGATAGTTGGACTTCAACTCCCAGAATTCTGGAGAATTCTGGGAGAGTTGAAGTCCACTCAATTTAAAGTTGTCAGGGTAGAGAAAACCTGCTTTCTAAAATGCTGCCAAATATACAGGTAGTCCCCAATTTACGACCATAATTGAGCCCAACATGCTAAGCAGTTGTTCAGCAAGTTGCACCGCATTTTACGAAGTTTTTTTTTTGCTACACTTGTTCAGTGGATCACTGCGGTTGTTAAGCGAATTACGCGGACATTAAATGAAACCGGCTTCCCCCATGGACTTTGCAAGTTGGTGTTCATATGCAACTGTCATAAATTCATGCCGATGAATGGTTGTACATCAAGGACTACTTTGTACTGAGTTTCTGTCATCCACGCCTCCTACAGACTTGGGGATGGTGGAGACACCAACACATGCCGAGGGCTCCAGGTGGCAGAAGCCAACTATACCGCCCCCCCCCCGCAAGACCCCAGTCCTTAAAGAGCATGCTGACATAACCTCTGTTTTACAACCAAGCCAGTTTTAAACCTCCATCACTCAAGCCATCCAGAAATCTCAATTCAATCCATTTCCCTTCCTTCCTTCCTTCCTCTCTCTTTCTTTCTCTTCCTCCTTCCCCTCCTTTTTCTTTCTCTCTTCCTTTCTTTCTCCCTCCTTCCTTCAATCCTCCTCTTTCTCTTTTCCTCCGTCCCTCTCCTCTTTTTTCATCTTCCTCTCCTTCCTTTCTCTCTCCCTTCCTTCTTTCCACCCTCCTCTCCTTCCTTTCTTTCTCTCTTTTTTATCCTCCTCTCCATCCTTCCTTTCTCTTTCTCTTCCTTCTTTCCACCCTCCTCTCCTTCCTTTCTTTCTCTCTTTTTTATCCTCCTCTCCATCCTTCCTTTCTCTTTCTCTTCCTTCTTTCCACCCTCCTCTCCTTCCTTTCTTTCTCTCTTTTTTATCCTCCTCTCCATCCTTCCTTTCTCTTTCTCTTCCTTCTTTCCACCCTCCTCTCCTTCCTTCCTTCCTTCCTCTTTTCTCTCTCTCTTTTTTCATCCTCCTCTCCATCCTTCCTTTCTTTCTCTTTTTCTCTTTCCCTTCCTTCTTTCCACTCTCCTTTCCTTCCTTCCTTCCTTCCTTCCTTCCTTCCTTCCTTCCTTCCTTCCTTCCTCCCTTCCCTTCCCTTCCCTTCCCTTCCCTTCCTTTCCCTGCCCTTCCTCCTTTTCTAAGAATAATGCCAGATTCATAAGAAAATCACTGTTTGCAGCTGAGATGGAGAAAAAAAACCACAAAAATTTCAAAAATTGGCAACTCCTTATCTGCAAGAAGCTGTTTGCGGCTTTGAAACAGACACACACCACGCAAACAGGCACTGCCTGGCATCACACAGCATCCACGGTGACCCAACTGCTAAACCTCCCCAAATATCTGTAAAACGCCCCAGTGAAGTTGGCCAATGTCTCCCCGGCTCCACTTCTCTGACGCCTAACCAACAATGCCCTGACTGAGAGCTGGGACAGCTTGATTGACACCTGAGCCCTTGACTGACACCCCTGACTGAAAATGAGGGGAGTGAGAGAGAAATGCCAAAGGGGCCCTTTCTCCCACAGCATCTACACAATGCCAACCACATCTGGGCAAACAAGGGGCATACATACAACCACCTCTGGGCAATGAACCCAGCACACAGTCTCTCTAGTCTAGGAATGTGATGGGTGTTTTCTAAATATATGAAATAAAAGAGCTGACCGTCCCTTTTCGCCCAGCTGCTTCTAAGCCCTCTGCAAAGCCCCCCCCCATGTAATTCAAAGGTAGGTGGCCCCTGGATCAAGGGGTGCCCCGAGGCCTGCAAGTCCCATGCACAGATTTCACACAGAACCAGCTCTTAGCTTTAGAAGAAGAAGAAAAAAATCTAGGAAATTAATTCCCTGCTTGCTTGGGAGGGGTTGGACTAGATGACCTCCAAGGTCCCTTCCAACTCTGTTAATCTGTAATTCATCAAAGGTCATTAAAGAAAGAAAGAAAGAAATATCCCTGCGGAGGAGACTAGATCTCGAAGTCGGCTCAGATTTACAGATAATCAGAGTTGGAAGGGATCTTGGAGGTCATCTAGTCCAACCCCGTGCCCAAGCAGGAGACCCTACACCAATTTTGACAAATGGCAGTCCAGTCTCTTCTTGAAAGCCTCCAGGGATGAAGCTCCCACAACTTCTGAATAACAGAATAATCACAAAATAACAAGAGTTGGAAGGGATCTCGGAGGTCATCTAGTCCAACCCCCTGCCCTAGCCGGAGACCCTACACTATTTGTGACAGATGACAGTCCAGTCTCTTCTTGAAAACCTCCAGGGAGGAAGCTCCCACAACTTCTGTATAACAGAATAATCACAAAATAACAAGAGTTGGAAGGGACTTCGGAGGTCATCTAGTCCAACCCCCTGCCCTAGCCGGAGACCCGACACGATTTCTGACAGATGGCAGTCTCTTCTTCAAAGTCTCCAGCCTCCGTTCTCATGGCAGCCCCAGACGCTCACTACCCACCCCGACGTGTGTACAACACACATCACACACACACACACACTCCGATTACTTACGTTTCCCCGCAAAACCTGCCTGGAGCCACGGATGAGGATGACCACGAGGGCTGGTGAGAGAGAGACCGTCAACCGGCAAGAGGCTGCGGTGCCCGCGGGGAGTGATAAATCCATGGATTGGGGGGGGGGGAAGAGGAGGAGAGGGGAAAAAAATACAACACCCGCCCCACGCAAAACACGCTTTTTGTCCCCCCCCCCTTTTTTTTGAGTCCGCTTTGGTCTTGAAAGAGCCGGTTCGTTAAAATAAATTCCTCCGCTTGAAAAACGCCGGCAGTTGGCTTGGCTGGGCTCCCACGGCCACTGCAAAAACACTCCCCCAACCCCCAAGTGGGGAGGGTAACGATTCCCACGTCCCAAGGCGGGGGTGGGGGGGAAAAACCCTCTCTGCGACCCCCCCCAGAAAAGCAGAGACCCCCACGAGAAGACAGTCGATTCGTGAGGTGGCAAGGCGACCAAGCCAAATGTTGGGTGGGTGGAGGAGAAGGGCAACAAGAGTGGGCCCCCCCCCAACAATTCTTCAAGAAGCCCCTTCAAAGGACGAAGCCCCCCCCCCCGCCAAGCGGGAGCGAGGGCGAAGAACACGCCGAACAAAGGAAGCAGATGCCGCTTTCTCCACGCTGGGCGGGGGGGGGAATCCCCCCAAATCCCCCCCCCACACACCCCCGCTCCGATCAGATGCTGAGGTGTTTTTTGTTTTTCCCTTTCCTCGCCTCCTGCTTCGTTTCACACACACACACCCCTCTCTCTCTTTCCCCACCCCGTTTTTCTTCCCCCCCCCGAGACAATCTGGCCACCCCCTCTTTATTTTAGGAGGCCACGCCCCCTCCCCACGAGGGGAGGGGCGTCTTTCAGAAGAAACCGCCAAAAAGAGGAAAAACAGCGCCGTTCGGTGGAAGATTCATGGGTGGATTGGAAGGAGTGGGAGGTGGGGTGGGGGCCAGTTTAAAAAAAATCCTTCCCCCGTAGTTTGTCCCTCCACTCAACAAAAGGACTTGTGGCTTTGGATGACACAGAAAGACACACGACCTCTAGAGCTACTGTATATCTATATTTATATAGGCATACCCATACACCCACAGACCTATCTCTATCTATCTCTCTAAAATATCACACACGTATATACATATGCACTGTATTCTAATGTACTTTTATTATAACAAATTCTAAATTGTAGTATACATTATGATACACTGTATAATATCTATCTATATCTATTTAAAATATCACACACACATATATACATATGCATTGTATTATAATGTACTATTACAACAGAAATTCTAAATTACAGTCTACATTATGATACACTGTATAATATCTATATCTATTTAAAATATCACATACACACATATATACATATGCTTTATATGATAATGTACTTTGATTATAAGAGAAATTATAAATTATAGTATATATTATGATTCTCTCTCTATATATATATCACACATATATATTCATATGCTTTATATTATAATGTATTTTGATTATAACAGAAATTATAAATTTTAGTATATATTATGATTCTCTCTCTATATATATATATATCACACATATATATATGCTTTATATTATAATGTACTTTGATTATAAGAGAAATTATAAATTATAGTATATATTATGATTCTCTCTCTATATATATATATATATATCACACATATATATACATATGCTTTATATTATAATGTATTTTGATTATAACAGAAATTATAAATTATAGTATATATTATGATTCTCTCTCTATATATATATATCACACATATATATATGCTTTATATTATAATGTACTTTGATTATAAGAGAAATTATAAATTTTAGTATATATTATGATTCTCTCTCTATATATATATATCACACATATATATACATATGCTTTATATTATAATGTATTTTGATTATAACAGAAATTATAAATTATAGTATATATTATGATTCTCTCTCTATATATATATATCAAACATATATATATGCTTTATATTATAATGTACTTTGATTATAAGAGAAATTATAAATTTTAGTATATATTATGATTCTCTCTCTATATATATATATATATATCACACATATATATACATATGCTTTATATTATAATGTACTTTGATTATAACAGAAATTATAAATCATAGTATATATTATGATACACTGTATGTCTATATCTATACATATCCATATACACATATATGTATATGCTGTACACATATGCATCTATAAACACACAGATATGCATACACACATGTACAAAAACACACACACACATACTTACAAACATATACATACACACAATTATACTTTATTTATTTATATTTCCTATTTCTTAACCCCACATCTTCTGCACATATATTGTAATCAATATATAAGCAATATATTTTATATTGTATATGTTGTGTGTGTGTAATACACACAAACACACACACAAATATATTTTTAAAATCTCTCTTTTTTTGACCCAATGTGATTTGGGGTAGAGTCCAGGTGACTTTATATATACACAAACATATATATGTGTGTATATGTCTATATGTCCATGTATATTACAGGTGGCGACTGGGTGGGGGCAGGACCAAGCCAAGTTCCACCCCACCTCCACCATCCATGCCTCCCTCTTTCCACGGGGGAGGTTGTCTTCAAAGCAACAAGTGCAGTTTGGTGGAGAGAAGACAAGCCAGAAACGCTAACCGACCTCGGAGTTCAGACCTCTCGTTTTTTGGGAACTCCAGGGGACCCCCAAACCTATCCAAACACCCAGAGAGAGGGGGGAGATGGAGAGAGAGGAGGAGAGGGGGAGAGAGAGGGAGTGGGAGAGGAGGAGATGGAAAGAGGTGGAGAGAGAGATGGAGAGAGGGGGGAGAGAAAGAGGATGGAGAGAGGGAGAGGGAGAGGAAGATGGAGAGAGAGGGAGAGAAAGGAGAGAGAAGAAGATGGATAGAGTGAGGAGATGGAGAGAGGTGGAGAGGGAGATGGAGAGAGGGGGGAGAGAAAGAGGATGGAGAGAGGGAGAGGGAGAGAGAGGGAGAGAGAGGGAGAAAGAGAGAGAGAGGAAGATGGAGAGAGAGGGAGAGAAAGGAGAGAGAAGAAGATGGATAGAGTGAGGAGATGGAGAGAGGAGAGAGGGGGAAAGATGGAGAGGGTGAGAGAGAGGTGGAGAGGAAGTGAGGGAGATAGAGAGAGGAGAGAGGGGGAGATGGAGAGAGAGGAAGATAGAGATGGAGAGGGGGCAAGAGGTAGTGGGAGAGAAATATACATTCAATCCTAGAATTAAAAACAACCCAAGCAAACCCCGCAGTTCAATCCACAAACCTAACTAACATTCAGGGCAATAGGAATTATGATTCCCAATAAACCACTATTTAAACACTCGGGTGAATGAATAGGTGAAAAAACAATTTGGGGTCTTTCTTTCTTTCTTTCTTTTTTTCTTTCTTTCTTTCTCTCTCTCTCTTTCTTTTTTTAAGAATCTCTTTCTCTCCCCAATCACTTTTTCAGTTTCACCTTTAAGCCCAGGTGTTTCCAGGACGAGGGGAAAAAAAAAGAAAGAGATTAAAGGTTTTTTTTTTAAAAATGTCACAAATGTTTTTTTTTTTAAATGTCAGAAATTGTTCCGGCTTATATCCAAGTGTCTTTGGGTGTGAGAATGAGCTTTTTGCCTGTCCCTGCTCCACACACAAACACACAACACACAACCCCAACCACGCGCATATACCCAGAGCCATCCACAAATAAGAGCTGAAGATTTTGGGATGTCGGATTTGATGATGAACTCAAAAGAAAGGTGAGCGCTTAAAAAGAACACGCAGCTCCTACTCTCCAAAGCAGCGAAATATATATTTTCCATCCGGACATGGATTGAATCATTCTTTCTTTCTTTGGAAAAAAAAGGGAAGTTAAAAACAGAACTCAAGAGGGTGAATCAAAGAACAAAACAGACCAATCCATCCTTCCTGAGTGGCAAAAAAGGAAAAATGAAAGGGCTTCTAACGCCCTCTTGGGAATAGAGCCATGACTACATTTCCCCGAAATTAAAATAAAAAATAAAATAAAAAGGAAATACCGTAATGAAAATCAAGGGCAGCTTAAAGGAACCACGAGAGGGGATGGATTCCGAGGCGTTTGCCCCGGTCTGCTTCTGCATTTTTTGCGAAAAAGCTGGCTTTTCAGCAGATCAGGAAGGAAGGAATCCAGTGGGAAACAGGACAGATCGCTGGAATAAAAAGGATAAAGGGAAAAAGAAAAGAGGAAAAAGAAAAGCAGACCCATCACTGGAGGCATGCCAACTTTGACGCGGCTGGGGGAAAAACAAAAAACCGAGCTGGAAAAAGAACGGGTGGAGGATTTGACTTTTTTGGGGGGTGAGGCAGCCCTTTCAAAAGAAATAAAACCAGAAGCGGCGGCATTTGGACTGGGTAGAACAAAACAAAAATTGCTCAGAAGAGCTGCAAAAAAGAGAAACCTTTAGTTATTTCATCACACACACACACACACAAATCGGAGTTTAGCCAAGCGATTGGAAATGTACACCTCTCCGCTGCTAGTCCTGCTCTTGGATGAAACCCCCTGGGTCGGGGGCTAAGATCGCTGGGGATGATGGGCGGGGGGGGGGGGAGGGGAGGGGCGGAAAGAAGGAGGTGGCAGAGGAAGAGAATTCCTACATTGTAGTAACTGGTGGTCAGGGCACCTCACACTGTTGCGGGGCCCGCACCAGATACACACACTCTCTCACTTCCTCCTTCCCTCCCTGTCATTCTCCCTCCCCTCTTTCTCTCTCTCTCTCCCTCTCTCCCTCTTTTCTCTCTCTCTCTCCCTTTCTCATTCTCTCTCCCTCCCTCCCTCTTTCTTTCTCTCCCTCCCTCTCTCTCCCTCCCTCTTTCTCTCTCTCTCTCCCTTTCTCTCTCTCCCTCCCTCTCTCCCTCTCCCTCCCTCTTTCTCTCCCTCCCTTTCTCACTCTCTCCCTCCCTCCCTCTTTCTTTCTCCCTCTCTCCCTCCTCCTCTCTCTCTCTCCCTCTCTCTCTCCCTCCCTCTTTCTCTCTCCCTCCCTCCCTCTCTCTCCCTCCCTCCCTCTCTCTCCCTCTTTCTCTCTCTCTCCCTCCCCCCTCTCTCCCTCCCTCCCCCCTCTTTCTCTCTCCTTCCCTCTCTCCCTTCCTCCCTCTTTCTCTCTCCCTCCCTCTCTCTCCCTCCCTCTCTCTCTCTCTCCTCCCTTTCTCTCTCTCTTTCTCTCTCTCCCTCCCTCTCTCTCTCTCCCTCCCTCTCTCTCTCTCCCTCCCTCCCTCTCTCCCTCCCTCCCTCTCTCCCTCCCTCTTTCTCTCTCCCCCTCCCTCTCTCTCTCCCTCT